>OY776111.1:50663619-51167227 GCA_963675035.1 Allygus modestus | reverse complement strand
AAATTATTTATTGTGTTTATCTGTATTTAATATTTGTACGTGTTAAATGATGGAGTCAGTTTCCAACGCTAAAATGGACTCTTCAAATCCGGTAAATTTAATTAGCAGTGATGAAACCTATGTAAGAAATTCAGACTGTACGGAACTAGAACAGTCTTTAAATTTTCTAATCCCCCTCCTAAAAACTAATGAGATCGATTGGCTAAGACAAGGTTTTGCTAAAATTGTAAAGGAGATGAAAGACAGGGCCTCTGAGAACGACCAGCTTGGGTTTACTCTGCAGTCTCTAAACTTAAAATCTAAGGGCGATGGTTATGTTTCTTTCCGATATGCGAGTGAAATAAATGAAGACATTCTTTGGCAGATTTTTGGAGGAATTGTTCAATCAAATGCAGAATCAATTAAATCTACTGACACTTTTAAAGTAGAATGTACGCGAGTTAATCTACCGGTAGGTTCTGGGAAAGTACGACCAGGCCTGTACAACAACTTTGAAGAAGAATGCAAAGCGAGGAAGGGGATCGTAGTCATTAACAACAAAGATAACCTTTGTCTCCCCAGGGCTTTGGTAGTAGCCATGGCTCAAGTCACAAAAGACCCTCAGTACACGTCAATTCGCAAAGACAAGGCTAAAAGACAAACTTTTAGAGCTCAGTCACTTATCCAGGAAGCTAGGGTAGAGATGCCAAACAATGGTGCAGGTGTCATCGAACTTGAAAAATTTCAGACACATCTTAAAGATTTCAAAATTACCGTTTACAATTACAACACTAAAGGCCGCGAAGTATATTTCGAAGGACGTGCTGAAGACGCTAAATTAAAAATTAACTTACTCTTCCACAACAGTCACTACAACGTTATAACAAACCTAACGGCAGCTTTTGCTTGCACATACTTTTGCGAGGCCTGTCATGTCCCCTACGAACACAAGTCATATCACAGATGCTCAAACATCTGCCCTTACTGTCAAACCATCTCACCTCCCTGTAAAGAAGATAATGGGGGAATAGTTTGTCCTAAATGTAACATAACTTTGAAAAACCAACAGTGTTTCAAAGCCCATCTGACTGATAGATGTGGATCAGTTAGAAAGTGCTCAGACTGTGGGAAATTAGTTACGACTGGAAACAAATCCGCATACCATAAATGCGGAGAATTTTATTGTAAACCTTGTGGTTCCTTCAAAGACTCAAATCACAAATGTTTCATGCAACGGAACAAGGTTAAACCCAGAACTAAAGACTATTTGTATATTTTCTTCGACTTGGAAACAAGGCAGGACGAGTCTCTTCCATCTGATCCCAATCAAAAAGTACATCAAGTTAACTTATGCGTTGCTCAACAGTATTGCTTTAAATGTATTAATGGCATTGAATGTGAGACCTGTTTGGACAGGCAACGTGTCTTTGAAGAAGATCCAGTAAAACAGTTTATGGAATATGTAATGGATATTCGGAAATCATTTAAAAATGTTTGCGTAATTGCTCACAATGGCCAGGGTTTTGATTTTCAGTTTTTGCTAAGGTACGTTCTGGAAGAAACTAAGTTCACGCCAGAACTGATCATGAGGGGAACTAAAATTATTTTAATGGAATTGGATAATGTACGATTTATCGATTCACTTAGTTATTTCCCCATGACCCTCTCTGCACTGCCTAAAGCTTTTGATCTACCTCCCGAGAAAAAGAAAGGCTATTTCCCGCACCTCTTTAACACATTGGCAAATCAAAATTATGAAGGCCCCATACCCGACAAACAGTACTACTGCCCAGAGTCAATGTTTGAGAAATCTCACGAAGACTTTGAGAAGTGGTATGATGAACAAGTGGCCAACAACTATGAGTTTGATTTCAAAAAAGAAATTCTGGAGTACTGTATCTCAGACGTGGAAATTTTGGCACATGCCTGTCTTAAATTTAGAGATATGTTTTTAAAAGAGTGTAACGTTGAACCATTTCTTGAGGCTGTAACGATCGCCAGTGCATGTAACCTAGCCTTCCGTCGCAACTTTTTAAAACCTGAAACTATTGGCTTGATCCCTAAACACGGATACAGACTGACAGACAACCAATCAACTGCAGCCCTTCAGTGGTTGACTTGGGAAGAGGAGAAATGCGGAATGAGGATTGAACATGCTGGAAGGGGCAAGGAAGTCAAAATTAATGGTATGAAAGTAGACGGGTTTGATGGGGAAAATGTTTACGAGTTTCACGGCTGCTATTGGCATGGGTGTCCGAAATGTTTTCCTTATAATCGAGAGGCTCCTTTAAAGGAAGATCCCTCAGATTCGCTCCACATGAGGTATGAAAGGACTTTGAAAAAAATTAAAAAACTTGGCAATGTAATTCAAATTTGGGAATGTGAATTTAGATTACTAAAAAAGACAGAAAACCTTAAACACTTGAACAGCTTGCCGATCCTTAACAATCTACCCCTGGACCCAAGACAAGCTTTCTTTGGGGGTAGAACAGGTAACTCCAAGACTTATCACAAATGTGGAGAGGGAGAAAGAATCCATTATGTGGACGTGTGTTCTCTCTATCCGTATGTGTGTAAGTACGGAAAGTATCCCCTAGGTCATCCAACGATCTACGTAGGGGATAAAGAGTGCAGACAGAGAGGTCTCCTGATAGACGGTCTGCTTAAATGTAAAATCTTGCCACCTCTAGACCTCTACCACCCTGTCCTTCCTGCTAAAATGAATGATAAACTTATGTTTGTTCTTTGCAAATCATGTGGGGAAACTCAGAATCAGGGGGAATGCAATCATGAGAGTGAGGAAAGAGCATTAATAGGGACATGGACGATGGACGAAATTAGGAAAGGTCTTGAGAAGGGTTATGTTGTACTTGAAATGTTTGAGCTGTGGGAGTATGAGGTTGCCACTTATGAAGAAGGGGGCTTGTTTACCGACTTCATTAATAAGTTCCTAAAAATGAAACAAGAGGCTTCAGGGTACCCTAGCTGGTGCGAAACTGAACAGGACAAAGAACAGTATATTGCTGACTATTTTAAACATGAGGGTGTTCAGTTGGACAAAGACAAAATTGTTAAAAACGGAGGACTCAGATCATTGGCTAAACTCATGTTAAATTCATTTTGGGGGAAATTCGGACAAAGAGAGAACCAAACTAAAGCAACAATAGTAAGGGAATCAAAAGAACTTTTTAAAATTCTTACTTGCCCTGAAGTACAAGTTAACAGAGTACAGATTGTAAACGAAGAAGTTGTTGTAGTTAACTGGGAGTATATCGAAGAAGTGGGCGAACCATTGAGTAACGTTAATGTTGTGATCGCGGCCTACACTACAGCTCAGGCTAGGCTAAAACTGTACGAGCACTTGGAGGTTCTTGGCTGTCAAGTCCTCTACTACGACACCGACTCAGTGCTCTACATTTATAAGGGAGGTTTGTATAGAGTTCCTACAGGAGATTACCTCGGGGAAATGACAGACGAGCTGACCGAGTACGGGGCTGGCTCTTTCATTGTTGAATTCGTTTCTGGGGGGCCGAAAACCTATGCGTACCTTGTCTGGTCAACTGACAAACAAACCCTGATCTCTGTATGTAAAGTAAAGGGACTAACTCTAAACTTGAAAACATCTAAAGTACTAAACTTTGAAACGTTGAAAGAGATGGTCCTTAACGAAGCTGCTCAAATACTAAAAATTGAAGAGAGTCGAATAAGACGAACTAATACCCGAGAAATTGTTACTGTAGATGAATTAAAACGGTTCAAAGTAACCGGACCCAAGAGAAAATTAATAGATTATCATGACACCTTACCTTTTGGATTCAAAAAACTAAGAGTTGCTTAACGAAGCTGTTCAAACCAGTATAGATTGACACGTGTTTAGTACTGAATATATATATATCTCACTACTAATTCAGTAACCTCATTCTGTCCTGAGACGTAGAACTGAACGGATGCGTTTGTGCTGCCACACTCAGTTTTCTTTTAACGTGCATCTTGTTTATCCCTTCTTGATTCTTGTACAATGTCTTCGAAACATAATACATCCACTATTCAACCGGTGTCTTTGAAGTTTATATCAAAAAGAAAGTTAAATGAAAATTCTAAATTTCGCATAAGATGCTCAGAGTATGAGTTCTTTCTTACCGGCTCGATAAATTCATTGGAATGGCCTTTGGTATTTTCGGAGTACATTGTAGATAAAATAATAGAGAACTTTCAATCAAATGCCTACATCGGAATATCAATAACACACGCTAATGATTCAGGAAATATACCATTTATGTCTTTAGCGAAACTAACACCGTCAGTTTTTGATTTTCACTTTGAAAAAATATTTTGTAAAGCTGAGAAACTATCAGGCGTTTTAAGTGTTGAAGTATCACTTGTCTCAATTTAGGGCTGCTAATTTCGTTGAATATTGCATCTTTCTCTACGGAACTGTGTTACTGTAGATCTCATGTATATACCTCTTGTCACTAGTACTATTAGATCATTCTGTTCTAAGTCGTGGGTACTGATCGGACGTGTCCCAGTGACATGGTTGTTAAATACTATACACTCAATCACAAACCGCTTTTGGTTATGTTTGATAACGAAGGAAAGCCATGGTTTGAAGCTAAAAATGTAGCTTCTGCTCTAAAGCATGTTAATAGCGAGAGTGCAATTAATTAGGAAACGTGTAAACATGGAAAAAGTTATATATTAACTGTGGGGAGTTTTTATGACGCCCAAAAACAGGTTGTAGGATCGATTGAGAAAACAACAGTTTTCATGAACGAAACCGGATCATGTTCATTGATGTTGAAATAAACTACTCCTGAAGCAAGACAGTTAATAACCAGTCTGCTGCCGGAGTGGTTTTACCTTACTTACTCAAATATGAAAGATTAAAGTTCACTTTAAATGTTAATTTTCTTTAAAATCACAAGTTCCCACTGTATGTATGTGTCTGTGTGTGTGTGAATGAAGGTCAATGGCGCGGGTGACGAAAAGCCCCGTAAACCTGAATGAAGGTCACTGGCGTGGGTGACGAAAAGTCCCGTAAACCTAAATGTGTGATGAAGGGTTTAGTAGATTGAGGCGCCGAGCTAACACCCCGGCTACTCCTTCAAACAACCCGGTGTGAATGAAGGACTATGTACATTGAGGCGTCTGGCTAACACCCAGACTACTCCTTGTAATAGTCCGTACGGTGGGACTTTTAAAAATAAAATAAAAATATAAAAATAAATACAAAAAGTAAAAAAAAAATACAACAAAAATATAAAGTAAAAAGTACAAGATTCTCTGTTTATCTTAGTAAATGTAGAGTTGAAAAATGTTAATATGAACGGACTTTGTCTTATTAAATGACCGCCTTCCTCATACACAATGAACGGATTATCAGAGAATACAAAAATATAAAAAAGGAGGTAGCATTTTGCTATGGACTGGCTACCACAGTGAGAGGCGATGGTTGGGGCTTCTCACCCCAGAGGTTTTAGGGCTCCTGGCGACGCTCTGGGTAACCAAAAAGAACGCGCCGGCGCTCCTACGGCCTAGCCTAACGGCTTACCGTGGTGTGGAAACGTGAGCGTTCAAAATTATTTCACCGGAGTTATAAATATTTGACTGGATAATTAAAAACATTACGGTCAAATTAAATGTTCCCCCAGTAAACACTTTTCACCGGCCTGTAAAATAAATTACGGAACAATTTGAAAGATCCCCGTTATAGTAAAATGTAACACCTTATAAAGTACTTTCAGTGGACTTGGAAACTTTTGGCCGGGAAATTTAAAACACTACGGTCAAGTTAAATGTAACCCCCGTTAAAGTAACTTCAGCGGACTTGGACATAATTGACCGGAGAATTTAAAACACTACGGCCAAGTTAAATGTAACCCCCGGTAAATAAACTTCAGCGGACTTGGACATAATTGACTGAGAAATCACACCGTCAAAATACATCACGGTTCCCGGCAAAAAGGTTAATGGACCCATAAAGTTGGGGTATAGCTTTCTTGCCTGTCCATTTCTGCTAGTTTTTACAAGCCTTTTCTCTACTTTAAGTGCCCCTTTACTAATCAACCTCAGCGGTATACTATGTATAGTTATTTACAAACCCCTCAAGTCCATTTCAAGCCATTACGGAGGAGCCCTCAACCGGATGCCAAGTACCCCATAACGTTACTAATCACCCGTAGAGGAACTAAAACTTCTGTCTTACCGTCATATTGAAAAAAAAAACCGCAAAAGACATGGTGTTCATTTGTTTGTTTTTATTGTTTTATGAATCCCTAGTGGAGATTATACTAAGCGTTATTACTTGAGTTACTTCAACGGTTATTATATAATTCCAATAGACACCTTTATTCTTTTCCTCTGCATAAGAACACTAACTACTTGGAGCAGCTCATTAGCAAACATATTTAGAACAGGCTTAAAAGCCACATAAGCATCGTTCCCTTGAAAATGAGGGTTTCTGAAAATTAATCCAATCATGTCGTTTGCCGCTGAATCCTCTTTGATATAGTTGATCAAATGCTCAATACCTTTTACCAACTATTTAATATCACTCACACCACTAGGTGGGGGAGTAATTGGAAATTGTATCTTTCTAAGACATATTCTGAATGTTTTGTTAAAAACTGGCTCGGCAGTGCTTATTATTGACGGAGGGTTACTCATTTTTCCATCTTATCGAACTTAACATCAGACATCCAACTGAGATGAAACATGTGACTACCCAGATAAATAGGACAATAGTTGTAGAAAAAGCCAAAATACCTGAATGATAACGAAGATAAAAGAGCACATCAGGGAACTCCCGAATATAATCTGAAGAGTCTAAGAATGGCGGAAACACCCGATTGAGCTCCACGAACACAATCATACTGGCCGTGTCATTTTATCTGGAAGATTGTCAAATATATTGTGGTTGGGTGTGAAAAGAATTGCTTTTGGGTTGGACGGGGTTTGGGATGTGTCGAGGCTGGGTTTGGATTTGGATTACGTTACCCTCAAAATTGACAAACTCATTTTACAATCACATTGTAATGTCCATTACAACGAATTAGTTTTATATCATGTTTACCACTAGAATTTGTACCATCGAATGCTAATTCATATCCTCCAGGTATGTACTGGTATACTTTAAGATTATTTTTCCTCAGGTGTGCTTGCAGTAACCTGAGTTCACTAAGACCGAACACCTTAATAGGTAGTCTTAATTTTGCTTTATTCAGGAGAATCTTAGCCTTAAGAGATTGTCGGTGTTTTCTGTTTTTGCGGATAAGTTCATATTCAAGGTCATTCTTAAGCTTGGCTTTACCCACAACTATCGCCTTTAGTAAACTAAGGTCATCAGTGTCGTCAATCCAGACTACACTTATTTTATTTTTACAATAATTCTTAAAAGAGTCGTAATCGTCGGAATTCCTCGTATTGGCTCGCAGGTGTCGATTTTTGGAGATTCTAGTGGGTAATTTTTCTGATTTACGTTCCGTTTAAGTGAATCTATAGCGGAAACCATAATAGGTGTTCTTACTCGAGTTACGTCTACGGTGATTTTATCACTCCACGAGGCACCTTTATCTCTATTGCTTTGCATAAGACCCGCAACTACATGAAGCAGATCATTAGCAAAAATGTGCTGAGCAGGCTTGAAGGCCACATATGCGTCACTGCCTTGAAAATGAGGGCTACAATAAGAAACCAATCTTATCGTTTTCTAAGGAATCTTCTTTGACATAGTTGATTATATGCTCTATGCCCTTTTTCCAACCATTTAATATCACTTACACCACTAGGCGGTGAAGTAATTAAAAATGTTGTCTTCTTACGACACAGCCCGAATCTTTTACTAAATCAGTCTTAGAAGCGCTTAGTATTGACAGAGGAGTGCTCATTTTTATGTTCAAGCAGTTTCAAGTCAGAAACCTATCTGAGGAAAAACACAAGATTAACCAAATTTACAGGACGAGTTTTAAAAAGAAGCAGAAATCACCCGCATGATAACGAACTTTCACGAACATTTCCGGTAACTCCCGAAAGTTATCAGAAAGAGACCAAGGATGGTATAATCGGCTGTTTATGCCAACCAACGCAATCAGTTAGACATACCCTCTTTTAATATAAAAAGGTATCTCATCGTTAGGTTAATTTAATATAGCTAAGGTTAGGTTTATTTTTAAAAACTTCAATAAATCAAAAATAATGAAATTGAAGCAGTGCTTAGGTTAATTTAAGCTAGCTAAGGTTAGGGGTATTTGTAAATGTTTGCAACAAATAAAAAAATAATATAAAATTGAATAAAGAAAAAGTAAAAAAATGCAATTTTTTACTTTTTCTTTATTCAATTTTATATTATTTTTTTTATTTGTTGCAAACATTTACAAATACCCCTAACCTTAGCTAGCTTAAATTAACCTAAGCACTGCTTCAATTTCATTATTTTTGATTTATTGAAGTTTTTAAAAATAAACCTAACCTTAGCTATATTAAATTAACCTAACGATGAGATACCTTTTTATATTAAAAGAGGGTATGTCTAACTGATTGCGTTGGTTGGCATAAACAGCCGATTATACCATCCTTGGTCTCTTTCTGATAACTTTCGGGAGTTACCGGAAATGTTCGTGAAAGTTCGTTATCATGCGGGTGATTTCTGCTTCTTTTTAAAACTCGTCCTGTAAATTTGGTTAATCTTGTGTTTTTCCTCAGATAGGTTTCTGACTTGAAACTGCTTGAACATAAAAATGAGCACTCCTCTGTCAATACTAAGCGCTTCTAAGACTGATTTAGTAAAAGATTCGGGCTGTGTCGTAAGAAGACAACATTTTTAATTACTTCACCGCCTAGTGGTGTAAGTGATATTAAATGGTTGGAAAAAGGGCATAGAGCATATAATCAACTATGTCAAAGAAGATTCCTTAGAAAACGATAAGATTGGTTTCTTATTGTAGCCCTCATTTTCAAGGCAGTGACGCATATGTGGCCTTCAAGCCTGCTCAGCACATTTTTGCTAATGATCTGCTTCATGTAGTTGCGGGTCTTATGCAAAGCAATAGAGATAAAGGTGCCTCGTGGAGTGATAAAATCACCGTAGACGTAACTCGAGTAAGAACACCTATTATGGTTTCCGCTATAGATTCACTTAAACGGAACGTAAATCAGAAAAATTACCCACTAGAATCTCCAAAAATCGACACCTGCGAGCCAATACGAGGAATTCCGACGATTACGACTCTTTTAAGAATTATTGTAAAAATAAAATAAGTGTAGTCTGGATTGACGACACTGATGACCTTAGTTTACTAAAGGCGATAGTTGTGGGTAAAGCCAAGCTTAAGAATGACCTTGAATATGAACTTATCCGCAAAAACAGAAAACACCGACAATCTCTTAAGGCTAAGATTCTCCTGAATAAAGCAAAATTAAGACTACCTATTAAGGTGTTCGGTCTTAGTGAACTCAGGTTACTGCAAGCACACCTGAGGAAAAATAATCTTAAAGTATACCAGTACATACCTGGAGGATATGAATTAGCATTCGATGGTACAAATTCTAGTGGTAAACATGATATAAAACTAATTCGTTGTAATGGACATTACAATGTGATTGTAAAATGAGTTTGTCAATTTTGAGGGTAACGTAATCCAAATCCAAACCCAGCCTCGACACATCCCAAACCCCGTCCAACCCAAAAGCAATTCTTTTCACACCCAACCACAATATATTTGACAATCTTCCAGATAAAATGACACGGCCAGTATGATTGTGTTCGTGGAGCTCAATCGGGTGTTTCCGCCATTCTTAGACTCTTCAGATTATATTCGGGAGTTCCCTGATGTGCTCTTTTATCTTCGTTATCATTCAGGTATTTTGGCTTTTTCTACAACTATTGTCCTATTTATCTGGGTAGTCACATGTTTCATCTCAGTTGGATGTCTGATGTTAAGTTCGATAAGATGGAAAAATGAGTAACCCTCCGTCAATAATAAGCACTGCCGAGCCAGTTTTTAACAAAACATTCAGAATATGTCTTAGAAAGATACAATTTCCAATTACTCCCCCACCTAGTGGTGTGAGTGATATTAAATAGTTGGTAAAAGGTATTGAGCATTTGATCAACTATATCAAAGAGGATTCAGCGGCAAACGACATGATTGGATTAATTTTCAGAAACCCTCATTTTCAAGGGAACGATGCTTATGTGGCTTTTAAGCCTGTTCTAAATATGTTTGCTAATGAGCTGCTCCAAGTAGTTAGTGTTCTTATGCAGAGGAAAAGAATAAAGGTGTCTATTGGAATTATATAATAACCGTTGAAGTAACTCAAGTAATAACGCTTAGTATAATCTCCACTAGGGATTCATAAAACAATAAAAACAAACAAATGAACACCATGTCTTTTGCGGTTTTTTTTTTCAATATGACGGTAAGACAGAAGTTTTAGTTCCTCTACGGGTGATTAGTAACGTTATGGGGTACTTGGCATCCGGTTGAGGGCTCCTCCGTAATGGCTTGAAATGGACTTGAGGGGTTTGTAAATAACTATACATAGTATACCGCTGAGGTTGATTAGTAAAGGGGCACTTAAAGTAGAGAAAAGGCTTGTAAAAACTAGCAGAAATGGACAGGCAAGAAAGCTATACCCCAACTTTATGGGTCCATTAACCTTTTTGCCGGGAACCGTGATGTATTTTGACGGTGTGATTTCTCAGTCAATTATGTCCAAGTCCGCTGAAGTTTATTTACCGGGGGTTACATTTAACTTGGCCGTAGTGTTTTAAATTCTCCGGTCAATTATGTCCAAGTCCGCTGAAGTTACTTTAACGGGGGTTACATTTAACTTGACCGTAGTGTTTTAAATTTCCCGGCCAAAAGTTTCCAAGTCCACTGAAAGTACTTTATAAGGTGTTACATTTTACTATAACGGGGATCTTTCAAATTGTTCCGTAATTTATTTTACAGGCCGGTGAAAAGTGTTTACTGGGGGAACATTTAATTTGACCGTAATGTTTTTAATTATCCAGTCAAATATTTATAACTCCGGTGAAATAATTTTGAACGCTCACGTTTCCACACCACGGTAAGCCGTTAGGCTAGGCCGTAGGAGCGCCGGCGCGTTCTTTTTGGTTACCCAGAGCGTCGCCAGGAGCCCTAAAACCTCTGGGGTGAGAAGCCCCAACCATCGCCTCTCACTGTGGTAGCCAGTCCATAGCAAAATGCTACCTCCTTTTTTATATTTTTGTATTCTCTGATAATCCGTTCATTGTGTATGAGGAAGGCGGTCATTTAATAAGACAAAGTCCGTTCATATTAACATTTTTCAACTCTACATTTACTAAGATAAACAGAGAATCTTGTACTTTTTACTTTATATTTTTGTTGTATTTTTTTTTTACTTTTTGTATTTATTTTTATATTTTTATTTTATTTTTAAAAGTCCCACCGTACGGACTATTACAAGGAGTAGTCTGGGTGTTAGCCAGACGCCTCAATGTACATAGTCCTTCATTCACACCGGGTTGTTTGAAGGAGTAGCCGGGGTGTTAGCTCGGCGCCTCAATCTACTAAACCCTTCATCACACATTTAGGTTTACGGGACTTTTCGTCACCCACGCCAGTGACCTTCATTCAGGTTTACGGGGCTTTTCGTCACCCGCGCCATTGACCTTCATTCACACACACACAGACACATACATACAGTGGGAACTTGTGATTTTAAAGAAAATTAACATTTAAAGTGAACTTTAATCTTTCATATTTGAGTAAGTAAGGTAAAACCACTCCGGCAGCAGACTGGTTATTAACTGTCTTGCTTCAGGAGTAGTTTATTTCAACATCAATGAACATGATCCGGTTTCGTTCATGAAAACTGTTGTTTTCTCAATCGATCCTACAACCTGTTTTTGGGCGTCATAAAAACTCCCCACAGTTAATATATAACTTTTTCCATGTTTACACGTTTCCTAATTAATTGCACTCTCGCTATTAACATGCTTTAGAGCAGAAGCTACATTTTTAGCTTCAAACCATGGCTTTCCTTCGTTATCAAACATAACCAAAAGCGGTTTGTGATTGAGTGTATAGTATTTAACAACCATGTCACTGGGACACGTCCGATCAGTACCCACGACTTAGAACAGAATGATCTAATAGTACTAGTGACAAGAGGTATATACATGAGATCTACAGTAACACAGTTCCGTAGAGAAAGATGCAATATTCAACGAAATTAGCAGCCCTAAATTGAGACAAGTGATACTTCAACACTTAAAACGCCTGATAGTTTCTCAGCTTTACAAAATATTTTTTCAAAGTGAAAATCAAAAACTGACGGTGTTAGTTTCGCTAAAGACATAAATGGTATATTTCCTGAATCATTAGCGTGTGTTATTGATATTCCGATGTAGGCATTTGATTGAAAGTTCTCTATTATTTTATCTACAATGTACTCCGAAAATACCAAAGGCCATTCCAATGAATTTATCGAGCCGGTAAGAAAGAACTCATACTCTGAGCATCTTATGCGAAATTTAGAATTTTCATTTAACTTTCTTTTTGATATAAACTTCAAAGACACCGGTTGAATAGTGGATGTATTATGTTTCGAAGACATTGTACAAGAATCAAGAAGGGATAAACAAGATGCACGTTAAAAGAAAACTGAGTGTGGCAGCACAAACGCATCCGTTCAGTTCTACGTCTCAGGACAGAATGAGGTTACTGAATTAGTAGTGAGATATATATATATTCAGTACTAAACACGTGTCAATCTATACTGGTTTGAACAGCTTCGTTAAGCAACTCTTAGTTTTTTGAATCCAAAAGGTAAGGTGTCATGATAATCTATTAATTTTCTCTTGGGTCCGGTTACTTTGAACCGTTTTAATTCATCTACAGTAACAATTTCTCGGGTATTAGTTCGTCTTATTCGACTCTCTTCAATTTTTAGTATTTGAGCAGCTTCGTTAAGGACCATCTCTTTCAACGTTTCAAAGTTTAGTACTTTAGATGTTTTCAAGTTTAGAGTTAGTCCCTTTACTTTACATACAGAGATCAGGGTTTGTTTGTCAGTTGACCAGACAAGGTACGCATAGGTTTTCGGCCCCCCAGAAACGAATTCAACAATGAAAGAGCCAGCCCCGTACTCGGTCAGCTCGTCTGTCATTTCCCCGAGGTAATCTCCTGTAGGAACTCTATACAAACCTCCCTTATAAATGTAGAGCACTGAGTCGGTGTCGTAGTAGAGGACTTGACAGCCAAGAACCTCCAAGTGCTCGTACAGTTTTAGCCTAGCCTGAGCTGTAGTGTAGGCCGCGATCACAACATTAACGTTACTCAATGGTTCGCCCACTTCTTCGATATACTCCCAGTTAACTACAACAACTTCTTCGTTTACAATCTGTACTCTGTTAACTTGTACTTCAGGGCAAGTAAGAATTTTAAAAAGTTCTTTTGATTCCCTTACTATTGTTGCTTTAGTTTGGTTCTCTCTTTGTCCGAATTTCCCCCAAAATGAATTTAACATGAGTTTAGCCAATGATCTGAGTCCTCCGTTTTTAACAATTTTGTCTTTGTCCAACTGAACACCCTCATGTTTAAAATAGTCAGCAATATACTGTTCTTTGTCCTGTTCAGTTTCGCACCAGCTAGGGTACCCTGAAGCCTCTTGTTTCATTTTTAGGAACTTATTAATGAAGTCGGTAAACAAGCCCCCTTCTTCATAAGTGGCAACCTCATACTCCCACAGCTCAAACATTTCAAGTACAACATAACCCTTCTCAAGACCTTTCCTAATTTCGTCCATCGTCCATGTCCCTATTAATGCTCTTTCCTCACTCTCATGATTGCATTCCCCCTGATTCTGAGTTTCCCCACATGATTTGCAAAGAACAAACATAAGTTTATCATTCATTTTAGCAGGAAGGACAGGGTGGTAGAGGTCTAGAGGTGGCAAGATTTTACATTTAAGCAGACCGTCTATCAGGAGACCTCTCTGTCTGCACTCTTTATCCCCTACGTAGATCGTTGGATGACCTAGGGGATACTTTCCGTACTTACACACATACGGATAGAGAGAACACACGTCCACATAATGGATTCTTTCTCCCTCTCCACATTTGTGATAAGTCTTGGAGTTACCTGTTCTACCCCCAAAGAAAGCTTGTCTTGGGTCCAGGGGTAGATTGTTAAGGATCGGCAAGCTGTTCAAGTGTTTAAGGTTTTCTGTCTTTTTTAGTAATCTAAATTCACATTCCCAAATTTGAATTACATTGCCAAGTTTTTTAATTTTTTTCAAAGTCCTTTCATACCTCATGTGGAGCGAATCTGAGGGATCTTCCTTTAAAGGAGCCTCTCGATTATAAGGAAAACATTTCGGACACCCATGCCAATAGCAGCCGTGAAACTCGTAAACATTTTCCCCATCAAACCCGTCTACTTTCATACCATTAATTTTGACTTCCTTGCCCCTTCCAGCATGTTCAATCCTCATTCCGCATTTCTCCTCTTCCCAAGTCAACCACTGAAGGGCTGCAGTTGATTGGTTGTCTGTCAGTCTGTATCCGTGTTTAGGGATCAAGCCAATAGTTTCAGGTTTTAAAAAGTTGCGACGGAAGGCTAGGTTACATGCACTGGCGATCGTTACAGCCTCAAGAAATGGTTCAACGTTACACTCTTTTAAAAACATATCTCTAAATTTAAGACAGGCATGTGCCAAAATTTCCACGTCTGAGATACAGTACTCCAGAATTTCTTTTTTGAAATCAAACTCATAGTTGTTGGCCACTTGTTCATCATACCACTTCTCAAAGTCTTCGTGAGATTTCTCAAACATTGACTCTGGGCAGTAGTACTGTTTGTCGGGTATGGGGCCTTCATAATTTTGATTTGCCAATGTGTTAAAGAGGTGCGGGAAATAGCCTTTCTTTTTCTCGGGAGGTAGATCAAAAGCTTTAGGCAGTGCAGAGAGGGTCATGGGGAAATAACTAAGTGAATCGATAAATCGTACATTATCCAATTCCATTAAAATAATTTTAGTTCCCCTCATGATCAGTTCTGGCGTGAACTTAGTTTCTTCCAGAACGTACCTTAGCAAAAACTGAAAATCAAAACCCTGGCCATTGTGAGCAATTACGCAAACATTTTTAAATGATTTCCGAATATCCATTACATATTCCATAAACTGTTTTACTGGATCTTCTTCAAAGACACGTTGCCTGTCCAAACAGGTCTCACATTCAATGCCATTAATACATTTAAAGCAATACTGTTGAGCAACGCATAAGTTAACTTGATGTACTTTTTGATTGGGATCAGATGGAAGAGACTCGTCCTGCCTTGTTTCCAAGTCGAAGAAAATATACAAATAGTCTTTAGTTCTGGGTTTAACCTTGTTCCGTTGCATGAAACATTTGTGATTTGAGTCTTTGAAGGAACCACAAGGTTTACAATAAAATTCTCCGCATTTATGGTATGCGGATTTGTTTCCAGTCGTAACTAATTTCCCACAGTCTGAGCACTTTCTAACTGATCCACATCTATCAGTCAGATGGGCTTTGAAACACTGTTGGTTTTTCAAAGTTATGTTACATTTAGGACAAACTATTCCCCCATTATCTTCTTTACAGGGAGGTGAGATGGTTTGACAGTAAGGGCAGATGTTTGAGCATCTGTGATATGACTTGTGTTCGTAGGGGACATGACAGGCCTCGCAAAAGTATGTGCAAGCAAAAGCTGCCGTTAGGTTTGTTATAACGTTGTAGTGACTGTTGTGGAAGAGTAAGTTAATTTTTAATTTAGCGTCTTCAGCACGTCCTTCGAAATATACTTCGCGGCCTTTAGTGTTGTAATTGTAAACGGTAATTTTGAAATCTTTAAGATGTGTCTGAAATTTTTCAAGTTCGATGACACCTGCACCATTGTTTGGCATCTCTACCCTAGCTTCCTGGATAAGTGACTGAGCTCTAAAAGTTTGTCTTTTAGCCTTGTCTTTGCGAATTGACGTGTACTGAGGGTCTTTTGTGACTTGAGCCATGGCTACTACCAAAGCCCTGGGGAGACAAAGGTTATCTTTGTTGTTAATGACTACGATCCCCTTCCTCGCTTTGCATTCTTCTTCAAAGTTGTTGTACAGGCCTGGTCGTACTTTCCCAGAACCTACCGGTAGATTAACTCGCGTACATTCTACTTTAAAAGTGTCAGTAGATTTAATTGATTCTGCATTTGATTGAACAATTCCTCCAAAAATCTGCCAAAGAATGTCTTCATTTATTTCACTCGCATATCGGAAAGAAACATAACCATCGCCCTTAGATTTTAAGTTTAGAGACTGCAGAGTAAACCCAAGCTGGTCGTTCTCAGAGGCCCTGTCTTTCATCTCCTTTACAATTTTAGCAAAACCTTGTCTTAGCCAATCGATCTCATTAGTTTTAGGAGGGGGATTAGAAAATTTAAAGACTGTTCTAGTTCCGTACAGTCTGAATTTTCTTACATAGGTTTCATCACTGCTAATTAAATTTACCGGATTTGAAGAGTCCATTTTAGCGTTGGAAACTGACTCCATCATTTAACACGTACAAATATTAAATACAGATAAACACAATAAATAATTTACAGTAAACCAAGCCGAACTGTTATGAGCAAATACACCACCTCTAACTCAAACAGACACACCAAGTTCAAATTAATTTAATAAATATTATGGATAACAAACACAGATAGCTGAACTATGAAGTAACCACGCACATTACGCAGGATGATAGTGATCTACAATAAGAAAAAAATAATTAGTGCAAAAGAATTATTAATTATTTTAATCCAATACTAACGAATATACAAGCGTGTTACGTAATATCAGAGCAGCTCAAAACACTTCTGATCAGCTTCACGTCTGAGAGTGGAATGAGAAAGTGGACCTGATGGCTAGATTTATATATATATAGAATGGATCTGTTACTTTTTCACTAGTATGATCTACTGGATCTGATACTATACAGTCATTGATACCTAGGAACAGTTTTAATTATCTAAAAAAAAAAAAACAGGAACAAGATATAGAATGGAACTGTTACTGTTTACTACTTGGATCTCAAATCTATCGTTACTGATACTTTACAGTCACTGATACAATTGTCATTGATATCTAAAAATAACAGGTATATAGGGGATATCGAAGAGAGCGCAAACACTCCTCCATAACTACACAAGTCAATGCAAAGCTCTAATTAACTACGCAAGTCAAATAACTCCTAGCAAACACAATAAATTTAAGTCACGCAAGTAAGGTTACTAAAAGACAGAAAACAAAGCACTACTCTAACCAAGTAAAACACAACAGTAAGGTTACTGCTTGTCTCGAACTTCAAACATACAACTCTACCCTAGCCAAAGTCATACAAGAAGGTGAGGTTACTGGATAGTGAAGAATCTGAGGTTCTCTGAGTTGGCTATGTTAACTCTCAAAAGTGAGGTTACTGCACAGTCAAGAAATAGGAAGTCACACAGTTAAATAAAATTTACTTAACACTAACAAAATAATAAATGAACAAGTCAAACTCACGCAAAAGTTATCAAATAAAACTATAGAAAGTCAGGTTCATAGCGTTAGGTTTAAAGACCAAAAGCACAAATGACGCAGAAAGGTCTAACACGCGCAACTGCCGAGAGAGAAGTGATCGTCAAACAAATGCTTATCTTGCTAAGGTCAGCTTCTGACCTCGACGCTATCACATCCTCTGACGCTACCATAGAGATAATAAGTTTATAATGGTGACTCATCACGTTTCTGATATATTTAGTTTAAAACTTTTGCAAATTACGTACCTTATTAGTTATATAACAGGTTAGGTCAGTTTCAGTATACTTAAGAGGGAGGCACGATAAGATAAGTAGCATGAGGAAGTGTTAAACTGCCACGATATCCGGTATGTTATTACCCATAAGAACAATGTTCTTTGGCACCACTGAGACATGGCCATCCTGGAAAAGTTAAGTTTTGAATCTCCCGTGACACGGGCACCGCTATCTTTAAAAGAGTGTCAAAACTTAACACACGAGGTTAAACGTTGGGTTAGAACACGTGGTCAAAAGTGAGTTTAAGAGCCACCTAGAAAGAAGTAGGCGTTAAGTAAGAGTTTATCTTGCTAAGGTCAGCTTCTGACCTCGACGCTATCACATCCACTGACGCGACCATAGAGATAATCAGTTTATACTGTGACTTCCTCAAGTTTATGATACATTAGTTTACAACTTTTACAAATTACCTTATTAGTGGTTATTATAACCAATTACAGTCAGTTACAGTGGACTTTGAGACCGGAAGGCGCGATAAGATAAGCAGCAAGTGGAAGTGATAAGCTGTTGCGTTCTCCGGTATTTTATTCCCCATAAGAGCAATGTTCGTTGGCACCATTGAGACATGACCATTCTGGAAAAGTTAAGTTTTGAATTTCCCGTGACATGTGCATTGCCATCTTTAAAAGAGTGTCAAAACTTAGATTAACACACGAGGTTAAAAATTGGATTAGAACACGTGGTCAAAAGTGAGTTTAGGAGCCACCAAGAAAGAATTAGGCGTTAAGCAAGAGCTTATCATGCTAAGGTCAGCTTCTGACCTCGACACTATCACATTCGCTGATGCAACCATAGAGATAATCAGTTTATACTGGTGGCTTCCTCACGTTTCTGATAAATTTAGTTTCAGCAAATTACCTTATTAGTGACCATTAAAACCGGTTACAGTCAGTTACAGTGGACTTTGAGACAATAAGGCGTGATAAGATAAGCAGCAGGAGGAAGTGATAAGCCATTACGATCTCCAGTATTTTATTCCCCATAAGAGCAATGTTGGGACCAACTTCCCGCGAGGACTACTTCTATGGTTTGACCCCATCTAATGGGGTATTTGGTAGTGTCGCTTGTTGTCGCGTCACGTTGCTCGCCGTGTGTTTGTGTTTGAATCCTTACATATTTAGGTTTAGGCCGGGTGCACACTGCCGACTATCACAGTCGCGAGCAGAAACAACAGTTCTCGGAAAAGTCGAGCCAATAATGCAGCCCCATTGAAATTCCGTTTGCAACAATGGAAGTCGCGCCTACTGGTGCACACTGCCGAGGCGATCAGTCGCAGCAAGCTGCTACGAACTTCTGCAACTGATCGCGTCGGCAGTGTGCACAAGTAGGCGCGACTTCCATTGTGGAAAATGGAATTTCACTGGGGCTGCATTATTGGTACGACTTTTTCGAGAACTGTGGTTCGGCAGTGTGCACCCGGCCTTAATGGTTGGTGAGAGGGAGAATGAGTGGGGGGGGCGCCTGACGAAATCTCGCCCTGGGCGCCTGCAAATCACGCGACGGCCCTGCCTATAACACTGATGATCTCAAATTTGGCAGGATTTTAGATTGACACTGCCATTTTGAGCCGCTGAAGAACAAAACACTTGATCGCCCAGCAATGAGAGGCTCATACTTTATTGGGGAGGTGTATGGACTGCTGCATACGCAATCACAGTGGTGGGGGAGCTGTGCTCGGCGCAGTGCGCTAACGTTCTTTACTTTCTGGATGGCCGTCGTACTTGATATCACTTCAGGATATAATAAAATATGTATTTGAAGTGTTGTAATACATATTTTATTACAAAAATTAATGGCAAACACACAAATTTTTAATTTTTGGTTGATTTTAAAATTGTAAAATCTCTTGGTTTGGATTCATGAAACAAACGTGATCAATAAGTTACAACTTTGTAAACAAATATTATGTAAGCTCTTTTTTTTATGAATGAATGAATTCATTCCAGAAAAACAAGAACAATAATAGTAACAAATACAAAAGCGTACAGCACATATATATAATAAACAAAACACACAAAAAAAATATATATATATATAAATACAACATTATTAAGTTTTTTGTTTTTTTTTAATAAAAGAAAACTTTGAGCTATGAGAAATTATAAAATAACCTTTATTGTTATAAACAAATTTATTTACGGGCTTAGGAATAAGCTGACATAGGCGCTAAGGCCTGTGCGTCGGCTCTGAGTTGTGTCCAAATAGCAAAAATGACCAAATGATAATTGAAATGAAGTAAGGAAAAACAAAATATAGCAAAACAAAACAAAACAAAAAAGCTGGCAGCAGCTGAAAATGTCCATGCATGATGGCGAGGGGCAGGGGGTGGGTTTGTGGAGGGGGGAGGGTGGGTAGATTAGTGGTGAAGTGGTGAAGGGCGGCAAGAGTACAAGGGTCAGTTTAGTGCCGCCTGTAAGCTGCTGCAATAATATCTGGTACTGACCTTCTGTAAAAAATCGTAGACATCAGTCCCAACATGTTCAGGTGGAGTAATTGTCTTCCTCATCTTTTCACCCAGGGGACATGCAAGACTTGCGTAGAATCTTAGCGTTCTAGTTAACATAGTCGTTCAAAATAAAAATTATAATAACACAAACTAGAATACCATTGAACACAAAATTTGTAAGTGCTAAACATAAATTTATGTTTAGGAAACTCCCAATAAAAAAGTTAAATACAGTAGAGTCAATTGAGAGTACAGTACAGTAGAGTAGAGGTGTGTCGATATATCAGTAACCGATATTTTGTAATGGTTACTTGTCTCCGAGACATGTAACCGTTACTTCAAAGGAAAAATATCGGTTACTCAGTATCTACGATACTGCGAATACTAGCCTCCGAAAATGGAGACAGAGGTTGAAAAATATCGTTTATCGGTATCTACTTGGCTGAGTTTCACGACGACCAGTACAGTGGACAGTAGTAAAAGTCATTTTGTTTTCTTTTATTCTCTCCGGCTACTGCCCACTGTCGTACTGGTCGTCGGGATTCGGGAATACCAGGCCTAAACGCCTAAATGAGGTACGGAGGCAGATAATGGTAATGTAAGTTTTACAATTTTATTGGTTTCTGTAGGATTTGTATTCAATGAGTTGTAATCAAATCAGTGTTTTATTAAATCTAAAAAATAAAAATATATTAAGTATTTGTCTTACATTATTACCACTGTTACGGTAGCATTATACTTAAAATATGCTAATTTTCAATTAATCATGTTAAAGCTAAACACATAAATGAATGAATTCTTATTAGTTTTAGGCTACAAACTTTTAACTGAGCAAATATTGGTATCTGTATTAAAACCGATACTGAAGGCTAAAGCGATACTAATACTGGAGGTCTCTAAATGTTCGTACAGATGTGCAGTATCCGTTACAATGTAACCGATATTTGTAACTGATATTTGTGTCTCTGTATCGGTTGTAACGGATACATGAAAATACTGACTAAGCACACCTCTACAGTAGAGTATAATCATCCGCCGAGCTAAACCAGCTGCGGCAAGGTGTGTTAAGCGGGAAGGTCGGATAACATGGAAAATAATAAAAAATGGAAACAATTTTTTTTTTTTTTCTAAGCTCGTGGAAATTGATCGCTTGATCGTGCACAGGGACGGTCAGAAAACCCGGAAAATAATAAAAACAATGTTAAAAATTGTTGATTTTTTTTTCCTAGGCACTCGTAAATTGATTGATTGATCGTGCAAGGGGATGGTCGGATAACATGGAAGATCGGATAACCGAAGGTCGGATAATCGAGACTCTACTGTAATGAGGTTTTGTTTGATTTATCGCTGGATTAACAGAAACCCCATTGGTGCTAGGATGAGTTGTTAAAAACATTTGCGCTTTTAATCAGTGTCAAGTATTTATTAACTTCTTCCCCTCTACTATTTTTAGATCAACAAAAGAAAATCATGTATGGGTAGTGAAATCACATGTTCTGAGCCCCAAAAAGATTGTAGCTAAATATGAGTAAATCTTAATAGTTTAGATTCCATCTGAAACTAATCCGTTTTGTCAATTAATTGATCATTGGGACACAATTGTGTTAATATTCATAGCACAAACTATTTAGATAACTTAGTTTACCTAGTAGTATTCATTATGAACACAGAATAGATTAACCGAGCTTATGGCCCATTTGTTACACGAAAAATACACCATGAAACTAGTGCTACACCATGTCAAAGGAGGTGCTGGCAACCAGTGTTTTAATTTGTGGGATTTTCTAACCTTCCACGGGATTAATACCCCCGTCGCAGCAAACCTGCGTACTCAGTGAATTTCCGATGCACATTTTTGTCTTAATACTACATAAAGCCGCTTACCAATTTTCATAAAAATATATTAACAAATAAGCGATATTTTAATTATTCTACATAAGAATAACATTGAGGATGAGTATTTAGGTTTGCTGACACAATTATGATGCAAATATCAATAATATTCAACTAGGTGAAGCCACATACCAAGTTTTATCAATATTAATTCCTGAATAAGCAATATATAACATTTGAATCATTCTCCATAAGAATAACATGAGGGCTGAGTAAGCAGGTTTGCTGCAAAAGAAATGCAAAATATGGTTTTTCATTCAAATATCAATATAACTGAACTAGGTGAAGCCACATACCAAGTTTCATCAATCTACATTCATAAATAAGTGATATATACCATATTTTAATTATTCTCCATAAGAATAACATGGGGGATGAGTACGCAGGTTTGCTGCAACAAGGAGCACAACAAATGGGTTTTTATGCAAGTACCAGTATAACTCAACAAGAGGTGAAACTACATACCAAATTTTATTAATTTATGTCATAACTAAGGGAGACATAAGATTTAACTTATCCTCCATAAGATTAACATTGGATAATATACTTTGTTTAGCACTTTTAATATCTCAGTAACCAATTGACGTAGATTAAAATACCAAATTGTTTGTTTTTAAGCTTAATTTAATAGTCTAAACAAAAGTTTGGGTTTAAAACATTACATGAAAAAAGTTCAAAAACACAATTTTTGTGGTACAAAACCCCCCCAAAACCCCCTTTAATAGAGTGACCTGTCTGGTTCTCGAACTCATGAAAATAGATCCTGCCTTGCACGTTTGTACAAAATTTCATCAAGATCGGACCACTTTTACGAAAGTTATCGTGCCTACATGTATATTACATATATATGAATTTGAATGAATGGTGTTTTTGGCATCTGGGGGCCTCAAAACGAAAATTTATCATGGTCTCGGGCTTAAGTCTTACCATGAGACCTACAATAATAGCTTCTTCCCCATAGGGGAAATTCGCTAAAACGGGATGCGGAATAAAAACACCAATATTATCGGTTTTGCCGATCATAAAGTGAAAATTGACCTGAAAGAGGTTTTATTTTTAGGGTAAAATTAAAACTCATAAAAATGCCTTACTCATTTTTAGTGGTAGCAAGGTCGAGAACTGATAGCTTTAGACTAGAAGCGGAGCAAATGGTAACAGAAGGGAACGGTATAATCCAAATGGGAGTCATGTAAGAATCAAATGTGATGAAGAATGGCTTCTCCCGCCATAAATGCCAAACTTCATATATGAGATTGATAGCAAATCCCAAACACGACAGGAACACTCCCAGCCACAGATATCTGCAACAGGAACAAATGTGATTAAGAACGACTTATATCTCTACTAATGCCAGAACAAATGTGATTTTAAGAATGACTTATTTCTCTACAAATGCTAGAACAAACGTGATAAAGAATGGCCGTTGTCATTGACTAATTTTGATCTCTCTACCATATTTTATTTTGGAAAAAAAACAATGTTTTTAGTGAGGAAACTCATGGTACATTTTACCATTTCAAATGAAAACCAACAAATTCATCCCTTGGATGTATTTTTAATTATATGTCACTGAAATTTTAGGTTTGATCAGCATAGAGATAATTTGTACTCAAAAACTAAACTCGTAAAGGAATAAGGCTCACATTGTCTGCCTTCTACATGAACCTGTTTCAAACTATACTTAAAAGAAGAATAGCCGAGAGCACCTATACTACTTTTAAAGCTGGAGCAGGGCCGGATTTAGGAGTATGCCACCTGTAGGCTAAATCCATTTGCCCCCCCCCCCCTTAGAGACTCACAGTTAATGGACTTTTATGTTTATACAACAAATTATAGATTCAGTTATTCAAATTAAATTGTGCTGAAGAGCAAAACTAAAACTACACAAAAAATAGTTCATAACTGGTTTATTTGTTGACATTAAATAGGTAGATGTTACAGTCTACCATAATAGAAACATGAATAATTATACAAACACAATACTTTTATTGAAAAAAAATTCAATATTTACTACGCATACTTTTATGGACTGAATCTTCTTTAATTGAATAATTTAAGCTAGTAATCACAACACAATCATAACTACACAGGAGCAGCAGAACACAAAAACATTACTGTTCTTAACCCTTTAACTCCCGGACTCCTTTTCTTAGAATTCCCATATGGCCCGGGCCATTTAGACAAAACTGACCTCCTAGCCCAAAATGAGTGAACACTAATTTATACTCCTTGTAATTGTAAAAAACATACTCTGTGGTAATTTTTGATTGATATACCACAAAAAAACACCATTTTATTGTGTTGGTTCTCTGTGGTTGATTTTGATTGACTTATAAATAAATCAATTAATTGATTATAGCAATTAAGTAAATTGTCCTTAAGTTATTTTGTATTTTCATAATGTTATGAGAACAACATAGTTCAGGTCAAGCTTAGGTAGTTACAAGACCAGGATTTGGACCGGTTCCTTTCAAAACATAAAAAATGTCACTAGCGAATAAACACACACAAAAACAAAACAAGCTAAAGGCCACTTCACATCACACGTATTAACATGTTTTGACTGCTACTTCGGCTATTACGTATCGCCCGCATAGCTCGACCCGCACATGCCCACACTGCACCCTGGGGCCGCGGCGAAAGTGTGCCTCCATGTGGTGCCATTCTATATACTGTGTTGTGGGTGTGTTGTACCTTCTGGTGTTGTTTTGACTGCTACTTCGGCTATTACGTATCGCCCGCATAGCTCGACCCGCACATGCCCACACTGCACCCTGGGGCCGCGGCGAAAGTGTGCCTCCATGTGGTGCCATTCTATATACTGTGTTGTGGGTGTGTTGTACCTTCTGGTGTTGTTTTGACTGCTACTTCGGCTATTACGTATCGCCCGCATAGCTCGACCCGCACATGCCCACACTGCACCCTGGGGCCGCGGCGAAAGTGTGCCTCCATGTGGTGCCATTCTATATACTGTGTTGTGGGTGTGTTGTACCGTCTGGTGTTGTTTTGACTGCTACTTCGGCTATTACGTATCGCCCGCATAGCTCGACCCGCACATGCCCACACTGCACCCTGGGGCCGCGGCGAAAGTGTGCCCCATGTGGTGCCATTCTATATACTGTGTTGTGGGTGTGTTGTACCGTCTGGTGTTGTTTTGACTGCTACTTCGGCTATTACGTATCGCCCGCATAGCTCGACCCGCACATGCCCAAACTGCACCCTGGGGCCGCGGCGAAAGTGTGTCTCCATGTGGTGCCATTCTATATACTGTGTTGTGGGTGTGTTGTACCTTCTGGTGTTGTTTTGACTGCTACTTCGGCTATTACGTATCGCCCGCATAGCTCGACCCGCACATGCCCACACTGCACCCTGGGGCCGCGGCGAAAGTGTGTCTCCATGTGGTGCCATTCTATATACTGTGTTGTGGGTGTGTTGTACCGTCTGGTGTTGTTTTGACTGCTACTTCGGCTATTACGTATCGCCCGCATAGCTCGACCCGCACATGCCCACACTGCACCCTGGGGCCGCGGCCAAAGTGTGTCTCCATGTGGTGCCATTCTATATACTGTGTTGTGGGTGTGTTGTACCGTCTGGTGTTGTTTTGCTGTTTCGCCAAACTTCTTCCGTCTCTGATTTATAGGGGGGACCCATTCTGATCTCCCCACTACTGAATACAATAGTAACAGTTCATCATCACTATCACTGCTAGAATCACTCTCCATCCACGACACAGTAAAGCCAGGTTCACACTATGGCAGCCAGGTTCGATCAAATGGAAGTGAGTAACTGTTGGCAACGAGGTAGCCTGTATACTAGTATAGTACAGTAAACATGTTGTATAATAGTATACACCAAAGACGTGTATTAATACGTGATCTACGGTGGTGTGAAGAGACCTTAAGAGGTGAATAATCCTTTTGGCTTGTCAGCCCTGCTATAGTAAAATTTATAGTTATAAGTCAGGATTTTATATAAGTCAGGATTGATCTAGCTGCTTGAATGGCACTCCAAAACCCTAAGTACTAAATATTTAATTTAATTTAATTGGATTAAATATTTATTATTGCTTATGCCAGTGTTTCCCACACTGTAAACTATAAATGGTGTACACCAAAAGGCACCAGGATAATGGAATTCGGTCAATAAGAAAACAAGTCAGACATCAAAGGGTCAAAATATTTTGTGAATAAGTAGCTTACGATACTAACCACCAAATGATTTATAAATCTACACCATGTTCAGCCTCCCAATGCGGCCAAACCTCACTCTATGTAAGGAGCTCCAGCCATCTAGGATGCTGAACAGTATAGACTAGTATTTGTAAACTGTTGTTTACCTCTCTATGTAGGGTAGGTCAGTGCTGCTGATGTAGCGCAGGCCGTGCAGTGACGCCTGCTGGCAGTACTCATGCACCACCCGCCACACAGGGGGAGGCAGTCCTAGCAGCAGCATGGGGTGTTTCCCCTTTCTGGCCCCAGGCGGCGGCTGCAGGGTCTTGGGTGCATCCATAGGCTTGGCAAAAGAGAATTCAAGAGGAATACAACTCTCCCCCGGGAGTATTTTATGACTGGTATACACCTTACTTTTGAACATTGGTGTGATTGGGGGTGCAAGGGAGGATGTGTATTATTGTAATACATGAAAAGTCACAATAGTCACAACCATGATTAATTATGCCCCCCAATTGATCACACTAAATGACTCAAGTTACACTTATGCTCTTGGAGAATCAACATGATACAAATTTCACATCATACTTTTATTAAAGGTTAAATAATTAAATCTATTAAAGAATTAAATTCATAAAGTTATCAGTCTAGACAATTTGCATACAAAATTGTCTTCCCTACTCATAAAGGAAAAAAATACCAAGGATCAATAAATATGTTTTATGATAAAAAAACATTGGAATTATTATAAACAAATCAATCTTCTTAACATTTTAAAGTAAAAAATATTAATAATTTCAATTTTTAATAATTTTTAAGACTCTTTATACAAAACTATTAAGGTATCTAAAACAAGCAGAGTGCAACATCCTCACTATATTTTATAAAACTATCTCGTTTTTGTAATTCCTATTCAGGAAATACTGCAACCCATGGTTTGGGAAGTCCCAACTAAACCCCTCTGGGTAGTAAATAGCAAATCATATTTCTACTCACTAAAATGAAACTAAATTATTTATTTAGAATATAAACTATCTGAAAATAGTACTGTAACAAGTTTTGATATACTTTAATTTTAAAAAGAAACGTACCTTTTTGAAATTTATTCTTCGTGGCACTTTTTGAATAGTTTGCTTTTTCATTCTTTTCATACTTTTAGGGGCTTCCTCAAACCCTAACCTAATTTCCCTCGTTTTTCATGATTGTGGGAATAAGCCATAAATCAATACAGATTCAACATAGCATGATTGAAAAATGTATCTCGTTACCTTTGTTAATTGAACACGTCCTGATGGCAAGATTACTGATGCCGATGCGCACACGAGTGAGCCACAACATGACCTAAATAGAGGCACAAACCGGGGTTACGTACAGTGAGCAAAGTTGCGATGATTGCAGTGACAACACTCCAACAATCATCCAGCCCATTGATCATTTCTCCTTTCCACTTATGCACAATAATATTCGATCAAGTGGAATACCCATCTGCCCATGTAATTCAGATGTATGTAAGTAAATTACACAAATTGTTACTCATATTTCTAGCTTTAAAATTAGAGGAAAATGTGTTCTGAAAAAAAACATATATTATCAGATTTTTCCCTATGACTGGGTTTATTATCATTTCAATAAAGTGGAACAATATTTTCATTTAAGGATGTAATAGGTCTGTGTAAAAAAGTTACCACATTATTTATTGATTGGATAACTAAAACGATTGAAATTAGTTTTGATAGAGTGTTATTGTATAGACAATTTTAACAATACAAAATGGGTATAATGGGGTTGCCTATTCTTTAAGATCATTACTCCTTTCAGAAGGTGATAAAGTCCCTTTTTAAAGAAATAATCAGATGGTTTTACTCCGTTTTCAATTTTTATTCAGATTACTACAGATTACAAAGCCAGTCACAAAAGTAATACTGGGGCATTTATTTCTGGTAGTCACCCATGGCTCAAATTATGACTCAAGAAAACAAAAGCCACACAAATTCAATAAATGGAGGGGTGTAAAAAAAGCTTATTCAATTTGTTGAAAAAATGTCCAATTCTGTTACTTTTTTCTAAAGGCCACTCCCTGAAAAATACATGTTCACAAGCAGTGTCAAGCAATAGTCTTGAGTATTCAAAATCCCCTAAGTGCATCTTACAAAAAAAGTTCTGCAGATGATATTTTACAGTTTTTACTAACTAAGATTATTATCCTCTCAACTCCCAAGGTTCATCACAAACATACCCATTAACAATCTCCTGCACCATAAAAGCAAACTAACCCTAAAAAACAGCACAAACAATAATACAACACAATAGCCCAACAATCGTGAACCATTTTTTAGACAAGGGAGCCCCCCAAAGAAAGACACAACTTAGAAAAAGTTCACATAACGAGAATACTCTGGAACTCTGCCCTCAAAAGAATCAAACATCTTGTGAAAAGTCCATTAAAATCGCACATCAAAACATCAATTGGCTATCAAACAAAATAGACAGATTGAGCCACTTTTTAGACAATGGAAAACCAGACCTTGTAATAGTAACCGAACACGGCCTACCTCAAGATAACCTTAAAAAACCTGCCCTGAAGGCTACTCACTATTGGACAGTTTTTCAAAGAGAGACGATATAAAAGGAGGAGTAGCAGGATATGCAAAAAATGGCTTAGAGAAAGACATTAAACTCATCAGCACAAGCAAGGATGAAACAGAGCTCATCTGTGAAACAGCACTAATTGAAATGAAATCCAAAAAGCAAATAGTCCAAGTATTAGGAGTCTACAGACCACCCAGCGCAAAACTAGAACAAGCAATTAACATCCTATCAGAACAACTAAACAACACCCTACACATACACAAACAAACTGTTCTCATGGGAGATATAATATGTAGACAACCTGACAGAAAATAGTGACAACCTCTGTTGTCTTATCAGGACTCTCCGACCACTCAGTGCAGTTTGCTACACTTAACATACCAAAGCCTAACCCAAGCACAACCAAAGAAAAAAAAGAGAATATTTACCAAAAGAGGGATTAAGCTTTTCAAAGAAAAGCTGCAAACACAGAATTGGAATAACATCCTGCTAACTGAAGATGTAAATCAAGCCTATGACAATTTCCACAACACTATACAAGCAGCTCTCAATGACACCTGTCCCCTTAGAATTATAAGAAGACGACAACATAAAAAAAGACAGTACTGGGACAACGAATGCTCAAGGTTCAAAAACAACTACATCAATGCCCTGGAGAAAGAACAATGTACAGGACGAGCAGAAGACAAAGCAGAGACAGAAGCCAAGAAAAGATAGTGCAACCAAAGGCTCAAAACTATCAAGAAAGAAAAAACTGCAGCACACGTCAATCAGGCAGAAAATAAATCTAAAGCTCTGTGGCAGATAATAAACAGTGAAAGAAAAGCAACAAGAAGCACAGAAAACCAGCTAAAACTTCAAATAAATTGGGAACAGATAAGTGAACCTCATGAAATAGCAAACCACTTTAACACTTTCTTTGCCACAAATAGCAGAAAGAACACTCCGAGCCAAAAACACAAACTCAAACAGCATTCCTCTAGATTTCCCACCCACAATAGACCACAACCTACAGTTCCGACCAACAACACATGCAGAAGTACTGAAAGCTATAGACTCCAAAAACCTCCTCAGGCATCGACGAAATATCTGCCAAACTTACAAAAGAATGTAAAGAAGTACTTACTGGCCCACTCACAGACAAATCAAAAAGTCCCTGAAACAGGGAATTTTTCAAGCCAAATTAAAGATTGCCAAAATATATCCAAAGTACAAAAAAGTGATTCAAAATACCAAACTATTTGATTTTTTAAGCTCTATAAAATGGCTATAACCAAAATTAAGTGTTTTTTTTAATTTTAGAGGGAAAAATTCAAAAAACTGGTTTTTGGACAATTTAAAACCTCCATAAAACTCCTTTCCCATAGTTCGATCAATCTGGTTTTCGAACTTAAAGTCATAAATGTTACTCTACACATTTGTGCCAAATTTCATCAAAATTGGGCGTTTCTTTCAAAAGTTACTGTGGTAACGGACACACATATATATAAATTTGAATGAATAGTGTTTTTGGCAACTGGGGACCTAAAAACAAAAAGTTATCATGGTCTCGGGCTTAAGTCTTACCATGCCATCTACGGTAATAGCTTCTTCCCTATAGGGGAAATTCGCTAAAAATTATTACATTTACAACCATTGCCCATCCAAGAAATATTTAAGCTATAAGAATCCTGGCTTTAGGTATAAAATATTTTATAGAATTTGGGAAACCAAAACTCACAGAAATGTCAAATAATTCAAGTTAAAACAAGGCCGAACAAAACCCTTGAGATCCACTTCCATAGTTTTTTTAAATTGATTTTGTTATGGGTAAATCAGCAAGTTTATTTCAAAAATTATTGTGATATCAAGTGAATAGTAGAATGGCTCAGTTAGGCAAAGATTAGAGTCATTTGTGCCACGCAACATATTTATCAAAACAGATTGCAATCGCAGATAGCGACTGTCCACAGTATGCAATTGAGTGAGGACATGCATAAGATGAAACAAAACTGATAAGAGGTACCTGATAAGAGGCTTATTAAAGCTTTGCTTGGTAGACATGTCATAGTGTAGATTTAGTTAACCTACTAAACCTTATGGTTCAATAGGAGGTAATTGACTGATCACGCATACTCTAGAGTTGAATTAGTATTCGCACTACATACACATTACCACCTTTTACAATGTATATTATTTATTTTTTTAATGCTGGAGGTTTGTTTTTTTTGCTTTGTCCATCTTCCCAGCCCTCAGGCTGCTGTACACAAGGGCGGATCCAAGGGGGGGGGGGGCGGTCGCCCCCCCAAACCTAAAAATTGTTGTTTAATTTTATTATTTAGGCCTAAGTAGAAATTCTAAATACATTCAAATGAAAAGTGAAGTAGAAAAAGTCTCAGTAAATCCCATTTTTCGGTTGCGAGAGTAAAATTTTGCTGCTCCCGTCTACATTGTTACATTCAAATTAAAACTATTGCACCTAAACGATCGATAAATGGAATAAAAGATATACGATATATTAGACAGATGAGATTATAAATTTTTGTTTTAAGATATAATACTTTACTTAGATCCATGTCTTTCACCAAAAAGCGTCTTACAAAAACATTTATATTCCCGAGTATCGCAAAGTTGTTGCAGTTTTGCCAGTTGACAGGCCAAAAATTCAGTGTTTTCAACGTGGTCTTGGAGGTAAATTTTAGCCGCAAACAGAAAAGGTTGGTACCGTTATATTCGTTGGTTATTTTTTACTGGATTTCACCAGTCGACCACTGCGCCGTTTGCTTCAGCTGTAGGTTAGGTTTTATTTTTGTGTAAACATAATCTGTTGTAAGGTAATAAATATCCAGTGGCTTGGTTAGGAGCAAAAATTGCCTTGAGTTAAACGTAATGAAATAAGAGGAAACAAAGATTAAATTGCGTTCAAACGGAAGCTCATACACTAATTATTTAATTTTGTAAATGTGGTACATTTCCATTTTACAAGTCGTTGAGCTTGGTTGTCAGCCTCATTCCTCAATCCTCATTGTATCTTAGTGTTGCCACAGTTCAGTATCTTAGTGTTGCCACAGTTCAGTAATGCAGATTTCAAATAAGTTTTGTAAATAGTAGTTCTTCGCAAGTGTAATAACTGAATCGAATAGTTTATTTAATTTGCATAATAATTATACATATTTCCATCTTACTTGTTCTTAAACGCCTACAGATGACGTAGATATAAGTTTAATGCCTAAATATTTTTTATTTTTATTTACAGTCAGGCGAAGCAGAAATAAAGTAATTTTGTTAAACTAATTTTTTATTTAGTATGTTTAAAAGTTATGATTGATTTTTTCTTCTTGAGTACAAGGTTATTGATATATTATTTTAACTTTAGTTTCATTCGTTGAATAATTTCATATAGTTTTAAAATAAACGAGTTCGCACGAGCACGCTGACGTGAGGGAAGTGAATTTCCACATAAAAACTGTTAAAATTCAAAATCTGTGTAAAAACACACATGTATTCCAATTTTAATTGAAATCTGAAAACTGATTTTTTGGCTGTTCTGATGCTCCTGGTTTCATTTACCTGCAAAGCTGGGAAACGATTTTGCGCATTATAATGTTAGGAGAAGGTCCAGTCAGGCTTGAGAGTAGGTGAGAGATTGCTGGGGATGATAAAAGTACTCTAACAAAGGAATAACAGGCTTTTCTAGAGTAAAACCCCCGTAAGACAACGTACTGTGTTTAGTCAAAACACAGTTTCTTTAATAACTCGGCAAATATGTATGCTAGAATGACGAAAGAGGGCTTAAAACTTTTGCCTCACTAATTCCCATATTTCTACATGCATTAATTTTACATCCGGGGCTTTTCTGACCCTTTTTGGGCCCAACAACTCGAAATTTGAGAGATTAATCCCCAAAAAAGGGGTTTGGAGTTTTCCGATTGTTTTGCCCAACGAACTTGTCCAACTGATTACAGAAAGGAACGTCCCTACCAAATTTGAAGTAAATCAGACAAAAAATGCGACCGCTAGAGTGCAAACACATATATACCGTATATATATATATGTCTATATATATATATAAAATTTTGAACGACCCCCCAAAACGTGTTCAGGGGGTCACGTTAAGAACCTCTATGGTGGTCCCGGGCTTAAGTTTCACCGTACGGGTCATGCTAATAGTTCACTTTCCAAAGGAAATTCACTAATAATGGGGGGGTGCCAGTGACCCCCCTTGTGGAGGGCGGAACTTTCGATGACCCCCCCCCCAAACATGACCACTGGATCCGCCCTTGGCTGTATAGAAAATTAACACTGCAAATTTAACTGAATTATTCAACCAAACAGTCTGCAAGAGAGCAGAAACAGAAGCAACATATATTGCTGGTCCTAGAATCATATTAAAGACTGAGGAAATACCAAGTAAAAAGGTTTGCAGCCAGTTGCAGGGTCCAAGTGGTTTTTGAGGACTAAAAAGTAGGAAAAGTAGGACATTTCCGATGAAAAGTAGGATATTTAAGTTGAAAAGTAGTAGGATTCACTAAAAAGTATGACAGTCTAAGCCTACTGAAAAATAGGTAGTAAAACGTTTTATGCTTTTAATACAGTAGGCTATAATTATAATTAACACAACCAGTCTCCTTAAGCCTTTAATGGGAAAATCGTAATAACCGACAGTGCATATTTTACTTACAATAACTTACCACACGTATATCTATCTCTATTATTAATACGCTACATGCAAACTTTGTAAACAATAAGGCTTTTTTGTTTTAAGATATACCCCCACATATTATACACTAAAATGTGTGTCTAAATGTGCAGATGTGCAAACTGGCTTTAGATTTTTTATTTATGCCTCAGGGCTCTGCCCCATGGCACTTCCAAGTCCCCATGTTATTTTTTGGATGAGAGTTTTATTTGGTTTACGTCACATTTGTTTTTTCTTAATTCAATTTAAATAAACAGCTGTTATAAGGATTGTATCTAACAACAGAATGTCATTGTTTTATTTACTATTTAACTGTTTACTACTTTTGCTTCTCAAAACGGGATGCGGAAAGGAAATTCTAGTATTTATTTATTTATTGAAAAATCCCCAACCAAGAAGCTAGTTACAGTTCTAGCGGAGACGGTTATCCAAAAATGCTGTGGTTTATTAATTTAGCTCAACATTTTCATTTATTATAAATTTAAACAAATATACTTCAAATAAAACTTTACACCGAGCATTTAGACGATAATTTTTAACTAAAAAGAACTCTGAAGTAATATTTAAAATTAAAAAAGCCTTTAATTTCTTAAAGTTTTTGGTCATAGTGAATTTTTTGAGTGTATGGAATACAGAATAATTATAATCTGTCTGTTCTTAATTGAGAATTTCACGCATATCAATAATTTGTTTCACTCAATCCTGTCTATTCGTTATAAAAATATGTGTCGACAATTGGTTAATGTAAACTAGGGTACTTTTGAGTCCTCATTTTTTCTTAAAAGTGAGAAATAAAAACATAATAGATTAGACCAAACAAAACTAGGCCTTCACTTAAGATATTTTATCGTAAAACATAATCAACTCCATAGCTTTGTGATTTTTTTAAGGTTTTTAGCGAATTTGCCCTATAGGGAAGAAGCTATTACCGTAGTCGGCATGGTAAGACCTAGGCCCGGGACCATGATAACTTTTCGTTTTGAGGTCCCCAGACCCCAAAAACACCATTCGTTTGAAAATATATGTGTCCGTGATCACGATAACTCTCGTAAAAATTATCCGATTTTGATGAAATTTGGTATAAACGTGTAAAGCAACATTTATGACTTTAAGCTCGAAAACCAGCCAGATCGCTCTATTCTATGGGGTATTTTGGGGGGGTTTTGTACCCCAAAATTTTTTTTGAATTTTTTACATATAATTTTGGAAATAGTCAAATTTGAGTTTTAACCATTGGATTCAGCTTAAAAAAAAACACACAATTTGGTATTTTGATCATTCCTCTACGTCAATTGGTTACCGAGATATTGAAAGTGCTAAACACAGTACGTTGTCTAATGTTATTCTTATGGAGAAAAATAAAAAAATTATATCTCGCTTATTTATGAACATATACTGACGAAACTCGGTATACAGCTTCATATGGTTGTGGTCCATTGATATTTGTTCAAAAAATTTTTTGCTAAAGGCTCTCGTAGCAAACCTGCGTACTCAGCCCCTTGTTATTCTTATAAATAATATTAAATGCTATGTCTCCCTTAATTATGAACATAAATGAATAAAAACTGGTATATGACTTCACCTAGTTGTTATATTGATACAGTAAAACCTCAATCAACCGTCACTCTTTAAACCGTCACTCTCTATTATCCGTCGTCCATCTATGAGGATATTACTATTTATTAGACTCAGGATTTGCGCCGTACGGCAGTGTCTGAGTGTCTGTATGAGCTATTATATTATTTCAAACAACATAAATATGGATGTAGTGGGAAGTATTATCGTTTTGTACACAGTTTATTTTAATTTCGCTGCCAAACACTTTAAAATGTAGTTACTGTACACGTTTATATTATGATATTTCTATTATCCGTCTATTCAGTTATCCGTCACAGTCCCGGTCCCGAAGGTGACGGTTAATAGAGGTTCCACTGTATTAGCATAAAAACCCATTTTTTGTGTACATTGATGCAGCAAACCTGCGTACTCAGCCCCAATGTTATTCTTATGGAGAATAATAAAAATAAAATTATATATATTGCTTATTTGTGAATATATTTTTATGAAACTTGGTAAGTGACTTTATGTAGTATTAAGACAGTTATACTACCATCTCCACCAACATCTTTTTGGTGTAGGCGTTGGAAATTCGCTGATTATGCAGGTTTGCTGCAACGGGGGTATATTTTCTAGATAATCTTGTAATATAAGCCTAGTAAACTTATTTATTTCAATATATCAATTGAGTTGTTAAAAACCGTGCAGTTTAAGCAATTTCAGGTAATTTTACAGCAAAGGAAGTATCTAAAAAAGTATATTTTTTAATTTTAAATCTCATTACGTATAATACAGTAGTTATAACACGCATATAAGAATTTATATAAAAAAAAAAAAACGGTTTCATGGGCCGATTCGCCATCTGGCCTAGACCCAAGGTGGTCGGTTAAGAGGCAGGCAACCGATAGAAAAAACTTCAGAAAATATCTAGAAATTCAAAGTGAACTTTAAAATATTGTCTCGACCCTGACAAATATGCTTCTACAACCGGGGTTACAGCAGGAAGGAGCATAAATATTCAGCTCAGTTTTCTTCATTGGGGTAAATTATCAAAAAACAGAAATACAGAACTGGAAAATCTTTTTTACAAATTCATAGACTAGTTTTATTGCTGATTAAAACTCCCCTAATTGATAGTAAATACACAATTTCAGTCTTAAATATTTTCTAATATTAGTACTGTACCGTATAGGATTTTAAATATTGCCTAGCTAGAAATAAGTGTAGTCTATCCTCAAAGTGTAAAGACTCTTTGGATGCCACTAAGGTAGCAACATAACAAACAAAATTTCATATACAAAACTAAACAAATTAACACATCTGATCTTATAAATATTCAGCGTATCTTTATATTTAATTCTGTAAGCGAATCGGTCCCCACGAAATATCTCGAGCTAGGAAGAAGTTAGGTTATGATGATTCATTTTAAAGCCTAAGGGCCAAGGACGGTGGGAAAAATATCAGAAATGTCAAAAATTACATGGGCTATGCCCCACTGGACTTCAAAGATCCAATAATTTTCTTATGGAAATATCACTACAGTGGTTTTATTAATAAGCAAAATGAACTAATGATCAGCTATGATTATCCACTTACACAAAATCCATATGTTAGGGGCTACAGCCCCTGTAAGCCACTAGTTATATTAAAAAATAGTGACCCATAACAAAAGAGGGCTTAATTTATGGTTGCCATATGGTAGTGTGGGAAACAAAATTTCAAAAAGGAGATTTTTAATTTTTCACGGAAATCTCCCGGAGCTATATTTTTACCCTAAAAGTCCGGTGATCTCCGGGGAATTCCGGTGGTATGGTAACCCTAGATTAATGGTAATACACTTAAGATTTATGTATCAAATTAATGGGAATAATGCATAGATATGGCAAATTTCCTCAGAATTCAAGTTCGTTCTTAGAGCTACGCCCCACAGCCTTTCAAAAGTTGCAAGGTTAATCTTGTGGAAGAACCGCAATCATTTAAATTGAGCATTTGACAACTGTCACATAAATCTTGTAAATCGGTTCAGTATAGTTTCTAAGAAATTAGCGTTTCAACTGTGTATTGTATTGGTGATGAGTATTGCAATTTTATGTTACGTACTAAAACAAATGGTTGAAAAGTAGGACAAATTTATAAAAAGTAGGACTTTTCCTACTTCCCTACTAAAAAGTAGGATGACTTAAGAGGCCTGCAGTTGTAGAAATATTGAGACTAAAATTGGTGTCCTTCATGAAAAACCAAGGTTAAAAGAAAAGGTTGGCCCCATGCTCACGAAAAACATGAATGCCATTGGTATTATATAGTTTAATGGGCGATACAAATTGATGGGTTAAGCGCTTAAGTTGCAGCCCTTTATGTTATATCACAAACGCTAAACAGTTTCTTGATCGGAGGTGGCCTTTTCCCCTCCGACCTTTTCCCCTATACAACCCTTTTGCCACTCTGATTTTACTTTAAAATGTTAAGTGAGTTCACAATTTTAATCAAATTAAAATCTTCTGATTTCCAACAAGGCATAAGTTATACAAAAAATATTGAATAACACAAGTTTACACTATACTGTGATTGTGATGTACTATTCAAGAGATCACAGTTACTCAAGAACCAATTCTAAAACAAATCCCATTTGCATTTCAGTGCCCAGCACCCCTAATCTTGACTGGTTTTCAACATACAAATATTTATGCTTCTTTAATACAATAAAACATGTAGCCACAAACTTTTCATTTAAATTTTAAATAATATTAATGCCAAACTTGGATCATATCACAGTAGTGCAGGTAATTTAAACCTTTTTCCTAATATTAATACAATAATATTTATGAATTTTATCCAGAAATTCACTAATAGTGTGAGAAACATTACAATAAAGTTACAGCAGTTTATCTCATTTAATTGTTTATTAATGAATTTCCTATGGAAAGTAAACTATTAATTAGCATGACCTGCATGGTGAAACTTAAGCTCGGGACCACCATAGATGTTCCTAACATGACCCCTGAACACGTTTTGGGAGGTCGTTCAAAATTATATAAATATACATGTATATATATATTAGAGATGTGCGAGTACTCAAAACTTTTCAGCAGAGTATTTTAATACTCAAACTCGACCTGAAGTTTTGAAAAATATTCAAAAGTATTTCCCTGCCGATTTCCGGACAATCGCTAACGATTGCGACCGGCTAAATCGAGTAGTAACGGCCGCAAAAGGCGATCGCACAACGTAAAATCGGCTGAAAATGACAATCGGACCGCATAATTTCAGCTGTAAAAGACGACGGCAAACATAATATCGGCCAAAAGTGATGACTGGATCACGTAATAAAGGCCGAAAATGACGACAGTATACATATCGGAAAATTGGCGACCAGGCCACTTAATATCGGCCGTAAATAACAATTTCGTCACAAAATATTGATTATAAACAATGCCTAGACCAGGTGATATTGGCCAAATGACAACCGGACCGTGTTTTATCAGCCGGAAATGAATGTCAGACCGTGTTTTGTTTGTCAATACGTAATCCAGTTTGATTTGTACGGGCCAAAACTTTGTATTCATAAACAAAAAAAAAACACCGCCGACAATCCCGACCTGAAATTCCCGCATAATCCACACATTTTTTCCCGGTCATCAAAGTTCACGCATAATTCCCTCCAAAAATGACGATTGATTGTCTCGTGACTTTGGATTGATGGTCTCATGTTTTAGTTGGAAACTATGTTTAGATTATCAAATCTGGAGTGGTATCCAAACCCCATTACACTATTTTAAACTACCAACTGATGGCAAATACTCGCTCGAAAATAATTGGCACTACTTGACTCGATTAAAAAAATCACTACTCGCACACCCCTAATATTGAATATTTCTGATTGATTAGGGCTGCTGATAATAATAATATTAACATATACATACATATATATATATATATAATATATATATATATATATATATATATATATATATATATATATATATATATATATATATATATATATATATATATATATATAGTATATGCACTCTAGCCGTCACATTTTTTGTCCGATTTACTTCAAATTTGGTAAGAACATTCCTTTCAATAATCAAGTGGACAAGTTCGTTGGGCAAAACAATCAAAAACTCTAACCCCTTTTTTGGGATTTTATTTTCCAAATTTTGAGTTTATGGGCCCAAAAAGGATCAGAAAAGCCTCGGATGTAAAGTAAGTTCATGTATACAGATTGAGATTAGTGAGGCAAAAGTTTTAAGCCATCTCTCATCATTCTAGCACAAATAGTTACCGAATTATTAAAGAAAATGTATATCGACTTAACACAGTACGTTGACTTATGGGGGTTTTACAATAGAAAAGCGTGTTATTCATATGTTGGTGTATTTTTATCATCCCTAGTATTGTCACGCATACTTTCAATCCTGACTGGACCTTCTACTAACCTTATAATGTGCAACATTATATTCCCAGCATTGCAGGTAAATGGACCCAGGAGCATCAAAATAAAAAAAAGTTTTCAGATTTTGATAAAAATTTGAATGTTTAAACACTGATTTTGATTTTTAAAAGTTTTTTATGTGGAAATTCACTTCCCTTACGTCAGCGTACAAACTCGTTTAATTAATGTGATGACTGAGGATAGAGATAATAAAACAACAATAATAACTATGTGCACTTTGTGCTTACTTTAATATTAAATTAAAATATTATATACAATATTTATTATACAAATAACTAAAATTATGCACACTATACAATAAGTTTTAAACAATTATTACTATGCTTGTGTAAATGGAATGAAAGTAGATTAAAATAGAATTTATATAAAGATAACTGAATTGATTGGTTGAGTTGAGTGATGGACAGTTTATGAAATCAAAATGATTATTAAGAATATAATAATTACAAACATTTCTTGATAAACAAATATTTAGCAGAACAATAATTAATTATTTTACTTTGTAGATAAAAATATGTTTCTTAACTCCTTTAATAAATAATGTTAAAAACAAAAATACCAATACCTTTAAACCTTTTTTGTCATTAATTTGTTTCAAGCAACTCAATCTCAACCGAACCAATATAAAAAGAATACAATACAGGCTAATTCAGGTACTTAAATAAATACAACAAAACCTAATAATCATTACACTATTGACAAAGATATATAATAACCACCAAAATAAAAAAGAAAGGAAACCATTCGACCAGCTAAAAAACAATTACAAGTCTTTGGTTAACAGCAACTAATTGATAAAAACAAGTGCTAAAATGTTTATAGTTGGTCTAAATGCTAAAACAGTGTATTAACACATAACAACAACAAGGGTAGCAATGGTAAGAAATGATAACAAGGAAATTACAAACTCATAGAAAAATTAACATCTCGCTACATTTAAAAATTAACAGTGGGGATAAATGGTATATTTGGAAAAGATGTACTAGTAAAATAAAATAGTTCCCTGAATCACCCATCACTAACAAGTGCTTCAACCTCAAAAATATGAGAAAGTCAAAACCTAAAACTCAAAAGCCACTCCTTGGCTTCCGTGAAACTTCAAACCAGCTGAAAGTACACAATTTGAGTGCTCTAAACCTTGTTAGAAAATATACAATAAGACATAGAAATGTAATCTACCACTGGGTTTCATATTAAAAATCACACTGAATAGGAAAACAAGCAACTGACAATTACTTATCTTACACAGTAAATTCAATTTAAATCAGTATAAAACTTTTTCCCTCTACATGGAGTGCTAATTTAACAATGGAAAACTTGTTTTTGAAACACAACAAGATTAACGACTAAACACATTGTTTTAAAATCCTATAAAATGCAAACTTCAAAAGATATAAAACACTAAAAATTCATAAAAGTTAAAATATATTTCTTCAATAAAAGTTTTATTTTTGAAGATTGAGAAATATTATTATTTAGAACTTTAAAGTAAGACACTCACCAAATGATCAATCCCTTATTGCAATCAGTCATATGAGCCAACAAGTACGGTAACCTTACAAGGGAACTATTCAGTATTATTAGTATAAATACAAAATGTTAAAACACAAAAGTATCAAAATTAGTTACAAAAATAAACGATTACACTTATACGATATAATGAAAGCCGAGGTGAAGAGCCCAAAAGGCCCTAGTATTGCGCTGCTGTTTACAAAGTACAAATATTACATATATTGACACATTGATATGAGATTGGTGTTTTAGTTGTCGTCGGGATGTATCGCGGCTCAGGCGAGTCCAAAACCTCCACATTGCTTCATTGCTTCGTGTAAAGACCGTTTGATTGCAGCGAGATGGATGAAGTAGTAAAAATACAGGAACTTGCTTGTTCAAACTATTTTGATTATATGGACTTAAGAAAAGAGTATATGCTTGTAAAACCTTTTCTAAAAATAACATTAAGCTATTCAGGCCTTTTTATGCTATAGGCTGAGTCGTAGGCGAGTCTTTAATGATAATATAATCACATGTTAAGTATTTTTTATCAAATAAAAAGCTTAGCAAAACTTAATATTCAATGGAAAGAAAACCTGCATGCTTCTATTAGGTTAATGAAACTTTTCATGAAAGAAAATACCAACGATATGTATTTGAAGGTTATTGTACTATATTAAGTAAAAAATAACAGGAAGAAAATCTACCAGATTCATCAGTCACATTTAAAATCGTTTACCATGCTCACTTCAAACAGATTGAAATCACATTTTTCTCACTTAGCCAATACACCGATTGTGTTAAAACTATATTATTCTAAAAATGTTCATGATAGTTTAAAAACGTAATTAAAAAGATATTTTTAAATGCCACAATATGACATTAACGGGTTGACCATGATTTTCACGGCAAAGTTTTTTTAGGGAACAGAAGTTCAACTTCTTAAAACAAAAAAAGGATTTCAAAAGTGAGCATGTTAGTTTAAGATTTTTAAAATTTCCTATTTTAAGATTTTGCATTATTTTACGTTGACACTAGCGTGTTAACTGTTAAAACTGGTGGTGTAAAACTATACTGGTAGGTTAAACAACGTCCAGATGGAGATGTGCAGATGGCACTGGTGTCAGGGTGTGGGGGAGCAGATCAAGGCAACAGTTCGACGTAGTTCTCCGGAACCAAGCCTGTCTTGCCGTTGAGAGTGCCTTCCAACCAGCCTGGCTCCAGGGACGTCCTGACTGCAATGTGGCACAAATGTATTAGTAACAAATTATATAAAAAGGAAGTTAACTTAAGTATTTTTTGTTTAAATAAGAAGAAATTGTAATGCAAATCAAACTACCTATAAGGCTGATCCCCAAATGGTATTGCATATTTTACAAGGTGAATGTGGTAATCAGACAAAATCCTAATATGAGGATTGTGGCAGTGCCTGACATTGTTCACACTAAAAACGATCTAATAATTACTACCATTCTATTGAGATAAGTTAAAATGAGCATTTGAACGTAAGATCGCAGGTAAACTGTTAGGCGGTTATTGGCCTCACAAGTGCTCCTGGCCAGGAATAAGTTGCAACAAAACTTTGAACTAACGCAAATTTTATATTTCATTACTAGTGCCAAAAGTGACTAGTGATATTTTCATAACTCGTACCTAAAATGTTTTTCCAGTACTCTATCGTGTTCTATCGCGGAAAATGAATGATGTATGAATTATATTTTTCATCGCACTGTAAATAATGATGATAATAATAATGAAACTTTTTTCAGACATTTTTACCAGGTATGCTGGGTACTATTTCTTACAAAATAATGACAAAAATAATGTTTACATTGTGTTTACGTTAATCTAATAATTAAATTAATAAGAACAGCTGATTTTGAATGTGACCCTGCTATTGGTAGACGCAGCAAGCTACTAGCGCTACTGGTGTCGGAATAACTAATAATAGTGTGGCAAAAATAACCAGCTGTTTTTACAGCACTAGGGTGGAAAAGTATCACTTTCGGTACTCACAGCTAATATTAAAAATAGCTACTTTCAGCTCAGTGGGATGAAAAATATGTTAGGACTTTTGGTGATGTGAGGCACTTAAAAATACTTAACAATTAATGCCGATCTAAATAATTTTGATCTGGCTTGGGGTTGGGATTTTATTCAACATTATGACCTTGGGGCTCTCTATGTATAAGAGTGAAAACAATGAAGTCATTAGAATAATGTCCGAATCCACCAAGAAGTGTGTATTCTTTCTAAAAGGATATAGTCGGTATTTATATCTGTGAGTTATATATATTATTATTTCGGAGTATTAGTGTTAATGAAGTGTTTGTGTGTATATAACAGTAACCTTTATGCATTATATTATGCATAAATATTACTGAAGTGTGAGAAATAGTGTTTATAAAAAGTGTTGTGTTTTGTTTACATAACAATGTAACATATTTTTACATAACATATATAAACAAAATAATTTACCCTAGGTGTTATATATTTTAATCTAGATAAATTGAATACACTAAAACATGTTTATATTGGATTGGTGTAAAATAATTTGGTAAAAAAGTTATATACTAAATATTGTGCAATTTATTTCTTTACAAATACGCAAAAATATCACAACATTCATTTATTTACAAATATTTATAATTGATAATAATTTTTACCATCAACTTTATGACTTTTTTAGATTCCTTACTTCATTAGCTTTACAAATATGTATATCTCACATATATTACATAACTTGTTTACAACACAAACTAACACTGTACAATTTACACTTTTTTTTGTTTCTCCGTATATTATGCCTAAAGTAACAAAAAAAAAACCTTTCCCCAACATGTTATATATTTCTATGTAGGGAATTAGATTGTTTACTAAATGTATATAATGAATTTTCCATAAAAAAATCTGTAGAAAAAAATGTCATCGAGACTGCTTTTGAAATTTAAAAAAATTCTAATTTTTGTATTCTTTTCACTTTACCGAAAAAAAAAAAAACTTTCTAGATCCTTACTATTTTACTATTTCTAGAATCTCCTGTTCTTTCCGATAAAAATGAATATAAGGTTGGCTCGGTTAACTTCTATGGTTGAATTTATACAAATTTTCAAAAAAAGGTCTGCAAATTCGGCAAATCTGCTTGGCCATTTCCCACTTACAGCCAAGGGTTAACATTCATAAGTAGTGCAAGTAATAAATTGTAGATTGTACAAATATATCCATAAATGCTATGCTATATGATAAAGACATAAGTGTTATGAAATACTCTCAGATAGTATAACAAGTGTTTGGCGGGGAGCTCTAACATGTGTTTTTTGTGCCCCCGGCATGAGACATAGCATAGTGTAAACATTCCTTAATTTTGTAAGAGAGCATTTTCTTACCATTCGTTATGATTTGGTTTGGCTCAAATGATAGTTCTCCATCATTTTCCCCCATACATGCGTACAACGTCCTCACCCTCCTACAACACCAAACATTATAATATTAATTCCTGTCACCAAAGCAAATCACACATATCACTGAAAGGCCTTCAGAACTGCTCACAGAATTGTCAGCTTGCATTTGTTAAATAACACATCACAATTTTTCTTCTTCTTATTTTACAGTTCAAACCATTCTTTTGTCCAATGTTTTCAAGTTGCAAATTTGTATTATCATTATGATTTACGGAATATAGTGTTATGTGGTCTGGCAATCGTTAAGGATAATACATCACAGTCATGTCATGATTAATAGCCACTGTTGATAGGGAAATGTAAATTTACTGCCAATATTAAACAAACCAGCTGAAATTTAGTTGCTCCAATTTTATGTGATCAGGTTGTTTTTTTGTATTAATATCATCCATTTATTTACATTTATTAAAAAAGCTATTAATATCAATTTGCGATAGCAAGAAAAACTGCTTATAGTGGTCAAAAATGTTATCAGTAATACAACACAATGAGGCAATAACAAACACAATGAAAAATTCTCACAATGCACTCACAATAGTAAACAAAGAATACACTCAATGTGAAAAAGCAAAAATAATAAAGCCTGTGGTACGAACTAAGCAACTGTGGACAACTATTTGTCTGCATTTTCCTCAGATTTTGCCTCAGGTAGTGCACTAATCCTGATAACTATACAATCAAACTTTATTATGCGATCTAATGAGAACAGTTTAAAGTAATATTCCATTGTTCGGAAATTAAATGTATACTGCAGTCAAGGAGGAAAATATCGGTGCATCTACAAAATGCAAAGCTAAACAAGTAGATGATAAAAAAACCTGAAATACTAATAACACTAAGAATATTCATACAATTATCTATGATCTACAAATATTGATGGTAATTTTAACTAAATTAACAAAAAGTTTGGTTGTGTTCTAACTAAATAACCAATCCAGTTAGCTATTCCTACAATTTACAAAATTATTGCGCAGGGGCTATCAAGTACTGTGTGAGCAATTTCAAATAGATAAACATTGAATCAAAGGAAAATTTGATCTAATATCGTTCAATAATCGAAATTACAAACTCAACACTATACATTGACTTTCTAAATCACACTGGGGGGGAGGGGTCAAACTGTACTCACGTTACACTTGAATAGCCCCTAGATCGAGATAAAATTGTAAAAAAACTCTTGATCTGCCTAAAACCAAAGGTAACTCCATTAATAAACAATCAGACATAAAAAATACATCCACACTTTTATCAATGTTATAAGTCTTTCTGAAAAGCTTCTGCAGCAGGCGAATGAACCATCAACAAGCAGCCTACCAACTAAAAACTGAATTGTGATCGCTCGCTGTAAAAAAATACACAATGCATAGAAAAATGCAAAAGAGGCCATTATCAAAATGCATGTAGACCAAGCAGCCACTCAACACTGACTAGCGAGGGGGGTAACAAGGGGGCATGCTGGGGAGGGGAGTACCTTGGTCCTTGCTGGAAACCTGGACTGGACCGTCCACTGCTGAGAGAGTTGGGGGTACCTGGAGGCCTACAATACCACGGACAGTTACAGTAAACTGTTATGGTTGACAAACATTAGTAATGTACTCACACTGATAAATCATCATATGAGAAAGACATAAAACACAATAAACCTTCTACCCTCCTTATAGTTTAGTAAGAAGCAATTTGTTGTTTCTCTGAGGTATCGACAATAAACAACTTTATTTGTTAAATACAATAAAAACTTGTGTTCTTTAGTTAAATTTGTACAGACAGCAAACGGGCAATGTCCTTTGCTCAGTTTTTATTTGTTGATTCGTCACAAAAGATAAACAAGAAGAAAAATAGACGAGGCATCAAATAAAGGTGTAGAAGAATCAGGTTAATTCGTTCACTGTGGGCGGTAACCAAAGTTACCACTGGTAGGCTGTGCCGGGAGCGCGCAGTAACCTTGGTTCCACTTATTTCTTGTTCTTGAGTCAGTGAGCAGCCAGCACTCGACCTTGGGGGAGTTGTTTTTACCGCTCCTAACAAATTTTTGCAAAACTAGTTTTACAATTTGTACACAGTACACTTTTATATAATAATATGAATTGTCATCTTTCAGGATTTTAATGCAATTTTTAGAAAATTTTGACATATTTATTTGATAATAGTTAAAAAAGTTCACGATAATTTGTGTTTTATATTACAGCTAATGGTAGTTACTGACTAAAAATTGTAATTGTATTCTGTAATTTGCAGTAAATTTTAAAATTATGTTTGATGGAACAAGGCTCAGCACCAAGGAGCATTCGTTATTTGATTTTAGCAGTGATCACTTTAACATTTTTATTTTAGTTATCAGATTCTGTTTAAAGATCCCTTTTAAAATGAAAAATTGAGACTCACAAAATGGCATCATTAATCATTCTCAGTAAACAGTTTAGTTTTAATAAAACGATATTTAGATAAAATCATGAATACAAATTTTTTGAATTATTAATCAGTCTTTTTTGCATAAAACTGACCAAAATCAGTTCCCCTTTAATCATGTAGAAGATGAAGGGTCATAATTATAAAGGCTGGCACCTGAAACTGCTTATAATTTTAATTTTTTTGGTACGTTTACAGGGGTTGGATTCAAACAGAATATTCCAGGGACCATGGAACAGGCAATTGTTTTACTTAAAAATAATTAGAGTGATCATGTACATCTTTCCTATATTTTTTCTGGATACTAAGGGTGTGCGAGTACTTGAACATTCAAATATTTTGGTTGAATTTTTTACTACTCGACTTGTTTAAACAATACACAATAATCGAGAGGGAATTCTTTGTTTGAAATTCATTGTTGGTGACGGTGAGTTTATGTTATTTAAGAGATTATTCCGGACAATTCTCCATCACTGATTAGTAAAAACAAATTTCACGACATTTCGGGGGTCAGACTTTGGCTGCTTTTACAGCCAAAATCTGACAAAATGTTGACTGCTTCACAGTTCTCTGTATTAGCTTTTTGTTTTTTCCAGCCTTGTCTGGATTGTGTCTTTTATATTTTGGGTCATTTTGTTATGTTCTAGGTAATTTTTCTCACCTGAAGACAGGATCAGATTCCAGATCCCGAAATGTCGTGAAACTTGTTTTTACTAATCAGTGATGGAAAATGTCCGCAATAATCTCTTAAATAACAATCGAGAGAGGTTACAAGTATCGGCCGTAAAAGATAATCGGACCATATAAATCGGCTGAAGAAGTAAACAGGAAACACAAACGGCCAGTGTAATATCAGCCTCAAAATACAGATTAAATTGGACAAATTTAGTCCAATAAACAAAAAAAAACAAACAAATATAACAACAAATAATACAAATGTGGTGATGCTTAAAGGGATGTGTTATTTTCAATTCTCGGTTTTATTAGATTTTGTTTTGAGTTTTGGTCCCATCATAATCTACAACCATATCGCATAATATCGGCCGTAAATGACAACTGCACCACTTAATCTCAGCCTTAAATGATGATCAAACCCTGATAAATCAGATGTTAATGGCAATCGCACAGAAGCTTGCCATAACAGACATCTGGACCAAGCATAATCATCCTAATAGATGATCAAACCGCATAATCTTAGCTGTACATTAGGATCCCACCGTGTAATATCCGCCTTAAATGACAATAGACCGCAATCGGCCATAACTGACGACCGGACCATGACAAATCGAATCATGGAATCAAATCAAATCATGGAAATTAATACCAATGATGGTTGATGTACTGATGGCAATTTTTCACTCGAAATACTCAATTTTGAGAACACTCAAACTAAAACTCGAGAATAATTGCCAAAACTCGAGAACAATTGGCAAAACTCGACTCGATCCACAGCATCAAGACTCACTCGCACACCTGACCTTACTTTATTCTGTCTTAAGATAAAATATATAGAGTTAAAAATGCTAAATTAGCATTTATTTAAATGAAAACACTAATACTTACACATTATCTTGTGGTCGATAGCTTGTCGCATAATGTAAACTCATTTTACTACCCCCCACTGGCAAACCTGCAAAAAGAAATGATTAGAAAAATGTCAGTGATACTCTAAAATGCAACTACAGAAATATACCTGAGATTATTATAGCAGTATCACAGATTATTTTAGTCTAGCACAAAATTAGTCAAAAATACTTTACAATAGAAGTTGAGACTAGTTGATAAATATAATATTAAAAATTACATCTACTGTTTTATATTTATCTTCTTAAATACACAAAAAACGTCCATTTTAATATTATGTTAATCTAATTTATACAGGTATTAATAAAACAAAAAATGTGAGAAAAAATTAATGGCTCACTTATTACAATATTCTATATCTAAGCTAATCAGCAGTGCTAGTAACGGTAATTACAAACTCAATACATTTTATTTGCAGTTCCAAATTGCTCACGACTATCATATAATTTGTTGTCTGACATAATTCATAATAATAATCTGACATACAGTAATTAAATTACCAATTGATCATAATTTTACAATGTGATTATACTTAAACAAATTCATAACTACAAAAATATTCACCAACTATAAATACATTAGTTGAAATACATTAATTGTTTCATATTTAATATAACCGTTTTACTCGGTCACAATTATTTTAATAACAACACAACACAGTTTATTTCATATGAAGATGATTTAGCCACCTACTAAACTGTTCACACACCAAAACAACATCATACTAACAGCACTTGAGGAAAAAACAACTGGACTGAAAAGTCGAAAATATGTAGGCAGAAATGCTGGAGAAGATGGAATTGTTATTAGCCATGATTGCACGAGCCAGCATGTATTCCACCTGTACCACTGTCTGTGAGATGTTTGTATACACTGTGCGTCATTGTGATAAAAGCAGCGTCACAGAGCTGAGCACACCTGACAACTGTTTGAGACGCTATTACAATCAGTACTGGCATAATTGGATAGTTAATGGCTGCAGATAAGAAATGAAGAATTCACTAGATAAAATTGTATTCCGGCAGGTTTCTTTTAAACTTGCCTTACTTCATGGGTAAAAGAGGAGAATATTAATGTGGCATCACGGAGTAATGGGATGTTCTGAAGATGCTGTACTTGGTTGGGGCACTAGAATTAGTTTTGTTTAATAGCAACGAATGTAAAGAAAGCCTTAAGGTTTTTAAATTATGGTTTTAAATGATTACACCAGTAAACATAACAGTTCTTTGTAGCTCTCACACTTGCGTTAACTCAGGTACAGTGTTGTCAAATTTTAATATAAATTTGACAAAATAATTCTGGGGGTTGACACAAATAAATAATTTATCTTAGCTGGTAAGTGATCAAAGACGTACTATGTTTAGGTGAGATTATTATAAAGTATTGAGAGAGAAAGAAGAAACTTTTTTTCAATTAGTAACAAGAATTTAGCAAAAACTAAAATTTCTCATGGTGTTTAGTCCTTCAAAACTGATTTTTATGCAACATAATTAAGATACTATGTTTTAAAATACGGAAATATTCTATTTGAATAGGAATAACTTTCAAGGATCTATTAAAAGTAAAATGTAAGTTAGCATTTTAGATAAAGTTAAACTGCATGAGCAGTCTTGATGAGACATTTGTCACACTTTGTGAAATATAATAAGAATTTAATTACAAACTGTCAGTAAATGATTGCAAAGGATAATATATGTTTGGCACCATAAACATTATAAGCTAAAGTAGAAATGAAAGATATCTAAAAAATTGCATGCATGTTGTGAAAAATAATCGATTAATAATTTATCAAATTTCTACTTTAGTTCTAATAGTAGAAATTGTATAATTGGATTTTTCCAATGATTAGGCAATTTTTTACAGCATGCTAGTTCAAATATTTTCAAGAGTTACATTGTTGTTGGTAAGCCCATATAGTGGGAAAGTTATTATTTATAAAGCATAAAAATATAACATACAAAGCTGTAATTGTTGATCTCAATTCCTATGTTTAAAGTCCATTTTTACTAATCCATATTCTATTCATGGTTATAAATGGTTGGATTTATTGTCTCTTAGGCCTATTACTAAACACTGAGCAGTGTAAGTTATTGCTCACAGAAACCATTTATAAAAAATCTTCTTATGTAACACTGACTAACCTCGTTTGCTCTTCTGAGGTGTGATGGAGCTGTAACTGTTGTGGTTGGTGACATCTCTGGACGAGAGACTGGACACAGACTCATTGCTGCTGCTGGTGCTGTTGACAGGGTCCGAGTTGACTGCAACACCAACACAGGAGTAGAGATGTGCGACCAGTACAAATTGCTTACTGAGACCGGTAGCAGCGCCAGACAACTAATACAGCGGAGTGTTTGGCCCATTTAAATGTGTACAAAGTTTTGGATGTTTTATGAAAGCACACTACCTTTGGATACAGTGACAGGATGTTGTTTGCTGGCGCTGGGATGGTGTTTAACCCTATTGGGATATATCTTACTTCCCTTGTTATCAAGACCTGATGTCAAGAAAAATTTAAAAGCCAATTTCAAAAATTAGCAAAGCTTGCAATTTTTCAGTAGTAGACCTCCTTTTGAAGTCCAAATACCTTATTTTGAGTAATCAAATCATGAACAACTTTTTAAAATTTACCATACATTAGACTTACCGTAAAACCGGCTAAGCCCGGACACTTTTTTACGTTTTTTAGGTTAAAGTGCCTTTCAAACAACGATGTCACCAATAAAAACCATACCATTGTAAAGTGTGTGTATCATTTACTATATCCCTGTACCTTTCTATGTGTTAAATGTTATTATGAAATAAATAAAAGTGTGTTGGCTTAACCTTCACAAACGGTCTAATCCCGGACACTGACCTAGATATCATTATAACACCTAAACTAACCTCTACTGTCCGTAGTAGGACGGAGTTTTGAGGTCTGCAGATGCCTTTGCACCAGTCAAAGGCTTAAAAATTAAATATACAAAAAATAGGATGGGTTGGGGATAAATAAAGAATATTCTTATGTCAAGTTTTCAGCTGTTTGTTTTTCAACTAAAATAAAACTTAACAAAGAACAGCAAGGGGAAAAGGCGTTTAAAATGAAGTTTCAAACAAAGAATTACGCAACTTATATGAACATATATTTGAATATGGTACAAAATGTTTTGTGGATTACAAAGGTACCTTGCTAAAAGAGCTTAGGAAATTTTATATCACGCAAATTCATTTTTGAATGAAAATGACACCAGCCCCGATCATTCTTGTAATTCAATTTTGGAGGTTCTAACCTTCTCTCAATTTGGTCGTAGTCGATTGTGCATTGATCTTCAGGATTCGGCCACAAAACATTGACAGTTCCCAATGTTTCGGGCACATCTTACTGTCAATTTTAACGACAAACACAGATAGCTACCGTATCAGGGCTAAACACCACAATGTTGTTATTAGTTACGGCGGGAAATCTGCTTTTTACGTCAGTAATGGCAGGCGCTAGTTGCAACAGCCGGCCCAACAGTCACATCCACGGAGTATTATTTAAGTGTCCGGGATTATACAATGGAATAAGTAAATGTGAAATATTGTTTAAAATATATGTTGTATATAGCTTTAAATAGCATGGCAATATGCGCTTTTAAATTTTGAATCAAAATATGCCTTTGCGAAAAAATTTGGACAAACTTGACAAAAATTACATGTCTTAGTTATAAATTTCTTTTTTCGAAACGTCTGCAAAATAAATGGTAAACCTGCAAAATAAAACAAAAAAGATCGTAAACAGTTCCAACCTACACACAGCTGTGTAGACCGTCTTCTGCTCTAAACGAATGTATAACGATCGACATCTCAACTTTGCAGGTTAGTTTAGAAATATTAACTATTAGAAATATTATAAATATTAATTATTAAGTTTATTAAATATTTACAAATATGAACACCGTGTCCAGGAATACCCCCCTGTCTGGGATTAGCAGGTTTTACAATAATATTTTTCAAATGTAAATGATTTAAGAATTAAATTCATGGAATGGTGGAAAAAGAAGCTTACTGGACAATAACAAATATATGTGATTGTTTAAACAAACTGTATGGTTTTAAAACACCCTCCAGATGCTAGAAATGTTTCACTGAATTCTCAGGGTTTGCCATTTTAGTAAAACTTCTAGTTTATACATAGGTTTATAGACAACGTAAAACAGAATATACAGAGGTTACTGGAAGCAATTTAGAAGTTGTAGCAAAAATAGGAGTTATCTAGATCAGCGGTTCCCAAACTATGGGTAGCGACCCACTAGTGCAATTTGGGTGGGTCGCGGGAACAGATTAAACACTTAACACTTTTTAAGTGTTTTCTCCACTGAAATGCAAAGAAAATTGAACATATCACATGACATATGTTTTATTTTCACTTCTAACAACCGAATTACAAAACCTGATAACTGAAGAAGACTCCTTGATAGAACTATCCTGTAATTCAGCTCTGAAATCTACATTCAAGGACTCGAGCTTAATCCCATTTTGGATAAAGGCAAGTGGGAAGAATCCAGTTCATTCAAACAGCCTTAAAAGAGCTGATGGGTTTTACAACCACGTATTTGTGTTAGAGGGCAATCTACAGTTTGGTGTATTTAAAAAATAAATACAGAAATATGCTTTGTGTTGGAGTTGCCTACGCCTAAAGTTGTAAACATTCTATCCAGATATAGATTGTCTTAAATAGTAAACATCAGCTCCACAAGTCGCATTAATTTTGAGTTTCTGAATTAAAAGTGTTTTTTGGACTAAATATTGTATCTTAAATTATATCATCTTCACTATTTTCATTTAGGGGTGTATTTCTCAGTAGAGCATTTAGGCCTACATGATAATAATAATAATTATTATTATTAATATTTAATAAGTGGGTCACGAAAAAAATCCAAAATGAAGGTGGGGATCTCCAGACAAAAAAGTTTGGGAACCACTGATCTAGATAATATATATATTTTATATTTAAAAATTAAAAGTGTATAGTAATTGTTTTAATAGACCTGTCAATAATAGATAATCTTAATGATTATACAGCCAAGGTATAGGACATTTTCATACAGATGAAACCTTTTTTCTTTTTAGAAAAACAATTCAGAATATGGTAATTGAAAATTTTAATTCTATGAAAAACTCTTTTTTAAATTAACACTTTGCCTCTGTGGCGTCAGTACTCTAGTAAATCAGATCAAACAACGACTCACCTACGCCGGCGAAGTAGTAAGGCGGTGTGGGGGAGGGTTTGTGATGAGACTGGTGGTCTGGGAGGGGGTAGGTGGGTAGGGAGGGGCGGGGGGAGGGTCGTCCGCCGTAGTACTCTCTGTCTCGGTCCCTCGTAGAGCTCACGCTGGGCTGACTGGAGCTGAGACTAACTGCCAGCGGAGTGTCATAGTAAGACGCTTTTATTACTGCCTGCAACGTCACAACAGAGGGTTAGTGAGATAAAAATTACTTGAAGAAATAATTAAGTTTGTCATTATATACTTCTATGTAAGGTAACGCAATCAGTATCAAAATTATTTCCCCAGAAGCCATTATTGTTTAGCATACAGAATATGACCAGTTTTCCGGCAAGAATGTTCTTTTATTTTCTGAGGAATCTCAGAAACAGAGACTGGGATCTCCATCTTTTAATCTTTCAAATGTAACTCATAATTTGTCTTTCTAATGTAATTTAGTTATTTCATATAAAACTACTTGTTTTACTAAGCAATCAGCCCAGCGTTCAAGGAATAATAATGAGGGGCTGGCTATTGCTGATTGTTTCAACCCTATTTTTTTGGGGAGTTTTACGATCCTAATTTCCAAGCAATTTTAAATATTTAAATCCACAAAAAGAAAAATCAATTTTGTCTAAATGTGATAAATAATAACTCGCTACATTTTCATCCAGCTTTTGCAACTGGTTAGGATAGGCGTTGAGTCAGCACTCAAATGGCTTGCCATATAAGATAACTAAAACATAGTGTACAACCAAAATGCTACAACAAATATTTACAACTTGGTAACTCACATGAGTAACAGGAGGCACAGTGGTGGAGTACTTGGCCCTGAGAGTGTGTGGCAAAGGAGGGGTGGGGGGAGAGGAGGGGTGGGCCAGGGGGGAGCTCTCCCTCGAGTCAACCTCCAAACCCATCATCTCTGGGCCCGGGGAGGTCTTGAACATCTGCAACAGCACAACGCTGGTGAAGCAAAACAGTAAACAATGTCAGGTCATCGGCCAGAGTAGGCGATTTAGTGATGTTGAGTGGCAGATCATAATTCTGTGGAACAACAAGCTGTGGCTCTTAGGTTAAGATAACTATATTTTTAAGATCAAATTATTCTTGACACACCTTTCTTGACTTGAAACCTCAGGGCAAAATTGCAGCATTAAAAGGTAAATAGAATAACATGCAGTAGTTCTGAGACACTGTCTCTTGGGGGGAAAAAATTGTTTGGAGAAATATCACACGATCTAGTCCAAATTTACTGGCGATATTACATTGTTTGTTTATTATATTGTTGTTTTTGCCGATATCATGTTTTTGTTGCCATTACGTGGTCTGTTGTTATTTTTGATATATTTTATGGTCAGGTTCATCTTTGGCCGATATTATGTTTCTATGGCCGATGTTATGCGGGATGGTCGTTGGTTTCAGCTGAATACATGGGATTCGGTTGTCATGACCGCCAATTTTGCAATCATTTACAGCCAATTTTATGTGTTCCAGTCACTGTTGTCGCCAATAGTATGTGAACCAGCTGTTCAAAATTGTTAGCAATCCCACACAGATCAACAGGCAAAACTCACTTGACTTTCAAGTATTTATAAAACTTCTGAATCGAGTTTTGAAATACTACTGAAATACTTGAATTTGAATTATCGAGTAGGCCTACTAGCAATAATACAGTTAGTTAACAAGTTCGTAAACTTTTAAAACTCAATTCTAGTGAGTAGACGGGAGAGTACGGTTTTTCCACTTTACTGTCAGCTTGGAGGCAGTGATGCAGAACAGATAATGCATTGTCAGTATTCCATTTGTTACATGTTGTAAAGTCCAAATAAATCAATAATGATGTTTGTAAAATCAAATCACGTTTCATACAGTAGAATTGCAATTACTTAATTCCAGTTAACCAAGCCTATGAGTTACCCAAGCTTGTCACCAGAAGATAATACATCAAATTCAAGCTCTTCAATCAAGGCAAACATGGTGATAAGTGGTGTTTACATGTCTCTTGCTATGCAACGTTTGCATCACTGTCTGAGCTGCTTGTTGCGAGTCGGCATGTGAATATGCAGGCAACCAATCCCATGAAGTAATTACCATACAGTCCTTCTAAAATTATTGGTTTCACTCATCCGCCTTCCCACTGTATTAGGTTCACCCTTCCATCTTCGACTTGCTAACTTGTCAGATAGTACTCTCTGCTGTCGCACAGAACGTGATTAGTTGTTTGGTTATTTATAGCCCTAAAGCAAGTAAATTTTTCTTTTTTTTATAAACCTTAACTGCCCGTCGCCACAGGCCAATTGGCCTGGTACCGTTACGGTAAGAGTCACATGGGCAAGCCAGTGGTGACCACTCGTGAAAAAGTATCACAGAAGTCGGCCGGGATCGAATCTACCTTGACCACGCTGACTTGCGAGGCCAGCGCTCTACCTCTGAGCTACTGCATCCAGTGAGCCAAGTACCTATCTACTATCCAAGTTTCTTCCTTAACAAAGGTAGTCTAGACACCAATCAGCCCGGATAATCGTGATTGTATTCACAGCACAGTGACTGCCTACCTTGTTGTAGTTCTCTATGAGTATCTCAACAACAACGTTGCAGAACTTGATGTCCATGATCGCAGCGACAGTCTCCTTCTCCGGCCTCAGCAGAGTGGGGCCAAAACAAACGGAGAGGTTGCTGACTGTCATCAGGTTCTTGTCACTGTGGGATGTCACACTGCAACACAATGAAACATTAGCACCGGTAGTTCATTCCTGTGAATGATACTTAAGTTACAGAGAAAATAGGAGAATTTTAATGTTTCTGAAAAACACTTGTGGATAAAAAGATTACTTCAACAATAAAAGATGAGTTTGTAACGCTTGTTGGAAACAAGTCTTTATTTAACAAGTAAATCATAGTTGCACTGCTCTTGGTGATCTCTAGCTCCATCGAATTTATGTTCCACCACCATCATGCATTGTTGTTCATGGGGTGAAAGAATGGATAATTGTTAATTGAGGAAATAGACAGTAGATGGGTGGTTTGCTAATAGTCTTTTTAGAATGAGTAAGTGTTAACATTTTATCCAGATTATAGGTGTTTTTTTAACAAATTATTATTGCAAGTATATAAATATCACATAGAATTTTGACCATGAAGCTATAATTTGACTCTGAATCATATTTGTGTAGATATTCAATTTAATTTTTAAAGCAGGAAATCCTGAGAAAAATAAGTGGCATAAACAATCCTTACACCCACTTTACAACATATTTTACCATATACTGTTTCTATAATAAACAAATTAATGGATTAAACTTGCGTAAAGGTTCTTTCATGAATTCCTGTCAAGTGTGTTTTCCAAAACTTGACCCAGATGTCCCAGGGTCAAATTACAGCAAATACGACATAGAGCAGTCCATGCACATATAATTCAGTAAATGGGGACAAGAAAAGAGAACTCCTGATAAAGTAACCTACCCATGCTCTGAACTTTCTAGTTTTGTTGAAAACGAGTTTGCACGCAGCACGCTGACGTGAGGGAAGTGAATTTCCACATAAAAAACTATAAAAACTCAAAATCAGTTAAAAACATACAATTATTCCAATTTTTATTCAAATCTGAAGATATTGATTTTTTTGGCTGTTCTGATACTCCTGGTTCTATTTACCTGCAATGCTGGGAATACAATTTTGCGCATTATAAGGTTAGGAGAAGGTCCAGTCAGGCTTTAAAGTAGGCGTGAGGTTGTTGGGGATGATAAAAGTACACCAAAAAATGATTAACAGGCTTTTCTAATGTAAAACCCCCATATGACAACGTACTGTGTTTGGTCAATACACATTTCCTTTAATAACTCAGTAAATATATATGCTAGAATGACGAGAGAGGGCTTAAACGTTTCGCCACACTAATTCCCATCTTTTTAAATTCGTTAATTTCACATCAGGGGCTTTTCTGACCCTTTTTGGGCCCAAAAACTCGAAATTTAAAAGATTAATCCCCAAAAAAAGGGGTTTAGAGTTTTCTGATTGTTTTGCCCAACGAACTTGTCCAACAGATTATAGAAAGGAACGTACCAAATTTGAAGTAAATCGGACATAAAATGGGAGCGCTAGAGTGCCTGCACACATATATATATATAAAATTTTGAACGAACCCCCAAAACGTGTTCAGGGGGTCACGTTAGGAACTTCTATGGTGGTCCCGGGCTTAAGTTTCACCGTGCGGGCCATGCTAATAGTTCACTTTCCATAGGAAATTCACTAATAAATTGCTCTTCTTAGCTAAGTTTAAACACTGACTGGACCTTTGATACAGTCAATCACTGAGAAGGTTAACAGGACTGGGAATAAGATTAACTCTAACTTTACTTGTTATATACATTGATATATAACTTACTTCACCAAATGTTTCATGAGAATGTCCAGCATCCGGAAGTTGACTTTGGGCAACTTGTGAAGTAGAGCGTGAACCATGTTGACTCTTTGGGCCCTGGTCTCCAGCTCTGGAAACCAACATCTGATAATGAAACATTAGGTGTGGGGAGAATCTGACTCCAAGTCGTATGTCTGTAGGTTTGCAATAAATTGTAAACTGCATATTAGTTACCTACGGTTAACTCACTCAAAGGTTACTATGTTGTTCTTAACAACATAACTGTGATACTGTTGGTAAATGCTACTGTATTTGGTGGCGTTTTTAGATGAACGAATACATTCTAGGGTGGTACAAGTAGAAATTGTAGGTATCAAGTGTGCCAATCCATAGAAATGTTAAACAAATGTTGAACCTAACCTAACTGCCACATCACACTGTATTAAGTTTGGTATCAACTGTAGTATTCATTGTTATTGTTTTTCTGTAGTGGGGTAGTAAAGTGTGTTGGGAGATTGCTAGAAATGGAGGGATCACAGTTTTGTCATTACGCAAATATATTTTCCTTTGCATGTATGTATTTAAATCCATTTATAAAAACAACCTTCATTCCGGTAATGAGATTTTAGAATATATGGTCATTCCTGTTGGGGCGAGGAAACGTTATTGACCAGTACAAAGCAGTCGTGGAAGCCAGAGATAAATAACTTCCCCGGTATTCCAAGCATACTACTTTTGATTCTGATGGAAGGTAGAAAAGGCAATACTAATGTATATATATATATATATATCGTTAGGCGATGCTAGGAGGGAAACCTTGATATGTATGGGTGTAAGCTAGAGATTGACTGGTTTGATATTTTTTCCAGTGTACGAAATACAAATTCATCAACACAAAATGTGTCCAGTTTGAAATTTCCCAAAAGTATTTTGAATAGTCTAAAGGTCTCCCAAAAGTTTAATTTTGTAGGGAGGAGACTTCATTGACTGGCGGTCCTACTGACACTCACTCGCAGCTGAGATGAAAGAGTTGTGGTATCGGAAGGTCATGAGGGGCTCCCTCAGGCTGGAGAGGTACTTCTTGAGAGAGCTGGTGATGGTCTTGCTCTCCCACTCACACGGGTCGTCCAGGTTCAGGCGGTCCGCTTTCCTGCGGTCCAGGCCCATCTCTATCAGCTTGTTGACCTTGCCCCTCACCCCCACCACTCTGTACAGTCCTTGTTCGTCAAGACCTGTAATACGAGCACACATGAGATACAGCTACTTTATGGAGTTTTTAATCACCTTCGATAAAATAACTAGTGCACCAACAAATTAACTAGAGTAGTGAATTTTACTGTAGTACAGATTGTCAATTATCAATAACACCAAGATGCCAAGAATTATAACGTACTCGCTAAGAATTTGAAATAAGGATTTCAAGACGAAAGTAAAAAAGTTGTCATTGTTCAACTAGTATAACCTGTTGCTCCAACTAAAGCAAACGTTATTTTTGTTCTTTAGAATGTATGACACTCCTCAGTGCAAAGTTTTACATTGAAGTTTTGAAGACCTGTAGGACGGAGCCCCACAGATAAATGCACATTATAAGAAATGTTATAAAATCTACATTTGATCATTTTAGCGAATTTCCCCCTATAGGGAAGAAGCTATAGCCGTATGTCTCATGGTAAGACTTAAGACCGAGACCATGATAACTTTTTGTTTTGAGGTCCCCAGATGCCAAAAACACTATTCGTTCAAATTTATATATGTGTGTGTCCATGAATGCGATAACTTGAGTAAAAAACGTCGCATTTCGATGAAATTTGGCTCAAATGTGTAAAGTGACATTCATGACTTAAGTTTGAAAATCCGAAAAATCGGACCTTGGGAAGGGTTTATGGGGTTTCAAAACTTTCCAAAAATCAGTTTTTTTGCATTTTTCACCTTACAATTTTTAAACACAAATTTTGTTTTGATCATTTTAAGGAGCTTAAAAAACAAATAATATAGTATTTTGAATCATTAACCTAGGTTAAGTGGTTGCGGAGAAGATCAAAAAAAGTGTTCATAACATTTCCCATGTTAATCTTATGGTAAAATGGATTTTAGCTTTTCCTCAGTTAATTTTCCTGTAAACTTCACATTTGCTTTTACCAATCAGTTTAGCTCTACAAAACCATAATTTTGGTGTTTAAATTGTGATTCTACGTCCAACCGTTGCCGAGATATTCAAAGTTCTAAACACAGTACGTTGACCAATATTATCCTTATGGAGGATAATTAAAATTTGATATCTCAATTATTTATAAACATATATGGATTAAACCTGGTATGTGGCTTCACTGGTGTATTGATATTTGCAAAAAAAATGATTTTTTGTTGATTATCCCCTTAGCAGCAAACCTGCATACTCAGCCCTAATGTTATTCTTATGGAGAATAAATAAAATGCTATATATCAATTATTTATTCATGTATTTTTATGAAACTTGGTGAGTGGCTTTATGTGGTAGTGAGAAAATATGCTTGTATTGGAAATTTGCTGAGTATGCAGGTTTGCTGCGACGGGGGTATTTCGATTAACACATCAAGCATAAAAAGCTATTCAATAGTTTTGTTTATGTCTCGCTGTTACAAAAAAGTCTGCTTGTGCACTAAATATTAAGAATCTTTTGAATATCTATTAGTTAGTAGGAATGGCGATTTCAACTTTTTATTTATTACAGGTTATTAAAACAATTTCCATCTCTACCCATAAAACATCAACTTGTTAAAGACATTACAGTAGACCCTCTCTTAACCGACCCTCATGGGACCGGGCCTAGGTCGGATAACTTAAAAGGTCAATTAAAACGGACAACTACGTAAACATGTAAAATACTGTAGAAATAAATGCATTATTGATATTAAATGAACTAGTATTGGCGGCCGCTATCGTGACCGCAGGAAAAAATCAGCCGTTTCAGGAACAAAGCATGTAGAAATAGAAATACAGCTGAATACTCCCGGCTCCCCTGATATTTATGCTAAAATGGCCTAAAAACAGCACAGCTTAAAGCTACCGAAACTCAAATAAGGTTGCTTTTCAAGAAAAACAAACGACCCATGCAGCTTTCCCGACCTCGATTACCCCTTAAAAATATCTTTTTGTAGCTTGGGAGCCATTACAGCTCGAGAAACAGCTGCGGACAGAGAGACGCAAGAAGCCACAGACAAATGCAAATTAAAGTATTGATAAAAAACCCAGCGGTTATTTTTTTTTATGAAATATACTCAAGTATCAATAAAAGTAAGCAAAGTGAACGTGTACATGCAAAGCTGTACCAATTACTATACTGTAGAAAGACGATCTCTCTTTTGACGGTACAGTATACAGTACAGTACTGTACTGTTATCCGGTAGGCTGTACACACGCGTGACGCACAAGCGAAAAAGCTCTGTAATGTCCTCAACGCAGAGAAACGATAAACTGATGTTGAATTGTTCCACAATATTGTGAGTTTCCCATGCGATTTATAACAAAACTTGACCCGAATAGATAATTTTCTATTTTAGTAAAGCAATAAGGTTGGGAACAGAAGTCTCTCGATTCCTTAAAATTTTCAAGTTGTAAAAGTTTTAAAATGGTAAAGTTTTAAAATACAGAGCGGATAAACCGACCTCTATTTTGTCCAGTGTAGAGGCGGTTAATCCGAGCGGCGGTTGATCCGGTGTCGGTTAAGAGAGGGTCTACTGTAAGTAAACCGTTTATTTCATGACTTGATTAATAAAAAGGTTTTTAAACTGTATTTATATGTTTCTTTTCTCTCCTTAGCAAGTTTTATAAAGATGAAAATATCCAGCTAAGTAGGTCTTCAAATTTGTTAAATTTGCATAACAAAATTTGTACGCAAGATTCAGAAGTTATAATATTTTAGGTTTTGATTTCCCGAAGGAGCCACAAATTCCCAATGTAGGAAGTTCCCCTACATAAAGGTTCCCAATGTACCCTAGTTACTTTGTTTCTCAATGTACACAGTAAATACCATTTTCTGTTATTCTAAGGGGGGGATAATAGCTACATCTTCAAACTTTCAGAGAAAGCCAATAGTATTTTTCTATGTGGGTATCGGATACATGATAATAACTTTGACCAGCTTTTGAGATAATCTTTTGAGTTCATAAGGTCTGTAATGGCCAGGATAGGCCACCCACAATTATCCATCTGCCAAACTCATTCACACCAACTCGTGGGCTTCATTCGACACAGTGCAGCATTTTACTGCGAGCAAAGAGTTTTTCTTCTGTCAAATTTTAAACATTAATACAGTAACCGATCAAAATTGTCCATTATCAACTAATACGATTTTCAAAACATTTCCGCTACTAACAAAAAAAAAAACAAGAAACCTACCTCTAGATTCGAGCACTTCTATACACTTCTGTACAAAGGCGAAGCCCACGTCGTCCAAGGTTCTCTCCTCGGTCTTCTGCTGTTTGACAGCCCCTGGGACGCTGTACATCTGCAACACCCGGATATGAGACACTGACCTCGGCGGAGGGTTAGTGGTTACTGAGGTGGCATGCGGTTAACAGCTGTGTCATCAATTGTCTACCAAGGCTGTGAGTGTACATACGTCTATAACATTATGTGTTGAACTGCAAAACTTGCCTAATTGTCTATAGATGACAATAAATCATTAAAAGAAGGTAAGTTTTTGCACAGTGAAACTGAACAATCTAAAAAAACAGATATCGTGATTGTTTTCTCTGTGAGTCTAATTTTACAAACTAGGCTTTAAAAATTAGAGAATTTTTCAAAATACAAAAAATTATTTACACTCAAAATGAGAATGTAGAGATGGCCTCTTGATTGAAAATTTTTAAGATAAAAAAGAGTTACTTAAACTAAAACTCATAAATATGTTTCATTCTTAACCCTTTGAACCCAAGCTTGTAAATGGCGTAGTTGAGCTGTTTTTTTTAGTTTTAAAATATATTTAACTCATGAACATTCAAAGTTATAAAAGACGAGCTTCCAGTGGACATGCGTACAGTAAAGGTAGTTAAAAATTAGCAAAACACATCCGATGTGTAATTAACAACAAATTCTCCCATCCTGTGAGCTTTGTCTTGAGCCGTCCACTCTTTGCTCAAAGGTCTGACCTCCCCTTTACTGTGCCATAGACAGATGAACCCTCTGTGAGTTTCACATACAAACCACCCACTGAGACGGGATTTGGGCCTCCAATCCAGGTGCTACTGCCCAGCTTGGAGAGTGGCGCATTAGGGTAAAAACAGAGTGGAGCAGGGCAGGTCGCATACTCTCATACTTGCTGGTTGCTTGTAGCCTAGCTGGTTACTTGGCGGGAAGCTGCACACACACACACACACACACACACACACACACACACACACACACACACACACACACACACACACACATGCACGCACGCACGCACGCACGCTTGTCAACCGGCGCATCAAACAAATAAATACCCCTATCGCAGCAAACCTGCGTACTCAGCAAATTTCCAGTGCATATATATGTGCATTAATACCACATAAAGCCACATACCAAGTTTCATCAGTATACATTCATAAACATGCATTTTGTCACATTTTAATTACTATCCATAAGAATAACATGGGGGCTAAGTACGCAAGTTTGCTGCTATAGGAACCTTCGGCAAATAAATTGTTTTTCCTGCAAATGTCAATAGGCCAAAACGATATGAAGCAATAAACCAAGTTTCGTCTGGATAAGTTCATAAATAGCCGAGATATAAATTTGTTCTTATTCTCCATAGGAATAACTGTTTAGCACTTTCAACGTCTCTGTAACCAATTGATGGAGAGCAATAATCAAAACACCAAATTGTTTTTTATTTAAGCTGAAAATCAAAATTCTATTTCTTAAAAGTTTATATGTAAAAAAAAACTAAAAAAAAAACATTTTTGGGATATAAACCTCCCGCCCTAACAAAAAAACAAAAAAAAAACCCCAACAAATTAACCAACATAAACAATGCAACACAGAGAATATGTAGTGAAAGACCCCGTGTGGAACTTGCGAACACGAGATAACAAGGTTGTAAAGTGCCATTGCACTTATGCGAGTCGGGCCAACCCCGCTTACAGCGATGTAAACAATCGACTTGGCAATTCTGGCTGCTTGCAGCTTAGCTCACTGCTACCATCCCGGCTACCTGCTAGGCACGACTGTGAACATGCCCGTAACGACGCGCACTTCAATTCTACATCGCAGTAAGCGAGTAAGCGACCGGCTAGGCTACCAGCTACCTGCCCTGCTCCACTGCTCAGCCATTTATCAGCTGTATAGCACCCGGTGGTATTACTGCCTATGCGCTGGTCAAGTTAGTTCCATTTTTGTCTACTATTTTACACCACATGTCAGACCCAGACTGCAGACAGTGATCATTACGGCATGATTGCTACACAGTAATTACTAAATGTTTAGGTAGCAGATTCAAGAGTTGATATCGGCTCTTTGGGTTAAAGGTTTGAATGACATCAAAGAATGAAATATTAAAACACACGTATTATATCTAAACATAACATATTATTAAATAATCATAAATTATCGGTGTCAGTATTGTTCGTGTTATATTTTAAACAACAAATTTGAGTTTAAGATATAAATAAAATGTAGTTATTTTGTTTAAGCCTAAATAAAAAATAATTAGTTCAATCTACATTACAACTTTGTTAGCCTAATACATTTTACTTGAAAAGAACTACCACAGTATTTTGTTAAAAGCAATCAAAATGATTAGTTATTTCATGCTCTGTACAGAATGTGCATTTTAGTATTTCAAACATGTTAGGTGATATATAAAAAAAACATTATATCAAGACAATCAAACAAATCAATACAATTTTCTACCGAGCAATCATTTTATAGACGTGTAAGAAATAGATATCAATAAAAGGGTGCAAACAACAGTGATTAAAGTAATTATATGTGACCACTTGCTGTAACGTTAACTGTTTATGCCTTAAATTAAAGCTTCTTAATTAAGTTCAGAAAACTTATTTTGCTTACATATTAAAGAACAAATTGTCCGTCCCATTGAACTGAGTAGGTTTTAAAACATATATTTGTCTTAGTGGGTTTAGAACATTTCAAAAATACTCTGGGGTATTTGACAGTAAAACGAATATGAGAAAACAAAAAACAAGTTTTAGTTTGTTATGGTGAATTCCCTTGATTTGTAAAAATGTGAAACCTTTATCTATAATCGCTAAGAAGGCAATTTTTTTCAACAGAACTGGTTCGTTATTTCTGAACCGATTTTTATGATTGACTTATCACATACATAGCCCCAATACATAGCTGCCCAAAGAAGTTTTTGATTTTTCAATACTCTCATTCTAAATGGCAGGGGCCACCCTATTTTTACTCATAATGATAACAGTATAATTTTTATTTATAAACTGTCTGTATTACATGCTTTATTTAAACAAATAAATAACATTTCACTGACCAATTCTGATCACATTATTGCTACAGTTTTGTTGATATTTAATGACAAGTTGAAGATATAATTTCATTAAATAAATTGAAGAATATATATTTTTTTTCATATCAACCTTAGCTGATTCACATTTTGGAATATCAGAAACGTTAATGTAAAGAATATTGTTCTAGAATTATGTTGCTTGAAAATCAAGCAATAAAAAATAAGGCCTAGAACAAAGCTCAGTCGATCTCGTTTTAATGGAGGTTTTATGGCTTTGACAACAGCAATTATCCTCTTTGTTCATTACTGAGTATACAGATAAATGTTAATGGATTTAAATTAAATGGAGTAAATATTGCTTGGAGAAGAAGAAAATTACAGGGCAAAGATTAAATATTAGACAAAAAAGGCATTAGACACAAAAATTCTATTTTGAGATTAATCTCTATGAACTTTATATGAAGCAAATTATGGTTTTTATTTTTAATACTTAGTTTTAGTGTAGAGAGGACGTGTCAAAATAGCTGAACATCCTTCACTGCTTTTAAAATACTCTTAAGGTTAAAAGTATCACTTTACTTTTAATCTGTGAAAAAAATCAATATTACTTCTAGATGTACCTTAACAATCCAAAAAACTACCGATCTAAATTGATTTCAGGTTTGAAGACTCATCAGTGGTTGTACAGGAAACTAAGTTGTAAAACGTTATTATCCTTAGCATGATTCTGTCTGGATTTCACACATTGATTTATTTTCATATATACATGGAATTTGTAATTGAATGATGTATCGGAAGTATTATTTCTGTGTTTTTTACGATTTTTGTACCCCATTACAAAATGTTGCGTCTTTCCGTTGTTGGCACCATTTATAGTGTTATACAGTTTTTTCACGAAAATAATCATTTTAACCCTAACAAAAAGCATATATTTTGCAAGCTGTGAATCATTAGCTATCTTATTATCTATCTGTGAATCTTTCATTTTGGCTATCTTGAAATTGTAAACTACCAGTACGTGTTTATTTTGTAACCAATGTGTCACATAAAGAAAAAAACATTTTTTTAACTATGAGTTTTTTAGTTTGTCCCTAGTTGTGTAAGTGTGTCTTACGTATTCACTAACAAGTTACAGGTAGTTATTTTGGATTATTCTTTTTATGCTGATCAAAATGAATATATGGTTGATATAGGTAGAATCATTGTTCATATTTGTTATAGTGTATCAAAATAACTCATGCAAGACGGTGAAAAATACCTCAGCAATACAGAGGAACATAGTGGGCAGTTTGAGGATTAAGGTAAGCCTAGGAGTAACAATCCAGGGACTGTATACTATTTTCAAACACGAGCTCTAAGCAGTTTATTTACACGCAAGAGACAGCAAGTGGTCGCGGACAGGGTTAGAAGAGCTGGTTACATACCGCATTCCCGTCAGGGGAGTCACTTACGGGTTCCTTCCCATCCATCACGTCCATCCACTGCTTGCGGTCCTCCTCCGATAGGGCCTGCAGGGTGTAGACCACGCCGGGCCTGCAACACATCACACATCAACACCTTGATAACTAACACTGGCAGGGGGATATTGAAAATCTTGATTTGTCCTGAATTTCAAGCCACAATTAGTGGTAAGATATCCCAGGATGACATTTAGACTGGTTTATTACATTTGTTAGGTTAGGACTTTGAGTACAGCAAATGAAGATGCCATAACAAGTGGTTAGTCCTTAGGCTATCCATTATAACAAGCTTCCCTTTCAATTTGGTACCTACATGTTTGTAGACAGCAGGGGATGGATTGTCATCCCTAAGATTGTGGTCCTTAGCTGATAAACATGTATATCTAGAGGGGCAGTGCAGGCCACCTGTTTGAGAGCTTACAGACGCAGATATCTTAGGAACCGCAGGTGCACTTTATAAAAGGCTGATTGGCAACTCCATCCCGTTCCACCTTTTTCATCCCTGCTAGTTCCTCTTCCTCTCCTTCCAGTGACTAGTGCAATATTCACACATGGAAGATGTCCCTAGCGGCTCTGCCAAGGTTTCCTAATCAAGCAATCTAATCTGACCTAGTGGTAAGATATCTTTCATAGAAAATAACAGACTAGATACTCAGTTCACAAGAATTTTTATAACGTCTAGATCTACGGAACAACTGATCTAAGGAATATACTTAATGTATGATTATACTTGATGTGTGGATTGAGAGGATGAGGTGAATGAGAAACCAGTTGTTTAAATTTCATAAAATTGGATCATAGTGTAAATAAGTTCAAACAGTACCTCATGTAGCTTTTATTAAACCTTGCAATCTACAACTGATTGTGAAATCGACTATCTGGTTTTAAAATATCAGAATTAAAAGCAAGACTTATAAATTGATGCTGGAACTTGACCAAATTTATTTTAATTAGCTTTTTAATTTACAACACTCCTCATAAAGGATTTTGCAAACTTTGTTAGGCTATATGTAATTCCAGTAGTAATTTTATTCATATAATAAATGAAACAGCAATTCTTGCCGTTGAGCTGTCAACAGCTTTTTTAAATGAACAATTCAATAGAATATACACTATATTACCTTAATTGGTTTAATATAAAAACCAATTGATTGGCGATTGGTGTGATTTTTAAAATTTAGCTTTCACCACAAAGTGCTCACGAAATATTTATAAGCAGTAAAATATATTATTTGTTTAATAAAAAAGTCAAACTTATGTTTTAACAAACAATTAAAGAGGCTAGATGTTGGTACTATATTGACAATATGCCTGATGGCAAATTTATACTATACCTTCAAACATGAGTGTATTGCATTCACAAACCTAAAGTGGAGGAGTATTACCATAGCCTCTAGAATATAGATCAAAGCATGTTTTAAAATGAAAGCAATTCTGCTTTAAGTGACACATGATAAGGAAGACCTTATGTGTCAATCAAAACACGAGGTAAAACAGTGCTTGCAATTAATCATTGGTTAAAACGTTTCCCAGTTGTAAAACAAAAAGCAAGTTAAAATTACTTTGTGAAATAGTAACCCACCTTACTTTATTTTCTATCCATCCATTTTGTAAAGTTTTTCATAATAAAAGTTTCTTAAAAAAACGCAAATGTAAAAAACATTGACATTTTTTGGTTGTTTTCCTTCGTAAGAGGTATTCTTACTCCTCTTTGAAGGTCTGGAATAAATTATTATTTATTTTCAGGTTCACTAATAATGTAGGCAAACAACATCAAAACTACCTGAACTTGAAATTTGTAAGGTATTTTTAATAGTCGGAGGAAAACAAACAAACATCAACCATTAGAGAAATGTTTGAAATTTCTATATAAAACATTACATTTATATTTCTTGGCTTTTAAGTAGTAACAGCAATTACTACAATCTCGATCACTAAATGAAAAGCTGACCTGTCTTCAGGCGTGAGGTCGAAGCAGAATCTTTTCTCTATGGTGTCTGACATTCTTCGAACACATGAGCCCAGAATCATCTTCTCCGATGTGTTCTGAAACAAAGACAAACAATCTTTATGCATAATACTGTAAGCGAAATCTTTAAGTCAAAAATTGTGGGAGTTTGGCAAATTGCAGGATGATGGGAGGGGACTCAAATCAAAGTCTTGCTCTCAAGGACTCGGGAAAAATAGCAGTATTTCCAAAAAGTTACCATTAAAAGAGAAATAACGTAAAACATCCCCCATAAGAAAAGCATGGGGATTTAAAAACGTCTGCTTTGTTTACATTAAAACATGTGATTAAGTGTCTACTTTTTTTATGAACTGACATGTTTTTCCTTCTTAAAAAATCAGATAAGGCAGAGTAATGGAGCAAGGTTAGGAGCTGTGGCCCCTTCAAGCTACTAGTATTTGATATGATTCTATTTCTGAATAAAAATATTAAATTTGTCTGTGTAAACCCCTCAAATACCTGTCGCCTGGGCCAATAGGCCTAACAGCGATCTAAACACAATGAGGTACCATAACAGCATCAGTCACCAGGGCCGGCCAGTAACTGCTCAATTACTGCCGTCAGCTGGAATTAAGTCTACGCTTGACAACAACTGACATGCCAGCTTAAGTTTAAGATTTTAACTAATTTTGAAGAAAATATTTAATGCACTCTATCCAGAAAGCTGATCAACGACTCAGGGGAAGGTAATTCAGGTAGCTCTTAGCTACCTCATCCAGTAATAGAGCAAAAAAGAGAATGACATCGAATGAATTAGGAATAGTAAAATCCTAATTCAATCATGAGTTTTTCAAATAAAAAGGAATCAAATGTTATCCCTGTTATGATACAGTTGTTTTAATTCCCACTTGTTGTTCATCTGTTAAATTTTGAAATGTAAAAAAAAAAATACCTATCACAAGATGGTTTAAAACTCATTAAAACACTTTCTACAATAAATAAGAAAAATTGCAAAAGTAAGCCAAAATAAATTAATATTATTTACTAATCAACTTACAAATTTGCCAGTCATCTGATTGTAGGGGATCATTATAAACTCCTTCTTGTCTCTCTGATACATGCAGTAGTGCTTGGTCCAGGTCGTGGTCCCCAGTTTTTCTTTGAAACAAAACGTACCGTCGATATCAATAACTATACCTCACATATAACACAACGGAGAGTTTAGGAAGTAATTGATTTAGAAATAAAGGATACATCAGTATTAACAAGTTCGCTACCACAATTATACAAAATTTTGCATTATTATATAGACCGCGGACGCATATATGCGTCGGCCTGTTTCTTCCCACAGACTATCGACGCATATTTGCGTCCGCCGGTCACATTGAAATAGACCAGAGACGCATATATGCATCTGCGTCCTATTGTTGTACAATGGGTTATTTTTTATAAGCAGTCTATTTGAAACCCCTGATCTCTTTGTACCAGTCTACAGGAATGACAGACGCACATTTGCGCTGCTTGGTCTGTGGGTATGACGAATAGTGACGTCTCTCAACACAGCTGGCAAAAATGAAATGAAAATGACAACTGTTTATGTGGATAACCTCAAAGTTACTACATGTTCTTTAGTAGAGTGTTGATTACGTATTTGTTTAGCCTAATTTTACCTTTGAACTAGCCTAATAAACAAATTTATGACGACGCATATGTGCGCCGCTCGGTCTATTTGAAAGACAACCCATAAATGTTTACTATTTTCATACTACAGACCAGGCGACGCACAAATGTGTCATTTTGAAAAATCGTATAAATGTTACAAAAACAAGTTGTTGATATTTATAAATGCATTAAAAGTTAATTAGGAAGTGAAGTAGAGTCACTTAAATTACATGACACTCGTGGTCTTTGGTTATTGTTAATCGGGTTGAGTGTAGCTCTATGAGTACTGTAAAAATGTCTACTTCAGTCTTTGGGAGTGACCAGAGCGAGGCATATATGCATCTCTCGGTAGTGAACGTGTTAACAAGCTTTTTAAACAATCAAAACATAATATTGTGACAAAAAATTACTTTTTCTTAAAAGACATTTTTCACATAGTAAAAAATATGAGTCTCAAACCCTGTTGTATATTGGCAAAATTTATGTTGCAGAATACAAATTTACAGTTAATAGTGAATTAAGAATGAAGAAAAACATAAAAGTCCCATAAGTAAAGAAAATAAAAATTTGAGCCAATAATAACCTGAATTTTAAAATGGATTCTTTTAATGTTCTTAAAATTAAAATAACTGGTTTTATGCTTAATGGTATCATACTAACATATTTTTTATTATTTAAAAACTACCGGCACATTATGATGTCTAAAGTTGAAGAAAGATAATACAAATTCCAGGATTTGGACCGTTCCAAATCTAAATTGTAAAAAATACCATTGGCGTTCACACATAAAATAGCAAACAACAAAACTACAACTCAAATATGGATTCCATGGGCTACTCACTCTTCTCCATGAGGAAGAGATAGCCTTCCTTGGAGTAAACTTTGTTCGGTGCTCCTTCATCAACGGTCTGTTTCTGTGAACAACATTAACACCTTAGAAATTACTGAAACTGCACGTTTTGGCTTAAAATATAACAGACAATTAAAACACTTGACTAAAAACATGTTCTAGGACCTTGACATAAAAAACTCGTTCAACCTTAAAAAAGTACTATTTTAACTGTGAAAATTCAATGCAAAAAGTAATAGTTGCATTCAACACCTCAAAACTAATATTAGTTCAAAATTCATAATGGTAGCCAGACTGCTACCAGTGTCATGTCTGTCATGTCGATAGCGCTACCGGAAATGTTTTTATCCGTTTTTTCTTATCGGTGTTCGTGTTTGTGTTGTGATTGTTTTTAATTTTATGTTTTGACAAGTTGCAAGCTTTGATAATGTTGCGCTTGCAACGAAACATGTCAGCATAATTTTGTTTGACACATTGTGACTGTTGACGGAGGTAAGATAACCTATTTAAGTAATATTAGTTGATACCAGCACATAATTTAACCTATTGGGGCGAAAGACGCAACATCTGCGCCCTGATGTATGTGATTGTGTACTTCGATCGCCGAAGTATGCACCACCAGTGTCAGAAGTTCTGTGCCTACCAAACGTGGTTGTGTGTCTCAACATTGCCGCTAGATTGTGTGTGGATGTGTTAATCAACACACCCGCTAGTTTGTGTGTGGATGTGTTAATCAACACAACCGCTAGATTGTGCGTGGATGTGTTAATCAACACACCCGCTAGTTTGTGCGTGGATGTGTTAATCAACACACCCGCTAGATTGTGTGTGGATGTGTTAATCAACACACCCACTAGATTGTGCGTGGATGTGTTAATCAACACACCCGCTAGATTGTGCGTGGATGTGTTAATCAACACACCCGCTAGATTGTGAGTGGATGTGTTAATCAACACACCCGCTAGATTGTGTGTGGATGTGTTAATCAACACAACCGCTAGATTGTGCGTGGATGTGTTAATCAACACACCTGCTAGATTGTGAGTGGATGTGTTAATCAACACACCCGCTAGATTGTGTGTGGATGTGTTAATCAACACACCCGCTAGATTGTGTGTGGATGTGTTAATCAACACAACCGCTAGATTGTGCGTGGATGTGTTAATCAACACACCCGCTAGATTGTGAGTGGATGTGTTAATCAACACACCCGCTAGATTGTGTGTGGATGTGTTAATCAACACAACCGCTAGATTGTGCGTGGATGTGTTAATCAACACACCTGCTAGATTGCGTGTGGATGTGTTAATCAACACACCCGCTAGTTTGTGCGTGGATGTGTTAATCAACACACCCGCTAGATTGTGAGTGGATGTGTTAATCAACACACCCGCTAGATTGTGCGTGGATGTGTTAATCAACACACCCGCTAGATTGTGTGTGGATGTGTTAATCAACACACCCGCTAGATTGTGTGTGGATGTGTTAATCAACACAACCGCTAGATTGTGCGTGGATGTGTTAATCAACACACCCGCTAGATTGTGTGTGGATGTGTTAATCAACACACCCGCTAGATTGTGTGTGGATGTGTTAATCAACACACCCGCTAGATTGTGAGTGGATGTGTTAATCAACACACCCGCTAGATTGTGTGTGGATGTGTTAATCAACACACCTGTTAGATTGTGTGTGGATGTGTTAATCAACACACCCACTAGATTGTGCGTGGATGTGTTAATCAACACACCCGCTAGATTGTGCGAGAATTGTAATACATACAATTGTTGTTTTCAATTGAATCCGGCAGATTGTGTGCAAATGAGTGCTTGATATTCTGCATTCAGTTTTGTCCAGCTATTCAGTCGTGAGTTTTGTTTAAGATACTGTATGAGCGATGAATTAGGTTAAATGTGAGGGCCTTCAACATTGTTCATACATTATTATTAATTTTAATAGTTGTTACAATTTATATTAAAAACATAATAGCTTTGATTCAATACAAAATAGTATGAATAATGATAGTATGCGTGATATTTTAAGAGTACACATGTAGCGCCTGGTGCAGTAAATTATCCATATTAGTATTACCTCCGTCAGCAGTTCCAAAATTAATCCAAATCCGTGTTACATATGTTTTGGCTTTACGCCATTTTCAAACACCAGGACAGGAAAAATCCGCTCGCGTTACTTCGTTAAAGTTAAAAATCCACACCAAACACATAGTTCACATAAAACACGGACGCACAGACAGTACAACATGAAACACTGCGAACAATAATTTTTATATGCCTATCACGGTTTAGCGACATAGCCGGTCACGAGCAGGAACAGACTGCCGGATGGTTCAAGTCGAGATCATCTTGTCCTACTGTCAGCGTTATCAGTGTTCCAGCAATCAGCTGATGTAGGCATGTTTCTTCGTTGGAAAAGGGCGGTAAAAATATAATTCAACTTGAACTGGAGTTTGTCGTTCAAAACTAAATTTTTCAAATCCTGGTTTTTGAGGGATTTATTTCAAACTCCTCTAATTCGTCCATACAGATTACTGCTCCAGAATTACTTTTGTTTTGAAGGTAAATTTTATAGCCAAACTGATGGGTTGGCGATGCGTTCGCCGTTGTCAGGTATAATTGCTGATCTACATCTGATTTATATTGAGACTGAATATATTTTTTCTGAACGCAACAGTCACAAAAATAAAATACTTTCATATTTCAGATATCTGGACGACGCACTGCTTTTATTTAATGGAAATGGACGTCAACTTGAATTACTCCAAAAATATCTAAATAGCATCACCCAGAAATTGAAGTTTGCTCTTTAAACAGAAAAATCGAACAGGTTAATCTTTCTGGATTTAACTTTAGAAAAAGATAACAATAAACTAAAATACAGTATATTTTGAAAGCCTACAACTTCATCATAAACAATTCATGGGACTTCTTACCACCACCACTCCCAGAAAGTTGTGGCCTATAATAGTATGGTTTATAGACTTGTAAACGTACCTCTAAATCCTGACTGCTATAAGAAAGAATTAAATATACTGAAATATATCACCGTTTCAAATGGCTACAAAAGTAATCTTTTAGATGGGCTTGTCACCAAACAGAGAGAAAGAGAGAAAGGCACAGGTGTTAGAGAAATCGGGTCTCATAAAAAGTATGTTTGTGTTGAATTTAATAATGCAATTCAGTACGGCCTCAAAAAACAGTTGAAAAATAAATCAATAAATCGATCAATTTTATTGCTTTCACAAACTCTTGCATCAGCATTACAACTTATTACTTAAAATTAGATTTATTTGAAATTTTCTCTTCACTGGTTATTCTGATCTTCAACAAATTCATCCACACTATAGGAACATTTTTCAAGAAGATGAGATTTCAATTTTGATTGAGTTAGCATTCAGAGCTAGTAACAAAACTCGTAATATTTAAATATCAGTAAAGTTAAACAGAGTGACAAGTCTAATATGACAGGTGTCTACACAATAAAGTGTGCTGAGTGTCCGAGCTTTTATATCGGTCAGACAGGTCAGGCGTTTAGAACACGGTATAAAGAACACTGTCCAGACCCGAGAACTGACAACCAAAAGTCGACATTTGCACAGCACCTGATTGACAGTAATCATGATATGTATGACATTAACATCGGTATTGAAGTTTCGCATTACTGTCGTAAAGGGAGTAGGATGGACGTATTAGAAGAGTTTGAAATTTATAAATCCCTCAAAAACCAGGATTCGAGAAATTTAGTTTGAACGACAAACTCCAGTTCAAGTCGAATTATATTTTTAACGCCCTTCTCCAAAAAAGAAACATATCTACATCAGCTGATTGCCGGAACACCACCATAACGCTGTCAATAGGACAAGATAATCTCGACTTGAACCATCCGGCAATCTGTTCCTGCTCGTGACCGCGGCTATGTCGCTAAACTGTGATAGGCCTATCAAAATCTTTGTTCGCAGTGTTTCATATTGTACTGTCTGTGCGTCCGTGTTTTATGTCATCTACGTGTTTGGTGTAGATTTTTAACTTTAACGAAGCAATGCAAGCGGATTTTTCCTGTCCTGGTGTTTGAAAATGGTGTAAAGCCGAAACATGTAACACACAATTGGATTAATTTTGGAACTGATGACGGAGGTATTTATACATCCTAATAAGTCTAATTGCAGTTCCGGGGCTAAAGATATAAATTTTAATAAATTATCCAGCCGCTAGGGGAAGTGCCGCCAACTTTTTTCGGCTCGTAATGGGTTAAAGATTTTTTTAAGAAATTCATGTAAATATAAACCAACTTAGTTTTGGTGTGTTATACTTACTGCCTGCCTCATTTCCAGCATCTTCTTCATGAGGCTCTCAGTCTTGTCTCGTGTAGCGTTGAAGTTCTCTCTAGTCTGCCACACAAGACATGCTTCTGGTTAGAGTTAGTGTTAGAACACGGCACATCACCTCACACTGTTAGTGCTAAATCTCCACCGATATAGAGTAAAATCCCCACACATCACACAAGTGGTAAAATCGGTTTGAACAACTACTTTCAGCTATACCTTACAAGATATCTACACAATTTTAGGTTTTAACTAGACTTCCCCTGGTGCAAAGAAGTAAAAGAAGTAAAAATCAATATTAATAATAAAACCTCCCTTACAGTATTGTTCATAAAAAAGTTGCATTCATTAAGGCTCTTAACTACAGATATACTGATACTGCATTCAATGTGTTCCGAGAAGTTAAAGAAACCTCATTAAGAACTTTTATAATTTAAGAATTGGGATGTTCAAAAATCTGAAATTTTGTTACCTTCTCCACAAATGTACACAGAGGACGGTGGAAGAAATACTCAAAAATAATGAAAACAAGATTAAAGTTTGAATTTCGTGAACTGGTAGGGCTTAAATACAAACTTTTTACTAAATAACTATTTGCTGAATCTAAATTCTGTCACTGATGATTACATCCTAATTTTTAACTGTAAAATTAACTATTAAACATTAATTTCCAACCTCCTTTTGAGGCTATGAACTAATGTATTAAACCAAACTCCAGCCATACTTAAACAAAAGGTAATACTTTAAAACATCCAGGATAAAGATTTATCTATAATTAGTTTTCAAAATAAACCAAATAATGGACAAATAATCATCAAAACTCAAAATCATACAACTACAAAATAAAATCAAAACTAAATTGAAAATTCTGTCTACTCATCTAGCACAGCACTAAAATGTTTAAATTAAACAAACAAAATATAAAACCTCACATCTGATGATTACAGGCTACATGAGTTTTGTGACTGCTTACTTTTTGAATGCGGAATTGCAGCTCTTTCATGTACGGCTTGAAGTCCTCAGCAACTTCGTGGCCCTCGTGGTAGAACGTTAGCCAGCCGAACATGAACCCAAGCAACTACGAGAGAATAACAACGCAAATATAACCACAATATATACTGGATAAAGATCCCCCCTCTTAAATTTTGAACGACTGTATATTTTCAAACAATCTTTGGTAAGTGTTACTAACATAAGTCTAAGTACTTTTTTTAGTTGGTTAAGAGTTTCAACCCTCATCCCTAAATAGGGTTGCTGGGGGTAGTTTTTATTTTTAAAATAGCAACCCCTAACAAATTGCACATAATTTTAAAGAGGGCAACAAAAGAAAATGAATGTCACAAACTAAGCCTGTCTATGATGATTCAAACTAAAGGTATGGTGAAAAAGATATTATCGTACTGATTTTTTAGCTATCCCTCCAGAAAATGACAAAAATTCTAAAATAATTGACAACTAAGTTTCAGACTGACCTTTGTCAGGAGAAATTGTCAGTGTCAGTGTCTGGCTCATAATTAAAAGTACTACGTTTGAACAATTAAAATTATTAAAGAAGTCAACTAAACGAGATGCTCAAAATGGCATCCATTCATATCTTGCCAAAAGTTAAGTAATGTTTTCAAACGACTTTTTTGCTCTTTTAAAAGGTCGTTGTTCAAAAGTTTGAACTAGGGTAAGTTGGATTTCCCCACCCCGTATCTAAGTGCTGGTAAGGAGGGGACTTGGCAGTACAAATAACAAAATTAATACACTTTTTTTGCTGGCCATAACATTAGATTAAATGAATATTGCTATTTGAAAAATAAAACTACCCCCAGCAACCCCTATTTAGGGATGAGGGTTGAAACTATTAACCACCTAAAAAGGTACTTTGACTTATGCCAGTAACAATTACCAATGTTTGTTTGAACATTTACAGTCGTTCATTAAGAGGGGGGGACCTTTATAGAACACCCGGTACATATTAATATATAGAATAACAACAGCAAATTTAACAGACCAATATTTCAATTAATAAGTCTAGGTCTAGGTCTTAACTAACATATTTCATACAGCTCGTTTCAATATAAGCACTAGATTCCCTATGGCTGTTTTGTGTTTTTTCACCACACGTTGCAAGTCATCCTAAAATGATTTAAATATTGCGTTGGTTTGTATGTCTTTGGGCACATAAATATTGAGTTTACATACAACTTTTTTTGTCTTGACTGGCAAGGTACTCCAGGTCAAAATGATTGGTTTTTATTCAGTCAAATTGTGGTGGATGTCAATTTGTGTGCTATTTTCTTTGAGTCTGGATAGTTAGCCCACTGTAAACATTTTTTACAGACATACTTCTTATTCTCAGACAATGAAGTAGCCACTTTTTGCCGTTTTACAGGAAAACACACAACAGCTGTTTATGAAATTAATATGTTTAAGTTATCATCTGATCTAATTGTAACTTTGAAGGCCAATTGGGCGGAGCCCCGAGGAAATTTGTAAAAGCTGTTTCTTAGCACAAAGTTGTTTCTTCTATTTCATAGTATGTATAAATAAATGTAATGTTTTTTATACATGACCCTTAAAATTGTCTTAAAACAAGTGAGTTCTTTATCAATCACCCGACATTTAAAAGATGCACTAAGAACAAATAAAAAAATAAATATCAAGTCTCATTTTTATAAAAAATGTTTACTTTTTTCCTAAAGTCGGTCGAGTGAAACTACTGTCTCAAATCCCTGAAAACCAATCAACTTTGAAAATTCCCTCCCATAATCAAGATCCTTATCTTGCAAAAGTCATATATCGCTTTACAGAATGAACAATTGTTATGATTAATTAAGGTATATGAAATTATACAAAAATAGAGTTTTAAGGTGAAATAGCAAAGTGGAGCCTGTTTAATGAGGGACTGAAAGCAGAAATAGCTCAAGAGGAGTTGGAGAGAGTTGCACTCAAGACTGCATCACTCATTCACAGACACCAGACTATCTTGGACTGATCATTCACCTGATTGGAACTGTTTAGTGGCAGGAAACATCAAAATAGTTGCAGATGATGAAGATTTATGAATTTATTATAGTACCTTTTGCAATTCAAAAGAAGAAGAGTAAGTCTTTCTCCAGAGTGTTTGCTTTGAAAAGTATTAAATTCAGTAGAACACACATATGAAATAATTTTAATTAATGATTCAAATACAGGAATGATTAAGTTTGAATTACCTTTTGGCTATAAGTATGCTTGCTAAGTCTTAATTTTAACTCTATATTAAAAATAGTACAACTAATTTATTTTTATTTTTAGTTCTTACTCATGCTGGTTTGAGTGATCACTGAGATTAAAGTGTTTTCCCTCATATTAGATCTCGTATGTGTTTTGTATGTGTTCCACGAGCATATTTTAAAAAAGTACCGGTTTAAAATTTTGCTGCTGCAGCGCTGCGGTTGCCATTTTCGCAGGCTGTGCTGTGTACCTGCATCTATTGGCAAGCCTGGAACACCACTATGGCAAAAATCGACGAAGCTTACATTTGTTTGTAAGCATTCAAAATGGCGTCGTCAGTTGAGAATCCTGCCATTTGTGAGGTATGCGCTGTGATTCATTTCATTTCAACAATGTACAAGCAGTTGAAATTCATCGACAGATTATCAAAGTGTATAGCGAATTGTTTAACACTTTTAACATCAAGTGTTCAACGCCTGTGATAAATTGGCTTAAAAACTCTCTATCTTCCACCTTGTACAACTTGAGAGAAGTAAACACACTTCCCATAAGTCAGTAATGCAGTAACGTCAGTGGGGTGTCGCCTACTTCGTACGTCGTCATGATCATTCATGTGGGCATTTTTTAAATGATCTACCCCATTTTTGAGCCATTCTATTGCTTATTATGTTTTTTTTCATAAACTTCACTAATCTTCTGATGAATTTCAGCCACTTTCACACCGTTAACACTTAGAAATTGAATCGCAGCGCGACTTCACAGCCAGAGGGGTCCTCAATGGATGTTTCACAAACAAATGAAAACCTGGTTGATTTTTGCCGTAGTTTCCAGGCTTGCCAATAGACATAGCGCAGGATGCAGGAATGCCAAAAGTAGTGCTAGAACAGCGGAATTTAAAAACGGTACTTTAAAAACATGCCTCGTATATAATTTCTATAGGCTATGTTTGTTTTGTATGTGTTCTATGGTACAGAATGTAAAAAATCACTGGTCATTGATGATTAGATCAAATCGTGTTTTATTTTCCAAGTGGAGGTTTTGTGTAACACACAAAATCCATATTCTTTATTAGTCATGATACTTTTTCACAGCCGATGAAAAATGTGAAAAATTCAATCAGCTTCAAGTTTCAAGATAAAGTAATCTAAAAGTTCACGGTTTGAAGCCCGGTGGTTCATATGAGATTTTCAACTTCTATCCGAACAATTCCTTGGGACACAATATTAAGCTAAAGAATATTAATAATAAAGGCGTAATAAAATATAAACTGAGCGGATTACTAAAATAAATTCAGGAATTTCTGGTTTCAGGATCTTTCTAAGTCTAGTCGTGCCAAATAAAAAGCAAAGTGACTCACCGTCTCAACAAACTCAAACTTCTTCCGCTCTTGAACCTCCTGCAGCAGAAAGACATATTCCAGACTGGCCTGGCAGAAGTGCCTCTGCTCCATCTCCAGGGTTGCATCTGCCTGTGAGCGGACAAAACAATCGACTGAATACTGTATAGAGATAACCCGGTGAAATTCACTACAGCCACACGTCTACAAAGATGAACGAGTGGAGTTATATGACTAACAGTAGCCTATAAAAAGTTGCTATTTAAAGGTATTTTACACTATGATTGAGCCTGGGGAGATCCACAGGATGGTGGGAATTTTCCCCTTGAAAGCTTGCAAAAAACCTGGAAGTTCTTTGTTTTAAGTTTGAAGATGGGATAAGAATTCAGATCCCAAAATACTGGGCAACTTGTTTTTCTCTGATCAGTCTGAGGTGTAATATCAACTGCTTAGATAACTTTTAAAGGTGGCAAAAGCAAGGATACCAATACCGCTTGGGGTTTGATCCGATTTTGCCTGAAATTTTAGCAGACATGATGATTGTTCTTCCTATATGGAAGATATACATGGGCACATTGTTATTATTTCCTATACTTATTTAATAATGAAAGTAGTATCAAAGTTGTAATACAAGATCTACAACAATACAGGTCTCCTATAAATTTACGTAGAATTAAAAATTTAAGTAATGAATATATTTTATAAACGCAAACTGTGTACAAAAAATCATTTTAACTATATATTTATAAAATATCAATAATTAGGACATCCATTATGAAGCATTATGTATCCAAATTATAAGCAATAACATCATCAAATACACCAACAACCTCAATTATATAAAGTTATTAATAATTAACAACGGAATTTAACAAGGCATACATAACTGAACTGCAATCTGAGCAAGTTATGTCATTGTTTGCTGACAATACGGAATTACGTAACACCTAGCATTAGAAGTTACTTATCGATTTCCTATGGGTTTAAAAATATTAGTACACAGCAAACAAATAACCCGACACAGTTTGTGATGGTAAAATTGTATAATAAAACGTCACACATGAGATAAAACAAACACTGCCGCGAGTTAAAAAGTGGGTCACACCGTCATGCATGACCTAGATATTTTACTGACGCTGTAAAAAGTAATAAAACTTTAAACAATGATTTTTAAACTATGCGAATGCCTCAATTATATTACTACTATAGCAATTAGTATGGTATGTTGTTTGGACAAATTATAAAAAAAGCATTTAAATAACTCCTTGGTGGTACAACAATTTTTAATTATGGATACGTGCAAACTAAACACCATATGAAAGTAGTAATTAAATATCTATTAATATTTATAATTGTACAAGGATTTAAAAAAAGAAAAAAAACCTACAAAAAAGAAAGTGAAACCAATCGATATCGGCGAACGGGACCAACGGCCTTGGGTGAAGGGATCGACACGCACCGATAAATTATACGAGGACGCAAAAACAAAGCGAAAGGAGCACTCGTCGTTGAGTAATAACCACGGGTAACTGTGAAACCTCGCCACGACTGAACAACGTAGAAATGAACTAAAACAAACAAAACAAATAGAGTCACTCTGATAAAGCGGTGAAACAAAACGACTAAAAATTGGATTCTTAAGTGGACGACACAATCACTGAATAACAGGTGGAAAATGAAGAAGAATAGTTATAATCGAGGGAGTTTAACTGGTTAATCTTGGTATTTCCTACCTGAGGGTGACATGAGCGTCATCACAGGGGTGCAGGGTCGGCCTCCATTAACGCGGGGGGTGGCGAGGGGCGCATGCGCACGGCCCCGCGCTCCATTCAACTGCGGCATCGATCATCCACCCCGTGACACAATAGTGCCGCCCACGCGAGCGCCGTGGGAGACGGCTGTTCATCTCCGGAGGGTATTTTTGGCGTGTTTGTGTATCGGATTATATTTCGGGTCGAGGGTGTGTTGGGGGTTTCATTGGTATGAGTGTAACGCGAGAAATGTTGGAAAGCAATAATTCTGTACTTAAACAAAAAATAATAATTTATTGGGGAATTTTAATATTGTATACATATTGAGCAGATAATGTTGTAGAGAAAAAGTGTAAGAAACGTTGTGAGTGACCACACACGAATTAGTTCCGAGCTGATCTCCCTTCTAAATCGTTTGATGGGAGATAGTTATAACAGGGAATGCGAGATATGAAACTTTAAAATATAAATACTTTAGTAAAAAATCAAAACATATTAGTGAATTCTGCGATTAAATTGTAATTTCAACATTCTATTTTCATAACCGTTTAATAGCCTTTTGATGTGCGAGACAAAAGTTTTCCAACCCAGCCATAGAAAACCTGCTTGCTTAGCTAATTTCTTTTGGAACGTCTGTGAATGGGACGGCTTGTTTCAATGAAGCTACCTCGAGAACACGTATTGGATACCGCAGAACATTTTTCTGAATGGCACGCCGTTTCTAAACATACAGAAAGTCTGTTTCATGGAAGAGTTGAAGCACGCAGACGCGGTTGATAACACGACGGACAAAGATTACGTATTGGCTGAGGCGTAACGTTTAAAACAAATATTTAACAATAATTTTAACATAGGGATACTACTTTTGACAAAAATGTAGACTATTCCGTTTTAATAAATGTTAAAAATTCCTCGTAATTTTTCCTTGGTTGACATATAATCCACAAATATGCTTAAAACAAGGCTTTAACGTTAATCAAACACCAATGTAGTAATTATAATTAAAATGGGAACAGGTTTTCGAACAATGTGATAAGTGAGTCATTGTTCTTTGTATGCTGATTTCACTGGAAGGGTTGACCGGTCTCCGTGGTGCCAATCCGTTGGCCCGATTGAACAACTCTCTAAATGGTTTAGGAGCAAACCTTAAAAGTATTTGAAGGTGGATCTGTATTTTATACATGTATAACCGATCACACAAGTACACTATGCACTGAATAATACTGTACTACGGATAAGTTTGCTTTAATTGCAGCCATAAAGGTTTGCGATAAATGTATTCGCGAGCCGGGAAAGCTATTTACGCCTAAGCATGACTTAAAAAAAAATGTTATAGAATTATGCCACTATATCCACCAGCATATTTAGTTCTGCGTCTTACTTTCATGGTCCCAAATGCCGAGGTAAACAATACCAAGTCGTGTGGCTATTTTGCATTTTTTCACACAGGGATGAAAGGTCTGAGGTTTGTTTTGGACTGGCGAAGACGTCATCGATGCGCGCGCATTCTCACAACTGAGGTGCGCACGCAGCCGCTCGATACGTCATCACTATGACGACACAACAGCTGATTTTGACAACTCCCTTCAAAGCCGGCAAATGCGGCTCGCGGCGCGATTTTTATAAATTGCTTAGTTACATTAGTATGGATGTTGTGAGCATAAAGCCTCTTCCATTCAGCACGTAGTATTGCAATGGTATTCTATGTGTAAATTCCAAAATTCATTTTACTTAAATTACTGATAAACTGTATAAGTTGTAATGGAAATGAAAACATTATCATTACCTCTAATTCCAAATTTGTTACACGTTTTCTCTAATTTTTGTTAAGAGACCAGAACAAATGTAACAATAGACCCACTGAGATTTAAAATTCGAGTACCTTATTTAAACAAGCAAGCAAAATACTTTATTAAATATTTCAAAATGCGTGCTAATGTTAGTTTTACAATGCTTTTGTCCTATAATTCCTATAATTCATCAAGGAAATGCTAACCAATAAACAACGAGAAATCGTATAGCATTCGACTTAAAAGATCGAAACATATTAAGAAGTAGCCTACATATAAATTAATAAAGGGGGAAGAAAAACGAGAATAAGGCGGCAATTTGCATTATAACTAACTGAGTTCCTTTCAAAATGTACTTCCTTTTTACATTGATTTTTACAAAATTGACGTCATCTGGATATGTGACTAAGCAGACGCTCTATATTCCCGTAAGAACAGAAAAACCAACAAAACCAACAAGGCGGAGTCCTGGGAAACGGATTTGTCATATTATAACTTACAATTAGTATTGAGTTGGAAAAGGCGTGTGCGAAATTTGAATTTGTGTGTGAATCAGTCCAGTCGTTTTGACACCCGTTTTCACCCACCCACCCACCACATCCAATTCCAATACCTATCATTCTCACAAGAAAAAACTTAATACCAGCAAATATTTTAATGGAAATATTAGTTTTGAGTAAATTTAGCTCCTTATTATTTGATAATATAAAATTTCATTCCATTTTTTTCTTATTCCGTTTCATTATAATAATTGATTCTCTTAGTTCATCTAACAAAGTAAATTCTTTGTAAGTTTGGACTAAATATTCTTATAATGTTATTGTTTTAACAATTTTAAATTACCCCGGACCTTACCAAGATTCCGGTCTGCTGGATTCCCTTTGTATAAAGGTCGGTAGTGCAAACTAATATAACTAGATTCTAGTGGCTTACAGGGGCTATAAGCCCCTAACATATTGTTTTTGTGTAAGTGGATAATCACAGCTGATCATTAGTTGATTTTGCTTATTTAATAAAAACACTGCATTTCTTATGATATTTCCATAAGAAAATTATTGGATATTTGAAGTCCAGTGGGGCGTAGACCACGTAATTTTTGACATTTCTGATATTTTTCCCACCGTCCATGGCCCTCAAGCTTAAAAATGAATCGTCATAACCTAACTTAACTTCTTCCTAGCTCGAGATATTTCGTTGGGACCGATTCGCTTACGGAATTAAATATATAGATTAGGTATCAAATGGACCAAACATGTCTACAGGTACCAAGGATTTGAATCATTACTCCATCTGAATACGACCTGCGAGCAATATTTTTAGGGCCTACTATAATATGTAATATATTGAATTATAATTTAACTAAAAAATGTAACGGAAGTGAGTATAGAAAAATATTACAAGTTTACTATAGTTATTAAATAAATAATGTCTAAATAAGTAACAGTGAGGTGCTGCCACCTAAGAAAACGCCGATGAACTACAACAGTTGACGCGCGGCGCAGAAGAGTTGACATTTCCACGAGCGGTAAAAACAAACTGCTGTCGCTCTGGAGCAATAAACCTTCTGTAAAGGTTGTGGTTTCTTAAAATAAACTCCAGCACGTAAAACTGTTGGTGGTTGGAGTGTGGAAAATGTATAAGTAAATAATGCTACCTTTAAACAAAATATAAGAAACACACAAAACAAACAAAACGCCACTTTAGAACCAACCGTAGGCAATATTTGTGTTAATTCCAACCAAAGGTATTAATTGCTTAAGACCTTTCTAAAACGCCGACAGAATTATGAACTATATATATAACTATATGAACTATATTATAACTATATGAACATAGTATATTTTAAATTTAAATTTAAATTAAGTGTTTGGGAACTGTGTACTGAACTTTGTAACTGCTATAAAATCCGTTCCTTATTAGCAAACGCCAGTTAAAAAATCCTTGCGTTTATGGATCACGTGTAAATATTTATTTATTAGCATTTTTTTAAAAGATCGGTTGGTTTTTACTTAAGTTCAGTTTGACTATTGTTAGAAAAGCATACGGTGATAAGATGCATAGGTCCATAAAGTACTACTTACAAAAATAAAAATAAATAACTCCAACAAAAATGACAGGTAATACAATATAAAACATTATAATCATTAATCAAACAATCAAAAGTATGACCTTCATGAAGATGTAAACATTTTAAAAGATAATACTAATCAAATACATTTCTGGCTGAAATATAAAAAGGTATATTATGATAAGTTCTCGATTTTCGTTCGACGTTACAGCACCAAATGTCCTGGTTCCTGGTTTATACCACAGAAAAATAAAAATTTTATTTTATTTTTCTGTGATCATACTTAGTGAAAATTTAAAGTTCACAACCCATAAATCGTTCCGATTAAACAAAAAAGTAAAATAGCATAGCCTATCAAAATATGTCAAATAGAAATGGAATGCATTCCTTTAAGGTTCGTGATAGAAATACTTTACTGAGGCATAAGAGGTACACTTTGGCTACCGTAGATAAAATGGATGGGTTGGGCCCATCAGGGGGTGATCAGTGGGGTGGGAAGAGGGTAAAATGGGACCTAATCTAGAAACTGGCTGGCTCGAAGTAACACGGAAATGGGAAAGTTTGATAAAAGAACATAGGAAAAGGGTTCGTGCTCAAATTACTTTCATATCGACGAACTCACGATGCTGTCTCGTATTTATGGCAAATTCGCTTTACTAACTATCCTTCCTTTATAGACGGCGCGGCGGCCGAACCAATTATTATAATTTATCTCTCCCTGGTTTTTAGACAACTAGTTTTATTTGTACACAATTAAGTGTTTGATTAAATTGCACCTAATATATAACATTACACTGGCATTAAAAGTCCGTCGTACAAAAAACCTCTCGCAAAAAGGTATATGATAAATTACGAAGACAGGGAAAACAGAAATTACAAAGGCAAATACAACAGACATTACAAGCACAAGACTACGGCAACTGCGACAATGGACCGCAAATTAAATTCAAACCACTTGGCGTCTGTTTGTTTTAATTGTTGAAAGTCTTGTTTGAAAGTAAAACGTGCCACAAAGCCCCTCCGACGATGGTAGGGAATGGAGAATGGTGAAGGGTTGAATGAAAACTTGCGAGGCAAGATAATGAGAGTGTGTTCCAGAGGGGTGCAAGTTAGTCATCTCTCTCTCTCTCTCTCTCTCTATCCTCCCCACTGTAACCCACCGCACTCGAGGGACAATCTATCACACGAGTCTCCTGCAATGGGGAGACTATAAAGCAGGAGTTGGATGAAGGAGGGGATTTCAGGCAAAAACTAGACATCCCTGCAAATAATGACTTGTTCTTGTCGCTGTGACGGGCGGGGAAGAACTGCGCGATTGTTTTGTCCGGAGTTGAAAGAGAAGTAAATAAACATACAGACAGTTTAAAATCCAAAGCGAACTTGAAGGTAAAGTAGTTTCTAAAATAAACTTGAGGAGCGTGAAACTTGCAAACTATTTTAGTCTGTTTATGTATGCAACAGGCAAATGTAACAACTTTGAACTGTTGATTATTTGGTTCTTTATTGAAGTTGGATCCTGGATTCACGATATTGATCTTACGATTCTTAATTACTTTTCACCTAAAAAAGATTAAAGCCATTCTTCCGTCGTATGGAGATTCAAAATTGTACATAGTGCCTCTCTAACAATAAAAGGTTGTATCGCGAAATAAATCCGAGCAGAGGTGATAGGAGACTGTAGAAAAAAAAAAATATATACGATAATTTGACAATGCCCCTAATAATTGTAAAGTTTTGTCGAGAATTTTGCAGTGCAATAATTAACTGTCGATCAATATATTATTTATATATAAAAAAATGTAAGACCATCAAAAATAAACGTCACAGCGATTCACTGGTGTTACATTCCCCAACAAATAGAATAACGGCTTTTTCGAAAATTACCTCAACCGATGAGGACCAGTAAAACGAAGTGTTTACAATAATTTAAATCTAAGTTTAATAAGACGTTACGCATATTAATATTAATTTCAGGATTTTTCCTTTTGGAAAATATTTCAAGCCTCCCTTCGAAACAAACTTTACAACTTCTTTTATCATTCTGGTGGTTTAAGGTGCAATGCGAAGAAGATTTTTACACCTAAATCTCCACGGTCTAATTTACGGCTCAAGCTCGATGGCTTCACAACCGTTGAGCACAACCATAGTTCACAGTTTGAATGGCTTCACAACCGTTGAGCACAACCATAGTTCACAGTTTGAATGGCTTCACAACCGTTGAGCACAACCATAGTTCACAGTTTGAATGGCTTCACAACCGTTGAGCACAACCATAGTTCACAGTTTGAACAAGTGCGCCTGTAATGAGTAACAGTTGGTTATATTAAAAACAACCCGTTGTCGTGTGTGTAACTGGCCTCATTGCCCGGCAGACCCCGGACTATGACAGTGACAGTATGTGATCAGAGTGCTAGCCAGACCCCGGACTATGACAGTGACAGTATGTGATCAGAGTGCTAGCCAGACCCCGGACTATGACAGTGACAGTATGTGATCAGAGTGCTAGCCAGACCCCGGACTATGACAGTGACAGTATGTGATCAGAGTGCTAGCCAGACCCCGGACTATGACAGTGACAGTATGTGATCAGAGTGCTAGCCAGACCCCGGACTATGACAGTGACAGTATGTGATCAGAGTGCTAGCCAGACTAACGGTCGACGCCGTTCTCTCTAGTTTCGAGGGCGTCACATTTGCATATGTCAGAACTACTTTGGGCAAACTGATTCTATCTTCTATCTCTACATTTTTGCTTTTAACTTCCAATTTGATTGATACGAAACAAGACGTGGCTTATGTGAGATAAGAATCGCTGCAGCGTCTGAAGTCTGCCGTTTCACTCTTCTAGGGGAACCTCGTCTATGTGTAGGTTCAAGCAATCACTGTGATTTTGCTAACACTTTACTCCGATATGAGGGGGGGGACTTTGTTTATGTTTTTTATGTAAATTTAAACAACCATAATAGTGTTGCTAAAAAAATAACTTTAGCGCTTATGAGAAATCATAAGATAAAAATTAAAGTGGCGTCAATCACGAAAATGATTAGTTTTTCACAAACCTATAACGCGACGGTTCTTCGTGTTACATTTGGCTTTGGATTTCTCCTTTCTCAAAAAAACTACACAAATCGTCCCCTATTAATTAAGAGGGGGCTCCAGTCCACTGCGTCTACCTGCTTCTGCCATAAGACCAATGTTAACTTTCAAAGTCCGTCCCTCCTCAACGGTTTGTCCGAAATCGACTTTAAAGATAACAAAATACCAGGCGATTTCCAATTATAAATGTTGATAGCCTATCACAAATATTTCACATAACAATCGTAGATACTAAATATTTTAGAATTTGATTAAAATATTATTATTTGTGATGTCGAAATTGTACTCACTGAAGTCGGTAGTTTTGTTATTGAAACATAAATCAACGATATAGGACAATCCATTGAGGAGGGCTGAGCTTTGGGAAGAAGGTAGAAACGCAAGTTGTTGCGTGACTGGAGCCCCCTCTCTCTCACCGCAGCCAACACTAAAACAGCGGCACACGTCGGCGACGCGCGACGGTCAGAGCTAATAAACGAGTTCGCACGCAGCACGCTGACGTGAGGGAAGTGAATTTCCACATAAAAACTTTTAAAACTGGAAATCAGTGTAAAACATACATTTATTCCAATTTTTATTGAACTCTGAAAACAGTGATTTTTTGGCTGTTCTGATGCTCCTGGTTTCATTTACATGCAATGCTGGGAATAAAATTTTGCGCATTATAAGGTTAGGAGAGGGTCCAGTCAGGCTTTAAAGTAGACTTGAGTTTGCTGGGGATGATAAAAGAACACCAACAAATGAATAACAGGCATTTCTAATGTAAAACCCCCATAAGACAACGTACTGTGTATGGTCAATACACATTTTCTTCTATAACTTGGTAAATAGTTATGCTAACATGACGGGAAAGGGCTTAAAAGTTTCGCCTCGCTAATTCCCATCTTTATACATGAATTAATTTTACACCCGGGGTTTTTATGACCCTTTTTGGGCCCAAAAACTCAAAATTTGAAAGATTAATCCCCAAAAAAGGGGTTTAGAGTTTTCCAATTGTTTTGCCCAACGAACCTGTCCACTGATTACAGAAAGGAATTTCCCAACCAAATTTGAAGTAAATCGGACAAAAAATGCGACCGCTAGAGTGCAAACATGTATATGTGTATACATATATAAATATAAAATTTTGAACGACCCCCAAAACATGTTCAGGGGGTCACGTTAGGAACTTCTATGATGGTCCCTGGCTTAAGTTTCACCGTGCGGGTCATGCTAATAGTTCACTTTCCATAGGAAATTCACTAACAATATAAGTGTATCGTAAACATAAAATGATAAATAATGGCATGTGAGACCCATATATACATGTGTTTACACACTTACCTCCTGCAGTACGGTGTCCTGTTTCTTGGTGGACAGATTGAGGTACCTCTCCTGGCTCTGACAAAATTTGGCCGTTTGCTTTTCAAACTTCTTCTTGCCTTCCTGCAAAGAAAACAGCTTTTATTATAAATTTAAATCATCAGTAATAATCAAAGTTTGCGTTTATCTGTAATGGGATTCATACAATAGTCAATTATTAATACGTTCATTAAAAACAGTAATCTAAAACCTGTTACATTTATCATTACAATAGTTATAAATCAGATTCTAGCTGTTGATACGGTAAATCAAATGTTCAAAGCTTAATCAGGTAAAAAAATATAAATGTTATTTTAAATGTTTAGCATGTGATTTCTTCGAGCGTAAAACATAAATTTGAATACAAGCATATATAGGGATCAGCGCTTGAAAACCAATCTATATTTACAATACGTAGTTGATTTTTGTAAACAGAACTTTAATATCTCTAAACCGAATTCGTCGAATAAGGTGACAAAAAAGGCCCGATCCGCAACTGTGCAAAATTGTTTTAGATTTTCGATACCTAGTTCTTTTGTCAAGGGTTGTCCTCCATGTATGTTTTTGTTGTAATTTGTTCTACTTGGGCAGAACACCATTAAAGCCCAAAAGAAATTACAATTACAACAACAAATAATAAATAAATTGTCACAAAACACTATATAGATTGTTGTACTTATTTCATAATGACAGTAGTCTATATACTATGTTGTCAATTAAATCAACATACAATTTATTACAAGTAATTTATTCTATTAAAAATATTGCTAATGAACACCACATTTCGAGATTAACTTCTTTGAGTAAATTTAGCAAACTAGTGGCTTGAAAGGGCTAAAGCCCCTAACCTTGCTCCAAAACTCTGCCTCATCCAACGAGATGTAAAATGCCTCATCTGATTTCATCCATGTCAGTTCGTAAACAAAGTATTCACGTTCCCCATGCTTTTCTTATAGGGGAAGATTCACGTTATATCTCGTTTTCTTGTAACTTTTTTTATAAATACTGATATTTTTCCCGAGTCCCCGGGATCAAGACCTTTAATTTGAGCCGCCTCCCATCATCCTGCAATTTGCCAAACTACTACGATTTTGACTTTAAAATATTGCCTATAGAATAATATATTTAGCATTTAGTATTTTACAATTTCGATTATTTTCAAACCCTTTCAGGACGCTCAACAATTTTGATCTTGATTATGTGTTTATATCAATGATATGTTTTAAATCTCCGTAAGGATGACAAGGAGCTTAGCCTTTATTCGCCTTTATTACATTTTAAAACGTCTGTAACAAATTCAGTTTCACAGCATTAACATATGTTATGAGCTGAATATAAATTAACTGCTGAAGTGGTAACACGATCCGTATTGTGATTATGCACGACTCTGCTCGGTTTCGAGCAACAGGTCCACTATTACAACACAATGAAATCATCAAACTTGGGCTTAGAAGTTAACAATGTGGATGACATAAATCCGCAAAACGAAATGGTGCAAATAATTCATCTTGCATAAACAACTTCTGGGACTTGACACCATCAGTTAAACATTCTGAAGTAGATCCTCCCACTTTATTTTCGCCACATCAGCTGATTGAAGAGTCCTCGACGGGTAACAAATTACACAGCGGCGTGGGAGAGGAAGGGCGGAAAGAGGGAGGGAGAGGGAGGAGGGAAGAGGTTCGCCGATAATTGTTTGAACCAATCAATCACAGCTGTGTGATCAAAATCCGCACAATACAATGCAGGGCTGGGCGGCTACACTGCTACACTGCACACCGCCACGCCTGCTGAACCGTGTGGACTCAGAGCTGGGCAATTTAGATAACGTGCACAGTAAACTACGTGCTGTAGGGAGCGCTGCGTGGACTGGACGAACACCTGATACCTTTAGACGGTAAATATTGAGACAGTCGTCCTAGCAATTATAAATAAATGGTATCAGGAAACTGACACATACTTTCTCCCTTTTAGCCCAACTTTAATGAATAAATTACTCTTTATTTACTAAATATAGAATACAAAGCACGGTCGAATGTACAGAAAATATTGTAAACAGTTGTTTTAAAAAACATCCACCCAAATCCCTGCTTTGGAGGCACTACAGAATCCATTGCTACACTCGTGGTTTTAAGAGGGGAAATGCCCCCTATTCCCCCCCCCGAGGGTTATTAAGGGGCAACATGTTTCGAATTAACTCTGTTGGTCAATGCTAAATTGACAAGCATATCAAGTTTGAATGAAATTGAGAAAGAAAAATTGATGTAAATAAGAGAGAAATAGTAATTTTTGTATTCCCCATAAGAATAACATTGGACAACGTACTGCGTTTACCGCTAAATGAAAATTTCAATTTCCTCCGAAACCAGCAATCGTAGAATAGTAATTCAAAATACTAAATTATTTAGTTTTTTGAGCTCTTTTTAATGGTGAATAGTAATATTTTTTTTATTTATGTCTTTTCATGAAAAATCCAAAAAACTGAATTTTGGATGTTTTAAGTCCTGTAATTTCTGAACCCGAATTTTTACAGGAATGCGGGTGGTGTCATTTTGTTGGAAAACTAAAGTTCTACAAACGACTAAAGTTTAATCAAAATCGTTAGAGCCGTTTTTGAGAAATTTTTATTTTTCATGTTTTTTGGCGGTTTTTGGGGGATAATTACCCTTAAAAATCAAAAATTCAAAAAAATGAAAAAAACACCTGGAGATATCGTGGATTAGTACCTACATACCAAATTTCATCAAAATCGGCCCATTGGGGGAGAAAGTAAAAACCTATTATTTTTAATTTTAGTTGCCAAACATCATGGACATTGGAAACACAAATATTTTTACACAGTCCATGAACAATCACTTTGGTATAATGTTGACAAGACAGTCGTCCTATCAATTATAAAAACATATTAATTTTTAATTTTAGTTGCCAAACATCATGGACATTGAAAACACAAATATTTTTACACAGTCCATGAACAATCACTTTGGTATAATGTTGACGAGACAGTCGTCCTATCAATTATAAAAACATATTAATTTTTAATTTTAGTTGCCAAACATCATGGACATTGGAAACACAAATATTTTTACACAGTCCATGAAGAATCACTTTTGTATAATGTTGACGAGACAGTCGTCCTATCAATTATAAAAACATATTAATTTTTAATTTTAGTTGCCAAACATCATGGACATTGGAAACACAAATATTTTTACACAGTCCATGAACAATCACTTTGGTATAATGTTGACAAGACAGTCGTCCTATCAATTATAAAAACATATTAATTTTTAATTTTAGTTGCCAAACATCATGGACATTGAAAACACAAATATTTTTACACAGTCCATGAACAATCACTTTGGTATAATGTTGAAGAGACAGTCGTCCTATCAATTATAAAAACATATGAATTTTTAATTTTAGTTGCCAAACATCATGGACATTGGAAACACAAATATTTTTACACAGTCCATGAAGAATCACTTTGGTATAATGTTGACGAGACAGTCGTCCTATCAATTATAAAAACATATTAATTTTTAATTTTAGTTGCCAAACATCATGGACATTGAAAACACAAATATTTTTACACAGTCCATGAACAATCACTTTGGTATAATGTTGACAAGACAGTCGTCCTATCAATTATAAAAACATATTAATTTTTAATTTTAGTTGCCAAACATCATGGACATTGAAAACACAAATATTTTTACACAGTCCATGAACAATCACTTTGGTATAATGTTGACAAGACAGTCGTCCTATCAATTATAAAAACATATTAATTTTTAATTTTAGTTGCCAAACATCATGGACATTGAAAACACAAATATTTTTACACAGTCCATGAACAATCACTTTGGTATAATATTGACAACAACGCGGATCATTCAATAAATCCCGCAAAAAATAGTTTAAAAGAACGTTATTTGTTATCTTCGTATGTGATAAACTTCATTGGCTAAAGTGGTGACATATTAGATGGTTGATGTTACTGTTATCGTTTGAAAGCTCTTTATTTGGAGTTAGCCTATGTCTTATGGGGAGACCAACGCCGTGAAAAGTATCTGTCAACAGTAAACCTCAAAGTTAAAATGCCTCGAATCAAAATGCATTGATCAGTTTATTTATCCCTAGAAGCAGCTGTTTAGTCAACCATACTACTTCAAGATGGGATGTAGATCTTCTTAAACTATTTATTACTAGCATATGTAAGCGATTTCATGTAAAAGTATTTTTTTAAACATCTTTTTAAAATAAATTGCGCTAATTTTTGCCATATATCCAGCCTCGTAGGTATTATGGCGTCTGACAGATGTCATACAATTGCATATGCAGCTTTTCTCTATCGAATTTTAGCTAAGAGATATTTCATCCAAACTGATACATTTTTAAAGCCATGAATTTGCAACACGCGTATGACAGGTGAGGGGGTACAATGAATACAAAACTAGCAACGTCCGCATCCCCAAAATCCCACCCCACCAGAAGGGTGTGGCGACCTTTTTGGCAGCCATTCAACCAATATTGGCTGCGGAGCTGTCACAGGGCCGAAATTGGGCGCATTGGAGTAAAAAACCGAACCTGATTGAATACCGCTCCATCTCAACTCGCCCTTTACATCCTACCAAACCTCGTAACACATAAACTTCCAACGTGCGTTTGGGAAACCAAGGTTTACGAAAATATAGGGAAATATCAATACCATATATTTTTACCTAACATCATTCTAAATCTTTGTAATTTGAAAGTTTGATAAGAATTTGAGACAGCAGAAAAGACCCTTCGATTGTTATAACTTTAATATTCAAATTATGCAAATGGGGACTCAATACGTAGTAATATTATAGAATACGTTTCATAAACATTAAATGAGCGCTACATCGGAAACTGATAGAAAATGATAATTATTGTAGAAGGGTAAAAGAAAGTAATCAAATAGGTTTGATTGGGTAATTAAAGGTAACAAAGGTAAAAGCTATCAAAGAAGGGTTGGTTATGGTTATAAAGGCATAAGACCTACCCGACCGAAAAAAATAATTTTTATGAGGTTCAATTTCTTTGAAGATTCTGATTTAAGAATCAGAAAGGAATTTAAGGAATTTATAATCAGCCCGGTAATATATTGCCAGTTACAGGAGGTTGCGTTGCTCAACGTGTCAAGTCATGTCCATTCCACAGTTTAAAACGGATTCATATCCAAAATAGTCCAATTTTCACCCAACGCACCAATCACACATCACGCAGGACCGTTCCAGATCCGCTCCGATCCGAGCATGATATAACTGTAAGCCTGGGGTAATTTGCTAATTGACCTACGAGCTGCAAAAAGTAGCAGTAACGGGGCGACCAGAGACCAGCGCGGGCAACCAACGTAAAGATCGGGATCAGCTGAGCGACAATTACCCAGGAGAGGAGGAAAAACGTCGGGAGACTGCGCGGCGCTAGCGGGGCGTTCCCTGTTGTGACTAGTGGGATCTGGCTAGCAACGTAGGTAGCAAGAAGTAACAAGTGACGTGGGACTAGTGGGATCTGGCTAGCAACGTAGGTAGCAAGAAGTAACAAGTGACGTGGGACTAGTGGGATCTGGCTAGCAACGTAGGTAGCAAGTAGTAGCAAGTGACGTGGGACTAGTGGGATCTGGCTAGCAACGTAGGTAGCAAGAAGTAACAAGTGACGTGGGACTAGTGGAATCTGGCTAGCAACGTAGGTAGCAAGAAGTAGCAAGTGACGTGGGACTAGTGGGATCTGGCTAGCAACGTAGGTAGCAAGAAGTAACAAGTGTCGTGGGACTAGTGGGATCTGGCTAGCAACGTAGGTAGCAAGTAGTAGCAAGTGACGTGGGACTAGTGGGATCTGGCTAGCAACGTAGGTAGCAAGAAGTAACAAGTGACGTGGGACTAGTGGAATCTGGCTAGCAACGTAGGTAGCAAGAAGTAGCAAGTGACGTGGGACTAGTGGGATCTGGCTAGCAAGGTTGGTAGCAACTAGTAGCAAGTGACGTGGGACTAGTGGGCTCTGGCTAGCAACGTAGGTAGCAAGAAGTAACAAGTGACGTGGGACTAGTGGGATCTGGCTAGCAACGTAGGTAGCAAGAAGTAACAAGTGACGTGGGACTAGTGGGATCTGGCTAGCAACGTAGGTAGCAAGAAGTAACAAGTGACGTGGGACTAGTGGAATCTGGCTAGCAACGTAGGTAGCAAGAAGTAGCAAGTGACGTGGGACTAGTGGGATCTGGCTAGCAAGGTTGGTAGCAACTAGTAGCAAGTGACGTGGGACTAGTGGGATCTGGCTAGCAAAGTAGGTAGCAAGTAGTAGCAAGTGACATGGGACTAGTGGGATATGGCTAGCAAGGTTGGTAGCAACTAGTAGCAAGTGACGTGGGACTAGTGGGATCTGGCTAGCAACGTAGGTAGCAAGTAGTAGCAAGTGACATGGGACTAGTGGGATATGGCTAGCAAGGTTGGTAGCAACTAGTAGCAAGTGACGTGGGACTAGTGGGATGTTGGTAGCAAGTAGTAGCAAGAGACGTGGGACTAGTGGGATCTGGCTAGCAAGGTTGGTAGCAAGTACTAGCAAGTGACGTGGGACTAGAGGGATATGGCTAGCAAGGTTGGTAGCAAGTAGTAGCAAGTGACGTGGGACTAGTGGGATCTGGATAGCAAGGTTGGTAGCAAGTGTCCTGCCTTAGAGCTGAAGCTCAGAGTCTTATCTAGGTGATCTAAAATACCAACGGTCCTACAACACACTTGGTACATTTAAGGCAGAGGCTACGTACACGTCCGACGTGAGCCGCTACTGGTCACGTCCGTTCCAAATTATGCACCGTACGTTACTTTTCCTGTGATTTTTTAAAACAAATTGAGAGCCAGAAAACCTAAAGTAACCTAACCTAACGTATTCTAACCTAACCTAACCTAAGCGGTAGCGAAGTGAATTTTCCCTTACATTGGACGTGTACGTAGTCACTTCGTACATTTAATTGCATTTTTAGCCTCAGTAAAATAGCGGATTGAATCTCCGCGAATACTTCCCAGCATAGAGGGGAATTAATAAATAAATCTCCGCTCCGTGCCTTAACTACAGTTGAGTAAATTAGTCTCCCAATCATTGTAAAACGATTGTTGCAAAATAAACATTATTCTAAATGGTTATATTTGAAGTCTTCATATATGCATAGTACAAACAATCCATCAAATCCATTGCTGAATGTTCTTGTCCGTGATATAGTTACTGTTCCGGTTTGGGTAGTTTTGTAAAAGTGAGAAAATTGCTAAAATAAATCTTAAAATACTGGAGGGCGTATATAAACAACGTACAACCGCTGAACAAATTCAATCAAACTTAAGAAAAAGTAATTCTATCCCTTTACGAACTAGTTCTGATTACAATAAATACAATAGATAGTGATAGAATACACAGTCAGAGTTACTGCTGCATTCCTCGCCCTTACGCAATATTCCGGAATGCCAAAATATTTTGTTGAAATGCCAAACGCAATAATCCGTAATACACCTCCTAGTTATATTCGAGGCGAAGAAATGGCGTGAATTACAGGCTAATTGACATAACGGCGTGCCTCAAGGCAGCAGCCTCGCCCCTCTGTGTTCGCCGTGGTGGTATTACCGGGGCTGCCACTGTTGTATGTAGGGACGATACACATATTACGTAACGCATTTGTTCGTCATTACAGACCCCCCTCCCTCATGTAACGCTCCATAACGCTTGACCATTCCCCCCAATGAGTTACGTAACTCAATCTCAGTAGGCTTTAAAACAGCTTAAACCTTTGAAACATCGTTTTATTAGCAATTTGGAATATGGATTTCAATGAATCATTAAACTTTAAATTACTTTCTATTAACAACACTTTTTAAAAACTTATTTTAAAGCAAAACGTATACAAGCAAACAAGACTGTTACTAATAATATAAACAACAAATGAAACTATCTCAGCTAAAATGTAATAAATTTGATTTATTACTAACAAATACAAAACAACTTAAAAAACTAAAGATGTGGGTGGCATTGCGCAATAGTGTATCATGTCATGATTTTACACTGTAAAACATCACAAAACATAGGTGTAAAGCAATACAGAACTTACTCAAAACACGTTATGTATTTATTTTTAGTTTAAGTATTATTAAAATAGTATGACGGAAGTAATTTGTATATAACTAACTGCAACCTTGATTTAGATATCAATTTGACTATTTTTTAATTGTTAAAGATTTATAACACTATCAATAGATACGGTAGTGTGCCAGCTCTTAGGATTAATATGTGTGAGTTACGTAACGTTTATCCAACCCCCCTCCCCCACATAACGCTCCAACATACCCCCCCCCTTAAGTGCGTTACGTTAATATGTGTATGGTCCCATAGAGCAGGTAATTAAATACCTCACCGTTTCATATAATTCAAGTTCTTAATCATAGCATAAATTATTTGTCACCAAAACAATCTATTTTAAAATTATGTCTGTAATGACTACATTTCAAACGCACAGTATTTCCTAAGTTTTGAACCCTGTGTTATTTAAAAAGTGGTGTTGTTCCTTTAATGTTTAATAATGTCTAAATAAATAATAATAATAATAATAAAACTGATATTACGGTAGTTAAAAGTTAACACATGACCACCATGTGCCACACTGTACACTGTTTTGTGTTAAGTTTTAAAAAATAAAGAAATGAAGACGTTTTATGGACTGGATTTTTAGCCGATATAAAGAAATCACAGGAACCTGTTGGGTTACTTTCAAGATTGACGGAAGGAGAGGTACGTAAACCACTACTATACACTCATTTTACTGCTCTGCAAGAATATCAATAACAAAACTGTAAAGAGGGCCGGATTATTCATAGTCTCATGAATGGCAGCAAGACTACAAGACATAACTGCACAAAAAGAGGCATTAAAACTGACAAAGGTTATCTTCGGCATTGAGATTGTCAGTTAGAAATAATTTTCTGACACTGCAGTAAGACAGTTTTATTTATGATGAGAGTTTTACATTATCATCCGTGCAAATATTAGAATATACTATCAATTTGATTGTTGACATTTTAATTTAACTCAAATCATAATTTTGAAAACACGGTATAAAACTTGACTAGGTTTATACTACTTAACGTTATTCCATGGAAGCGGTATGATAAGAGCATGAGAATAGTATATCAGAAAAGGTTGTTTATTATCCTACCCACCGACAAAACTCAAAACCTGTTTTCCTGCAATTTAATCTCGGTTACAAACCACTTTGGCTCCACATTATGTGACCAGCATGTTTACAGTATCACAACATTTCTCACGCCCAAACTTGTTATATAGTACTGGAAAAGCTATAACTTGGAGATCGATATCACAATTGCAAGGTCAGTATGCTACATACGGGTCGAGAACACGTGGGGCCCAACTGAGGGACTTGTGATCAATTCGCGGTGGAGGCATTTTTAGTTATTACAAACATTTTCCAATTGAAATTACTTATTTTGGATATAATCTACTGAACAAACTGCCTTAATCTAAACTACCCATAAGGCAAAGTGCATGAGCTATATCTACATCTAATGAATATACAGGGTATCTATAGAAAGAATTATTTTACAAAACCTATAAGCTGAATTTAAATCTGCTTTTGAAGATTTCAAAGGCGTTTATATGCTATCCCTCGTTTTCAAGGTAATGAAATTATATTAAATTTATTGTTTGCGATGATTTAAAAACTTTCAATACCGTGGATTGCATCATTTCAATAGCAGTTTCAAGGGAAGTTATTGTACACCTCTAACTCAAGAGATTTTAGCTTGAAAACCATTTAATATGTTAAATTAACGTCAATCGGCTTCTCCGTGAACCCGATAGCCCGGTTGTAGGACCAGTGAAAGCAATGATTTATCCCGCTCCCCGACTGAGGGCCCTCTGGAACCGGTTCCCGACCACAACTCAGCATGACTCACCAGCTGATCGCTACGCACAGCTACTCTACCGAATCATTTAGCAATGTTCGAGTCTCGCGCCTCGGAACGTTCTGTCTGACAACTTCGCGCAACGTCACAGTCGGGGGAACAAGCGGATTAGATCTTTAACATATTTTACATAAAATTGCTACTTGCGTAGTCCCTGAAATAATCTCCTTATTTTTGTAGGTACTCCGAACTGGTTTTTTTCCTATTTTGATCAAAGTATTTCAATCTTATTTTGTTTAAAACTATAGAGAGTTACAAATTACGAAATCATATTCAAATTATGAACTAATTATCATGTGAGTACAAATAACGATGTTTATAATAAGGTTCCTTTGAATTCTTTACAAAATCAAAATATTTCAAAAATGTGTGATAATTTTAGTTTTGTCATCCCGCTAGTCAGTAGGTACTCAAAAATTACGTGGGCTACGCCCCACTGGACTTCAAAGATCCAATGATTTTCTTATGGAAATATCACTACAGTGTTTTTAGTAATAAGCAAAATGAACTAATGATCAGCTGTGATTATCAACTTAAGCAAAAACTATATGTTAGGGGCTATAGTCCCTGTAAGCCACTAGTAAGTTATAATTTGTTGAAGATCAAATTGTCGCATTACTACTGCTTTGAATAAGAGAGGACGGCATATAACCTTTCCGTTGAATAAATAAAGAGACCCATGTAAATGTTAATACAGTCTTATAGAATATAAGATGATTTATTATAATGCAGAGTTTCTTGCATAAATTTTATGTTTGTGAAAAAGACTAAACATGATTGTCAATTTCTACGCTTTTGGGCTAAATTACACAAAAGACAAATACGCTGGGGTGTTCATCTAAACCCGGGAGTTGTGTGACAAGAGAATATTGGATTTAATTTATGTATGCAACATTAGGTAAATGAATTTATCAAACAATGCTGTAAACGACTTAATAAAGCTTTTAAAAAAGAAAAGGTATTGCAAATAAGATTATATAACGATTACAAAATACCACCTAACTTAAACAACACATAAAAGACAAAAGCCAAACACACACCAAACGATAAACAGCACAGATATTTCCTAATTAAAGACTGTTCTCAAACACAAATGACTCAGAGATTTGCATTTATTTGCATTTAGGAACTTACAGAAGCTGCTCAAGACTCATCAGAACACAGAGTAACAATAGCTCATAGCAAATGTCCCGTAGCAGCATCGCCCAGAAGAGACTCATCAGAACACAGAGTAACAATAGCTCACAGCAAGTGTCCCGTAGCAGCATAACGCAGAAGAGACTCATCAGAACACAGAGTAACAATATCTTACAGCTAGTATCCCGTAGCATCGCCCAGAAGAGACTCTTCAGAACACAGAGTAACAATAGCTCACAGCAAGTGTCCCGTAGCATCGCCCAGAAGAGACTCATCAGAACACAGAGTAACAATAGCTCACAGCAAGTGTCCCGTAGCAGCATCACCCAGAATAGACTCATCAGAACACAGAGTAACAACAGCTCACAGCAAGTGTCCCGTAGCAGCATCACCCAGAATAGACTCATCAGAACACAGAGTAACAATAGCTCACAGCAAGTGTCCCGTAGCAGCACCCAGAAGATACTCATCAGAACATATAGTAACAATAGCTCACAGCAAGTGTCCCGTAGCAGCATCACCCAGAATAGACTCATCAGAACACAGAGTAACAATAGCTCACAGCAAGTGTCCCGTAGCAGCACCCAGAAGAGACTCATCAGAACATATAGTAACAATAGCTCACAGCAAGTGTCCCGTAGCAGCATCACCCAGAATAGACTCATCAGAACACAGAGTAACAATAGCTCACAGCAAGTGTCCCGTAGCAGCATCGCCCAGAATAGACTCATCAGAACACAGAGTAACAATAGCTCACAGCAAGTGTCCCGTAGCAGCATCGCCCAGAAGAGACTCATCAGAACACAGAGTAACAATAGCTCACAGCAAGTATCCCGTAGCAGCATCGCCCAGAAGAGACTCAGAAGGGAAATGTGAAACTTATAAACGGCTTCATAGTTACAAGTTAAAGCCTCGTTTAACAATTTAATGAAATTATTATATTCGCATTCGCAATTCAAATATTTAAAACGCCAATTAGTGACTTTCAAATTAATGTCACGATAAATCTTTTATAAATATTATAAAATACAAAATTAAATTAAATGTTCAGTTTGAAGCAGTTGGCCAACAACTTACAAATTTTATAATTGGACATGGGGTTGAACTCATCAACGAGGCAAACGATTCCACGATAAAAATTGAATAATGTCAACTACACTTTGAGAAAGGAAGGCGGGAAGTTATTTGCTGTCAAAGGAAGAATCCCTCCATACTGCCGTTCTGTTAACTGCATGTATTTTTTGGAAATATCGGGGCTGCTGGAAATTGGTTCCGTAATCTATTATCAAGTGCACTTTCCCTTCCAACAACTAAATAATGATATGTATTGTCCACGTACCTTGACGCCGCCGATGTGTTCTTTGCGGAAGTTCTCGAGCGGAAATATGACTTGGTCGTAGGCGCGGTCCAACTGCAACAAACAGACAATCAGACCGTTGTTGTAGTTACTGTTGCTGTTCTACCTACACGGCACTGAGCTCTGCACTGTGACGTAATACACTGTAATATAATACAACATACTTCACGCTGTCTTAACTTAGCTCAATGGTTTGCCTCAGGAGGGGCTAACGAAGAGGGAACTTCAACCCACGTAGATAAAGCACAGTGGCAAAAAATGCAGTTTTGGGCATGCGATATTACATAACTGAGTATATAGTAACTATTTTCTGATGTAGTGGAACAATAAAAACTAGGTACCGGTATACAACGTCATGTTACATAACTGAGTATATAGTAACTATTTTCTGATGCAGTGGAACAATAAAAACTAGGTACCGGTATACAACGTCATGTTACATAACTGAGTATATAGTAACTATTTTCTGATGCAGTGGAACAATAAAAACTAGGTACCGGTATACAACGTCATGTTACATAACTGAGTATATAGTAACTATTTTCTGATGCAGTGGAACAATAACAACTAGGTACCGGTATAAAACGTCATGTTACATAACTGAGTATATAGTAACTATTTTCTGATGCAGTGGAACAATACAAACTAGGTACCGGTATAAAACGTCATGTTACATAACTGAGTATATAGTAACTATTTTCTGATGCAGTGGAACAATACAAACTAGGTACCGGTATACAACGTCATGTTACATAACTGAGTATATTGTTACTATCTTCTGATGCAGTGGAACAATACAAACTAGGTACCGGTATACAACGTCATGTTACATAACTGAGTATATAGTAACTATTTTCTGATGCAGTGGAACAATACAAACTAGGTACCGGTATAAAACGTCATGTTACATAACTGAGTATATTGTTACTATCTTCTGATGCAGTGGAACAATACAAACTAGGTACCGGTATACAACGTCATGTTACATAACTGAGTATATAGTAACTGTTTTCTGATGCAGTGGAACAATAAAAACTAGGTACCGGTATACAACGTCATGTTACATAACTGAGTATATAGAAACTATTTTCTGATGCAGTGGAACAATAAAAACTAGGTACCGGTATACAACGTCATGTTACATAACTGAGTATATAGTAACTATTTTCTGATGCAGTGGAACAATAAAAACTAGGTACCGGTATACAACGTCATGTTACATAACTGAGTATATAGTAACTATTTTCTGATGCAGTGGAACAATAAAAACTAGGTACCGGTATACAACGTCATGTTACATAACTGAGTATATAGTAACTATTTTCTGATGCAGTGGAACAATAAAAACTAGGTACCGGTATACAACGTCATGTTACATAACTGAGTATATAGTAACTATTTTCTGATGCAGTGGAACAATAAAAACTAGGTACCGGTATACAACGTAATGTTACATAACTGAGTATATAGTAACTATTTTCGGATGCAGTGGAACAATAAAAACTAGGTACCGGTATACAACGTCATGTTACATAACTGAGTATATAGTAACTATTTTCTGATGCAGTGGAACAATGACAACTAGGTACCGGTATACAACGTCATGTTACATAACTGAGTATATAGTAACTATTTTCTGATGCAGTGGAACAATAAAAACTAGGTACCGGTATAAAACGTCATGTTACATAACTGAGTATATAGTAACTATTTTCTGATGCAGTGGAACAATACAAACTAGGTACCGGTATACAACGTTATGTTACATAACTGAGTATATTGTTACTATCTTCTGATGCAGTGGAACAATACAAACTAGGTACCGGTATACAACGTCATGTTACATAACTGAGTATATATTAACTGTTTTCTGATGCAGTGGAACAATAAAAACTAGGTACCGGTATACAACGTCATGTTACATAACTGAGTATATATTAACTGTTTTCTGATGCAGTGGAACAATAAAAACTAGGTACCGGTATACAACGTCATGTTACATAACTGAGTATATAGTAACTATTTTCTGATGCAGTGGAACAATAAAAACTAGGTACCGGTATACAACGTCATGTTACATAACTGAGTATATAGTAACTATTTTCTGATGCAGTGGAACAATAAAAACTAGGTACCGGTATACAACGTCATGTTACATAACTGAGTATATAGTAACTATTTTCTGATGCAGTGGAACAATGACAACTAGGTACCGGTATACAACGTCATGTTACATAACTGAGTATATAGTAACTATTTTCTGATGCAGTGGAACAATAAAAACTAGGTACCGGTATAAAACGTCATGTTACATAACTGAGTATATAGTAACTATTTTCTGATGCAGTGGAACAATACAAACTAGGTACCGGTATACAACGTTATGTTACATAACTGAGTATATTGTTACTATCTTCTGATGCAGTGGAACAATACAAACTAGGTACCGGTATACACCGTCATGTTACATAACTGAGTATATAGTAACTATTTTCTGATGCAGTGGAACAATACAAACTAGGTACCGGTATACAACGTCATGTTACATAACTGAGTATATTGTTACTATCTTCTGATGCAGTGGAACAATACAAACTAGGTACCGGTATACAACGTCATGTTACATAACTGAGTATATATTAACTGTTTTCTGATGCAGTGGAACAATAAAAACTAGGTACCGGTATACAACGTCATGTTACATAACTGAGTATATATTAACTGTTTTCTGATGCAGTGGAACAATAAAAACTAGGTACCGGTATACAACGTCATGTTACATAACTGAGTATATAGTAACTATTTTCTGATGCAGTGGAACAATAAAAACTAGGTACCGGTATACAACGTCATGTTACATAACTGAGTATATAGTAACTATTTTCTGATGCAGTGGAACAATACAAACTAGGTACCGGTATACAACGTCATGTTACATAACTGAGTATATAGTAACTATGTTCTGATGCAGTGGAACAATACAAACTAGGTACCGGTATACAATGTCATGTTACATAACTGAGTATATAGTAACTATGTTCTGATGCAGTGGAACAATAACAACTAGCTACCGGTATACAATGTCATGTTACATAACTGAGTATATAGTAACTATTTTCTGATGCAGTGGAACAATAACAACTAGCTACCGGTATACAACGTCATGTTACATAACTGAGTATATAGTAAATATGTTCTGATGCAGTGGAACAATACAAACTAGGTACCGGTATACAATGTTATGTTACATAACTGAGTATATAGTAACTATGTTCTGATGCAGTGGAACAATAACAACTAGCTACCGGTATACAATGTCATGTTACATAACTGAGTATATAGTAACTATTTTCTGATGCAGTGGAACAATAACAACTAGCTACCGGTATACAACGTCATGTTACATAACTGAGTATATAGTAACTATTTTCTGATGCAGTGGAACAATAACAACTAGCTACCGGTATACAACGTCATGTTACATAACTGAGTATATAGTAACTATGTTCTGATGCAGTGAAACAATACAAACTAGGTACCGGTATACAATGTCATGTTACATAACTGAGTATATAGTAACTATTTGCTGATGCAGTGGAACAATAACAACTAGCTACCGGTATACAACGTCATGGGTGGTGTGCAGAAATCTCGAGTTCGTTTCAGGATATGCCAAACTTCGAGAAAAAAGCAAAATAAGACATTATTTACGACAGTTATTCGTATACGCTATACTCTAATACGAGCAATATATGTTTGTTTGTTCGTTCGTTTGCAAAATTTATCTCGGAATCTAGCGGAAGGAGGTTACATAAACTTTGGAATTTGGGGATTTTTAACCTAAAAAATCGATTGGTTAACACCTCAAAACCGGGAAATTCATATTTTACTAAACAAACTCGTTTGCCAATTAGAAATTCTAACATTGGGCTTTGAAGTTTTAAAACAAAACGAAAGAATCTCAACAACCATCTGTGAATGAATAACCAGTGAACTGTGAAAGTAAAACTTAGACATTGTAAAGTGATTTATTGAAATAGAACCACTGAATTACATGTAGAGTGGACATATTCTAAATGAATCAGTAAATGTGTATAGGCTTCATTAAAAACAATACCTGAAGTGACATTGAATTACAATAAAAACTGGAGTGGCCCTAACAGAAAAAGAGACAACCTATTTTAATACGGAAAGAAAAAAATAGATAAAACTGGGGTATAATTAATTAGCTTACGTAACTATACTTTGACAACGGGATTATAAATTGTCTTGTAAATTTAAAAACTACACCTAAATTATCTATTGTGTCTTTTTCAGCCACGAAATTAATTAAATGTCTGCGGGTATGGGTCGGTCTCCCCAGTACTATCAAGGCAGTTTAACAACGTAATCAAGTCATGTCTTGAAATACTTTACTAAGCAGACATATCACAGCGACCTCAGCAATGCGAAAACAAGATGATTCGCATTCGATTAGTCAATAAAACAATGAAATAAAATTAGTCATACATCACTTTCTACGTATAAATATTTGTATTTCAAAATTCCTCTAATTATCTACAACAGTGTGCAACTGGCCTAGTTGCCACGGTTGGGGTAGAGGCAGGCACGCTGGTTCATTATGAGACGATGCAGCTGTTGACTCTACGTCGTAAAACTGCTATTCAAGGCGGTTTACTACTTCGACAACAAGTTTTATCAACATGTCAAACTTGAGACTCTCTTTCACTTTGTGGGGCGTTCACAACAGCGAACTCGTTCATTATGTAGCCCGGAATTTGTAATTTGACAAGTTATGTATAAATTGAGAGCTGTTACCGAATTTAATACTACGTTTGTTTGAATAATTATATAAACTAGTGGCTTCTAGGGGCTATAGCCTCTAGTATTTGATTTATGATATTTGGTTATACGTTTACATTCTGAGAAAAAATAAGTCAATATGAAATGATAGTTAACAAAGCAGAAGTTTAAAACACACTATAGATAATTACAGCAGCTAAAAATGATGTAAATTTCAATGTTTAGAAATAATTTATAATTTTTTTTTAAAACTTTACGGTTTAATTTTAGGAAAAAAGGGTAAGAAATTAAAATCAAAATCAAATCTAAATTAAAATAATCGGGCTCCGTGGAGATCTTCCCCGCCTAATTGTCTGTGAATGTTCCAAGTTTCAGCCTTCTAGGTCGTGCGATAGCTTCAGAAACCTGCGAAAAGACCTACGAAATATAAATTTGCCATCTGTTACTATTTTGTCCATTCGCTTAATAATTATATATTCATATTTCAAGCGGAATATGTGATTCTGATTTTCCGTAGAACTGTTTGTCTCTTGATTTCAATCAGTCGTGAGCTATTTTAAACAATATATAGTTTCTGAGAGAACCAGTTAAGCCATACTTGATTTTGGAACCGTCCGGAGGAAGGTGTTTTGGTGACACCACGACCACGGCGGTGAAGGTCCCTCTGTGGACGTGGCAGCATCCGGGGAATCAGAGTGTGAAGCGATTGATATCACCGATCGCGGTCACGTGATAAGCTGGCAAGGTCAAGGTCAAGGTCGCGTCACCGTCACCTTTGACGAGACACTCGACAGAGACCCAAGTTTAATAACCGAACCGTTTACTAGTCAACTTGCTAAGCGTAATTACATTGTACTGCTCACTAACGCAAAATAGGATTAACAAGGCATTTCTTAATACAAATATCACTAGGCTAAATCTGTTAATTAAATTTAACTTTCATGAGCTAAAAGAAAAAAAAAAGTCTCTACAATTTCTAAACAACTATACAGTAACTATAGCCTATTAACTACAATAAAACCCATGCTTATTAGTGATTTAATAATTATACGAATAAATTATATTGGTTTAAACTTAGATTATTATTCACAAAATTTAATAGTTTGAATATTATTGATGGTCAAGCGTGATGGTTTTCACTGATTCCGCATAAGTTGTTCGCCTTTTACAATTTTCTGATTTGCATGCAGTCACCGCAGCAAGTCTGAATAAATGATAATAGTGTGTTTTATTGCTGATATATCTAGTGGTAATAGTTGTATTTATGTGAGCCTAAAACATCTTAATGTCATTGGCTTAAACATTATTTCGATGATTTGCCATGCATTTTGAAAGAAAAAAGTGAATATCGCAACGTTTTAGCCTAAAACCTTTATGCCCTAATATCGCCAACAGAAGAAAATATAAAGGATTATTAAACAAATATGCAGAAAAGCTGGATACAAACTAAGAAGCAGTTGAAAGCTGAATGTTAGACGAAAATAAAGTAAACGCAGTCATAACTCGCAAGCAATCATCGCCGTAGGACTGGGCGCAAATAAATGACGTACGTTATGGGCGCACTTCATAGCCTAGTAGCCTCTCTCGTTGTCAGTTAATATATGAAGCTCCATTTTCAGGTATTATTAAATTAAAACTCAATTAATCTAATAATTCAATCCTATATAATAATAGCGTGTGGATGATGACAAAAATACTATATCCTGAACTTGCTCAGTTATACATTTGCAATCGGCAAAAACACTGTTTTTAGGCCTTCTTTCGCCATCCCCGTGTATAAGGAACGTGTAACCACCTACTCCGAGTAAACTACTGAACGTAGAGAGACCAGGTTGGTGTCAAAAGATTTCCCTTAGGCCCAGGATGATGAAAAAATACGATATCCTACATTTATATAGTTATAATTTTGTAATTATCAAAAAACACGGTTTTATTTTGGCATATTTTATTTGCAATCACCTTGTTTACCGAGCCTTGTGTTCCCTACTTTGCATCCAAATTCAATACAACAGCTGAGTAAAGTTAATGTTGTTTTTGTAAACAAAGCAGACAACTAGTCCTAACTAAATTTAGGTTTTTGGATTGAAATTTACAAGCAATAAGGAACACAAATCCCATGCTAAGTGGGAATAGAGTTTATAATACTGTATAAAAGTGTCTGCAAAGTTCTTTTTAGATTTTCGTATTCTTTATTTACTATGTATATCAGTTTTTGTTTGCTTTTACTCTTGCGGCGAAATTGGGTTTTATCACTGTTAATGGAACCAGAAGTAGATGATTTCCCTTTGATAAATCCTGGGTCTCAGAAAATATGACAATAGGGTGGCATTCTAGCGGTTCACTGCTGGAATTGTAGTTTTTTTAGGTAGTTTTTAAAGAGTTGTGTTAAACTGAATCAAAAGCTTTTTTAAAACATCGATGATAGTCATTATACTCCCTAAAGTACAGCGATTTGTATATGAGCATATAAAAAACATGACTAAGACACAAATACAGTTAAAACTGGGAGGTAAAAATGCGAAGGTAAAATTAACCACATAAGGTTTGTGAAGGTTTAGACGATTGATATAATACAGTACAGTTAAAACTGGGAGGTAAAAATGCGAAGGTAAAATTAACCACATAAGGTTTGTGAAGGTTTAGACGATTGATATAATCCAGTAAAATATATTTCAGTTACATAGTTCAAGTTTCAAATTCCGATTCAGTTTTTTTATTTAAAATTTATTTCGATTTCGATTTCATGTATTGGATGAAATTGGGCGAAACTGGTTATAACTCTGGTAACAAATTTAATGCAATTGATAAAAAATCTAAGGACTATTGACCAATTCTATTAATTATCATTGAATACAATGTGAAATATTTTTCCATACAGTTTATAGCTAACTAGAATTTCTTGTGCTCAGCTTGCGCATCCCGTTTTGAGAAGCGAAAATAGTTAAATAGGAAACAAAACAATGACAGTCCTGTTAATGAATGTAATCCTTATAACAGCTGTTTATTTAATTTAATTGAATTAAGGAAAACACATGTGACATAAATCAAATAAAACACTCATCCATATGAATAACATGGGGACTTGGAAGTCCCATGGGGCAGAGCCCTGAGGTCTAAATCGAAAATCTAAAGCCAGTTAGCAAATCTGCAAATCTAGACGCGCGTTATAGTGTATAATATGTGGGGGGTAAATCATAAAACAAAGAAGCCTTATTGTTTACATAGTTTGCATGTAGCGTAAAATAATGTAGAAAGATAGATGGATAAATTATGTGCTTTTGTTGGTCTGTCTTTATATAGTTTGTATGTTAGCAGATTAAATACAATGTTGGTAAATATGTAGAATGTAATTTTTATTATTATTTTATTATATTAATTTGTAATACAAATTGAAAGTCGATGAACAAACCTTTAAACACTTAATAACATATAACTGCAGTTTTTAAGAAACAAAATTTGGCTTGAAGTGACACCAAAATGGGTTTTATTTAACATCCAAAACTAAACCAATAACAATATTTAAACTGAACCCTTTTGGGCTATTGCATGCAGGCGTAAAATGTCTTTCGTAAAAAGAAACTTTTGGAATTTAGACACGTTCTAATTAATATTTTAATATGCCTTATGTTGGGGCTTTATCACAATAATATCCTGAAATTTAGCACGGCGGATTCCCATTTTGTTAAACGCAAATCAAAATTAGCTTTTTGAATATAAATTGTTAAGTCATTAAATTTATTTTATAACTACCGGTAGTGAACAATACTTCTTTCGTTTGTTTCAGCTCGTCATTTTTGACAGGCCAATAACAGCTAGTATCTACATATTTAAAAAATCCTGCATTTTGTCCACTCACTTCCTGAGTTAATACTTAACCGATTTTGATAATTCTTCTTTTATTTAAAAGGTAATTTCAAGTTCTAAGTCACTGTCGATCCAGAATTTCGATTTAGGCCCCAGGGCTCTGCCCCACGGGACTTCCAAGTCCCCATGTTATTCATCTGGAGGAGAGTTTTATTTGGTCTATGTCACATGTGTTTTTTCTTAATTCGATCAACAGCTGTTATAAGGATTACATCAGCAAATGTTTGCGGGGGAACAGCTCGTTAATTTTAATTTAACTCTCGTGTTTTGTGTTAATTTATATAGCTTTAACATTTTACCTGTGTATATTTTATTCTTTGACGATTTTCACCCAGCCAAACCAGGGTGGTTTGGCAATATTTCTCGAGTTCTAGGTATTCTTCAAACTTTAACACTCTCGCTGCATTATACATGTTCAAAAATACAAATCTCAAATGTTTCAGTGTTGAGCCACGAGCCGATTCCGGATTAATCGCAAGGAGTGTGTTACGATGGGATTAAACGCATTCCCGTTTCCGAATCGTCTTGAAATATGCTTGGCTCTTTAACAGTAACAAATAATGGCACTGTTTTCTCAACAACAGGTAGTGTATTAAACCAGCGTCTTCAGGTGCACTTCGGGAGTTGTAAACAGAGTACAGAACTTGTCGGTTGCACAACATTCCCCATTGTTATCACACTGCGGTTAGCTGCAGTTTCGACAGATCTTCTATAAATACCCGCGGGGGCGGGACTATGGCGAATCCGCGTTATGCAACGGCATGAAGGCCGAGCATGAAGCATGAGGCGCGGACATGCTTCCACGCTCCGACACCCGCCGGCGTTCTGATGCTTAGTCTGCTACAAGCTAACCTACTTTCACGCTCACTGGTCAGTTCGCAGCTGGAGCTTCTTGTTTTATTTTCTTAGTCCATGAGGTTCAGGGGGAAGAAAGGCTAGTGGGAAGTTGAGAATATTGATGGTACGAATGTTCAATGACTTGAAATCGAACTAACGAACAGTTCAAGACGCGGCTTCATACAACAAGTGTTTTCTTGTTGTGTCTCTGCCTTTCTTCGCCAGCGGCATGTTTAACATAAGGGGACGGAGATAGAGTACGGGATTAAATTAATTTCTAAAGCAATTTCTTGGTAAGACCGACAAGACTTTGACATCGACCCATCTGTACATAATCCGATATGAACAATAGCAATAAAACGTAAAGTAACACGGTATCTCAAGCAAACAGTTAAAACTTCAAATTAAACTCAAATTAAACTTCAAATTAATTCAAAAGTGGTGTTCAGTTATAGATCTTATTCAGGAGCAAAATGAACAAGAAATTAATTTTATGATTCTCAAAAACGCAGCAGTTAAATCTTTAAGTTAGTGTTTCAAATTATTTATAAGTCAATCCAAAAAGTAAAAGAGAGACTTGTTATTAAGTTATAACAGGGAGTACTCGCAACTTTATTCACAATTATCATATGTCGATTAACACGTTAAGACTACAAATGTTCCTGTAAAACGATTTTACAAGCGTGAAATCATGATTTTGTCTTTATTTTCAGCGTATGGCAAAATTTGTCTACGTGAAGACAACGTACGCAGTCTAGTGATATTACTAACATTACAAATTGTTTTCATAAGTTAAGACTACGCGTAGAATTAATAAAGAAATAAATTATAAAATATCAAACATAAATGATTCGAACAACTGAGATTAAGAGTCAGAGATGGTACACAGACAGAACTTGTACCGAAACTTCCTCTCGCCTCAACGTATGTACAAGTCTTACAAACTCCAAACATTTTACTCCACATAGTTTATCAGAGTTCAGTGATTACGGAAATTAAGTTAATCCGGTTTAACATTAAGAGGGGGGAGGGGGGCTACCCAGTCACGAAACCGTTCGCGTTTCTAACTGCTCCTCCCATAAGTTACTTTCAAATTCCGTCCCTCATCAATGGATTATCCGTAATCGTTGATTTATGGCTCATTTTAAAGGAAACATATTACCTAGCGATTTCAGTAATATCTAAAATCTCAAATATTGAATAATTTGGAATATTTTGCACGGTTATTATTTGTGATATCGAAATGTGCTTGCTAAAATCACTAGTTTTTTTTCATATTTTAAGCGTTTTCCCCTTCATAAATTAGCGATTTCGTATAATGCGTTGAGGTGGGACGGGATTTTAAAGTTAACAATGGCCTTACGTGAGAAGCAGGATGAAACTCAAAATGTTTCGTGACTGGAGCCCCCTCCCGAAGTAGGAGAGAGAGGGCTGCTAATCTTACTATGTTGCTCTGTGACATTGACTGCACCGTGGCGATCGTCAGCAGGCGTATCTCTGGACAAGGGCAGACGGGCAGAAGCCTTACACTTTGTATCTTGTTACACCGTGTGATATGTGACACATCTCGACTGGGCTGGAAACCTCTTTATATAACTTAAGACCTCATTACTAACGATTTAGATGACAGCATCAGATGCGTGACACACTGGAACCATCCCTTACAATAAAATATGTTCTGAGTTGACAAACACTCATTGTTGGTTGAAGCTGACGAAAGATCATTCATTGTATTTGAGATTTTCAAAACAGTTTTGATTTATGTCTCAAATACACTTTGCAAAGTGACACAATTCGTCAAAACTATGGCCATCACCATTATCTCGAAAAGGAATAAATATAATTTTGTCACATTTGGCCTAATGAAACCAACATGTAAGCATTTGCAAGAAATATAACCCATTTATTTGGATACGATTCTATTACAATTATTTATTAACTTTCAAATCTATTTAAAAAAATCTCGGGAGGCGTGCAGACAACGGGGGTCACTAAAATGCGACATTAAGACACCTTCATAATACAGCACTCGTCAACTTGTATGTCGACAAATCCACACCAACAAGTCGAGTTGATCAACATGCAGAATGTGCAATAGGGTCCCAGGACCAGCAATATTTCGAAGTAAACAAATCCACTGAGATCAGATCGGTTTGATATTTTTTAGAAAAGTGCATGAACTAGTCGCTGGAACAGTCCGGACCTCCCGCAGCGCCGTCCTCGCGCAGTAAAAATTTTTCGCGGGGAACTGGCGCTGTTCCCCCACCCCGCCGCCACGAGTACTCCACCAGGGAGTCACGCCCTCGTTCCCACTCCATACATAACAACAGCAGTTCTGCCAACTTCCAGCATCCAGCGTAAAATTATGGGACCCTCAGAAACAATCGTGTTGTGTACGGAAATTATAGTAACCTAACCTAAGCTAACCACCGCAGCGCGCTGTTTAAGTTTTTAGCCTAAAAGTTTCCTCCCAACACGAAAATATTTTATTTCATTCAGTTCAGTCTTTTTTTGTGAAATGCGGAACAAATCTGGCTTATAAATAGGCAGACAGATAAACAAATGTTAATACAAACGTCTGGCCTTATACACCTGCTAAATCCCCGTGCGGAGAACGGGACATCTGCTAGTTTAAATTATCGTGACTCTTGATGAATACCGATTATTGTTTGTTTTTTTATTATATTTTAAAAGAGAATTGGAATATCTTAGGTACCTCAATCGTTAAAATTTGTTCAGAATCAACCAGGGGCGGCCCGTCAGTTTTTCAGCGCCCGTGCAAAGACCAAACTTGCCGCCCCCCGCCCCCCTCCCCATCAACCAAAACCTTCCCCCCATAGTCTGAGATAAGACTGACGGTTACGTCTCAAAATCCCCAAGCTAAGCAAAGTGAGGTTTTGGCTGGAGGACCCTTTACTCTCGCACGTACACTCTCGAGCCCAACGCCTACGACCCGCGGTGCAGGTACACAACTTCATGATTCAGCTCATAGCTCTGATATTTACGAATGTAATCATAACATCAGATAAGTTATATCTCTTTAATCTTCCACGAAAAATTAAGTCCACGCAATAAATAGTTGTAATACAAAACTAAAAAGAGTTTATATTTAGTATACCTTTTTTAAAAAATAAGATTATTTTTTACTGAATTACGGCACCAATTAACTTAGTATAAAATCCGCACGAGAAACTACCAATATAATTAAGGTTCTGGTCCACCCCTTCCGCACAGCACTAGGAAATGTTTGCAGGACCTCTCTTTACAGCTGCTACATGAACCTTCAATTAAAGTCAAAGTATAATATTAAAGAGAAAAATATCATCCAAAAATGTTCATTTTTTCCTAATTTTTAAATTTGTTATTTAAGTTGCATTTGAATGCCTTTTTAAATGTACAAAAATTACCTTTTTCAAACTAAATATAACAACTTAAGTCAAAAACATTAATTTGAAACTCTAAAAGACCGTGAGTAGGATTAACTTTTTTTTCTGTCAAATTCCGTTTATAGGATGTTGATAACAATTATCGTAGCGGGATTCTGGGGACTTCCGCAATGCTCTTTTTCCCTATCTTAACACTGTATTTTCACATGACGGCACTGATTTTTCCAGAGCCGATGACTAGGAGATTGTCATAGTTCCAGCCAGATTGTCATAATATCGGTAACTGACGGATAAATGAGTCAGTGAGGAAATCGGAATAAGATGTTTCATTTTGGTTTGGATTCAAGAAGCGGATTACAGATGAATAATAAATCATAGTCTGTTATGGTGTTTCATTATTTTGCATGTGATAATAATGTGGAAGCGGATTGCAGACGATAATAGGAATCGTATTATCATACTTTATCCCTTTTATCATATTATCTTATCTTTACTTCCTCCCCTCGCATGTATAGACATAGTGTAATACGAAAAAAGAGTCCCTGGAACAAAAATACTAAATAATTTCGTCTGGTCAAAAGAATGTTTTTTCATTCTCAAAACCTTACAAGTGACGATGGAAAGGGGCGCCAAAATCTGATGGGGCGCATCATATTTTCCCCCTTATTACATATAATAGCAATATTAAACTCAAATCATTACAACTTCAATTAAAGATGAAATCCCGGTTCAATACTCTCCAATCCCCAAACCATATTTTTCCCCATCTAGGAAGTACTTTAAAATAATCGAAGAGAGCGGATTAAAACAATTAGTTGCATCATGTAACTTGATATTTTAACATTGTAATTTTCTTTCAAAGTATTGCAAGTTTTATCCAGCACACTATCAATACGGTACCAATCAGAATGCCCTGAAGTTGTCACAAATCGATATAGGTCAAAACAACTTCTCAATTTGGAATTGAGGGGAGCGGAGGATATGTTATCTGATATGTAAATTTAATGTTTAAGTATAATGAATGTGCAACATGGGGAATACACAACTTTCTTCCCAATAATGCCTCTCAACAACTTAAAATACTAATATACAAAAAATTAACAAAATCAGCCGGCGCCCCCCTCCCCCTCCAAAAAACGTGCTGGAGCACGGCTCGTACTGCCCTACAGCCGGTACTGGAAATAACGAAGGAGTTCTCCTAACAAAAATTGCCTTGGCGTATTAATATATAAGTTTCTGGAAATGACAGGATTCGTGGTTTGAAATTGTCGTATTTTGGGAGTATATGACAATTCTGATGTTTATGTCAGTTGGCAAAACTGCTGTAGTTATGTATGGAGTGGGAACGAGGGCGTGACTCCCTGGTGTAGTACTGGCGGCTGCGGGGTAGGAGGACAGCTCCAGTTCCCCGCCAAACATTTTTACTGCGCGAGGACGGCGCTGCGGGTGGTCCTGACTGTTCCAATTCTGCGCTCCCGGGCCAGATGTGAATCTTCCCATCTTTCCTGAACACTATATTTTGCTTCACAAATTATAAGTTTACTGTCGTACACGTTGCTGCGTGTAATACTGCCTCAAACATGCTGTATGAAGTGAACCATACACGATGATATTCCAATTTTGCTTGTACTCCACTGGGTATTATTTAAATGTTATAAGGATAAGGTTCAAACCTCAAATTTAATGAAATTGATTATTGAACGTTTGGCTTCTTCGTTGTTTTATCTCCCACATCTTCAGCTTAAACGATACTCAACCAATTTGCTTCTCTGAGTAGACACTCAAGTTCTTCCAAATTCTTTCTCCTGAGACAACGGGTTATTCTGATTGGATTCCATGACGAGTCTGTGCAGTTGACTGTTACAAGGAAACCACTGACAGTACCGCACAAAAAAAATATGACTGTTTTGGGGTCAGCTGGCTATTCTTACACCGTCAGGTTTTCGGGAATTGCCCAATTCCAGCGGCGTTACAAGAGCTTACACCGAGTGTGTTGTTCGCTCCCAAACCAGCCGCTCCTATTATCAGCCGCCCGTGTTCTGGCTTCTGTCTCCTTGTAAACTCCTGGATATTTTATCTCTTGTTTGACGTTTCCACCACGCTCGGTTTGTTACAATTCTCCTCGTTGTTTTCTGTTGTGGCACGTTTGTTTTCCGCGATGCTGTCCTCGTTGTCTAATCTAAGCTTTGAGACTCGGCACACCGTAGATAAGTATTGAAATCAGATTTGAGATTAGATCATTTGTAAGGGTCTAATTGTTTAGTAATCTTTTAAGTTTTTAATAAACCATCTCAGTGTTGTTCAAATTTCATCTATAAACATTCCTCATAAGGATGGCATTGATAAGCAACAAACTGTATTTAGTACCGGCAGGTGTTCGAGGATAATATAGATTTTCGATGTAGGTATAATTTGACTCAAATCGATGGAGCACATAAAGAACTTTTATACTTAGATTACTAATTCTGTATAAGTAATTTTGAAAGAAATTGAGGGCGTTTGGTTGGTTAGACGAGTATAGATGGTTAAAATTAAAGGTCCCCAGGTTCCCCAAATTAAATAAGCCCAATGGACTCGGGACAAATAGCAGTTTGTTTATTATTATATTTCCAAGCGCGTGTCATATTTTTTTGGCAGTACAGTAGCTTTTAAACAGTAATATTTTGACAATTACTGATTTTTGTAGTTCCGTATATGATATGGATTTGATTAGTAGTATTAACTGAAGTTCATGATCGCGTTGTATACACGTGTACGAAAACCCTCTTTGCCCAGGTTCAGCGGTCTTATATTTCCAACACCCTATTAACCTAGATTCCCCCAAAACATGCAGCTCTATTAGCTTTTTTTCTGTCTCTAATCCATCGAGGAACTCTAGCTGAGTGGAACCCGATAAAAACTAAAGATTATAATGAAACGTGATAGTTCGGCGAATTTAATCGTCGGAATACTAATAAATAAGATGAGCGAGTTTGAGTGGGCCAACCAGTTGTGCGGCGGCGGGGAACCAGTTCGCGATATTTGGTGATCCTGCGTCCTTGCCCCCCGCCCCCCACCACCCCACACAACCGCATTCACAACCACGTCGACGGTAACCCACACTGGCGCTGGTTGTAACTCGAGATCCCGGCTGTGGTGGGGACCACTGCGACAAACATTCCTAGCTACTACTTAACAATGACAAAGTCGTGAATATCGTTTGTGATGTTCAAGACCACACACCCAAGGAGGAACTGGAGCAATAACACATATCAAATGGATTTTCGCTCAATGTAATACTAATACATAGGCCCAAGACTTCACCGGCTTAAATGGGTTTCATTTATGGGGAGGCCCTTTTACGTCGATCATTTGGAACCGTTGTTGTGTGTTGTAACATTTTCAGTAGAGAATTAAATGTTTGGGCACTGACGTCAGGCATTTAGTGAACTCTCTTATACAGTTTCCATCTCTGAAGGCGATTTATTAGATTCGCCTCAAACTCCGGCATCCAACTCTCACAATTGTTCGTAAATGAAACCTTTTCTAGTTCTCATCTACAGTAAATAGTTGTATTTTTTAAAGTTATTTACCTCAGTATAAACGATCATAAATATTTTGTAACTCATAGTTGAAGGAATTTTAAAGTAAGGTAAAACGTATGTTTTGCAATATACATGTGATGTTTTTATAAATGTTACTAGCTGGTACCCGGCGCGTTGCTGCCGCAGAAGAGGCATTGAATTTGTTTTATGTCAAATACACGTTCATTTGCAATATGAGCTCGTTCGCTTCGCTCACTCGCCTCCCGGATGAGCTCGTTCGCTACGCTCACTCGCCTATCGAAAAAAAACAGTTTGAGTTGCTATTCAAGTAGCTAGTTTTTTTAATTACATTATGAGAGTTTCCATTCAAGCATGTTTTTATTTCCATAATGATAAACAGCTGTTTACAATACTTTAAGTTATAGATATCATATGATAAAATCAAAAGAAATCTTTCCTCCATAAGATTAACGTTGAAACTTTGAAGTCCATTGGGGCAAAGCCCTAATGTCCTATGACTTCGGTTAATGGCCTATAACCTTCCCAGGATTAACCTGTGTTACTATGCAAAATTTCAAAGCAATCGGATGAACGGTATGGCAGCGCATAAAATACGAACGGATTTAGATTTTTATAAATGTTATATGTTAGTTTGTATTCTCATCAATTAAAATTTCCATTCCCTTTTCATTGTCCAAACCAAAACTATAGGAATATTAGAAAATGTGTGATGCTCATACATTGTTTCACAGTACCTAAATCCCTAAATACTCAGGAAGGTCAGGGTGCTCCCACCCTCTTCTTTTACCTACTTCTCACTAAGACCAATGTTAACTTTCAAAGCCCATCCCACCTCACCGAATTAACCAAAATCGTTGATATATGGTTCATTTAAAGCGCGGAAAATAGCTAGCGATTTCGGTGGGAATAATTATGATATCAGCCATAAACATCGTAAATACTGAACTGTTTTGAGCGATTACTATTTGTGACATCGAAATTTTGCTCACTGAAATCGCTAGGTATTGTTTAATCTTTAAAATGAATGAGCCATAAATCAACGACATCGGATAATCCGTTGAGGAAGTTAACATTTGCCTAATGGGAGAAGCAGGTAAGCAGGTAGACCCGCGAGATGTTTCGTGACTGGAGCCCCTTTAAACCCTTGCCAGTTCCTGCAGCCACATCCCGGGGTAAGCTCAGCCCCAGCAGCCTCGTCGACTCGTCACGCCCGGTCGCGCTCACGTCGCGTCGCCGCAGTTTTTGGCTCGACTAATCACTTCTTGCGGCGCGACCCGCGGCTTCTCGCCCCTGCAAATTAGTTTACAGCAGCGCCGGTACCGGGTCATGGGCAACGGTACGGCGCGACACGAGCCGCCTACAGAGCGTCGCCTACCAGACCCCAGACCCACTTGCGGGAAAACTGAAACTTCCAGGAAGAGAAATCGACCTCTGTAATTGAAAGAAAAGGATTACTCCTAGACCTACCGGTCCTGTGTTCTATTTCTTGAATGTACGTTCCGATCTAGAGTTCTCGCTGGGCTGTCAAATATTTAGAGTGTAAATATAGCGGCAATCCGTAAAATTCATTTTACAAATTTAAAATTTCTAAAGCGAAAAACAGCTGTCAATAGATTAAAATGTAAACTTGGAATTTGATAGTTAAAAAACAGTTGTGCTTCAGGGGAGCAGTATCTGTTGAAAACTGTCTGCGGAAACAGAACAACGTACAATGTACAAAAGGGGGATGTCCCTGTGGCTGATATCCAATTGGCGGTCAGTTTGGCGGTCGATGGAATTTGCAAGGGTCAAAACATTCCTCCGTCCGAAAAGTGTCTAGTTGCACCGGTGGTCAAAATCTACCCACCCCACTTATCCCCGCTGCAAATTCCTTCGACCGCAGGAGCCGGTGCAATTGGAAGGCTTTCTCCCTTCCCCACCCCACTACATTTATCTTCAAACATAGTGGCATGCTTTCTTATGTATTTGTAACTAGGTTTATAAGTGTTTAACAATTTCGTAATGGAATATTTTATCAAACGAGGCTATACCTTTACTCTAACCTAACCTAACCTAACCTAACCTAACCTAACCTAACCTAACCTAACCTAATCTACTGTACTGGGCATCCGGTCTTGTTGGCACTTTCTTTTATGTAATAGTTATTTCTACAACCTCTATATTTTAACCTTTAGTCTTATACTTAGTTGAATAAAAAAAATCGTCTTAATTTAGATTGACAGCCGGTGCAATTGGAACACCCCCCAAAAGGGGCTCCGGTGCAACTGGACACAAAAATCGTCTTAATTTAGATTGACAGCCGGTGCAATTGGAACACCCCCCAAAAGGGGCTTCGGTGCAACTGGACACATCAGTTTGGGGCTGATCCCTGACCACCGGTGCAACTGGACATCTCCCGTCCCTGTTGTTTGGTAGTGTTAAACTAAGATAATTAAGGTATGTTAGTTTGCGGTGTGATGTATGGTAAGTTCAGGGAAACTCTTGCAGGCACACGACCAAAACGGTTGGCTTAATGCAGAGTGTTTTTTATCGTTTTGAAAACGAAATAATATTCAGAGATTTCAAGATCAGAATCTACACATTTGCATAGCCCTACGAATATTCGTAGGGTATACGTATTCGATCATGGTCATTACTAAATAACAAATAAGCAATTTTTATTCGTTTCAGAAAATAATCCCAATGGCAGTAACGATAAAATAATCAACACTTTTTAATGTCTACATACCGTCTGTTAACATGTGCATCAAAGTCTTTCCAGAAAATGAAACTCCTTAATTCCTGATGACAAATAATATTAATAGAAAACCGATGTCGACGTTTTCAGAGCGTTCCAATAGCGCTACAAGGTAGGTGACAGTACAGTACCGTTGTTCGACACACTGCCTCCTGGATTGTGCCGCTAACTGTCATTGTTTACCGCTTTTCTTCTCTCCACGGCTTTCTAGATCACGTCACCACTGCCAACGCCACTTCTCTGACCTTCTTCCGCCGGTATTCATTTCCGTCTTCTGATGTTTAATTTTTTACACACTGACTTTACAGCCCATTATTGGTTTTAGTTTTGGCTTTCTATTTAAGAGGTATACGGCGGTTTTTGTTCATCAGAGTTCATTATGTTTCATGGTTTACATTTACGACTTTAGACGTCAAAGAAATCAACATTTTTGAAGATTAATTAGTCGGATTCGTTTCGGATACATGACGATTTTCTCCAGGGATTGGTATTATAGTATTTAAGAGTTGTGGTCACGTGTTTCTTTACACTTTATGAATAAACAAATATCTGGTTTAAGATTACTTGCCTAACTCTTCTTCAATCGCTCCCATCGCCAAAAGACATAAAAGTCTCCAGGTAATTGAAATGTAAGATTCCATCTATTTACCGAGCGTAACTATAATGATCATACAGATCAAAAGGGCCAATTAAAAAGTCTATTACTAATTTACTAACAATTTAACAACTTACTTTTTTTATAAACACCAATAAATAAGACAAATTGATAATAATAATACAATTTATTCATTACATTGATTTACTATGTACCGGAATTTACACAAAATATACTTTATGGAGAAATCTTCTAACCAGGTAAGGTAGGCCTAAATCCTACCTTCCCCTCCCTGGCGGGGTACGGCCCTATTTGGAAACCATTCGTTATTTGCCTAAGTGAGATGAGAAACCGTAAAAACTCTCCTCAGAATGGAGAGCTCGAAAGAAAGAGAAGTATTATGTCAATAACTTGCTACCTCACCCGGTTACCTTTTTCTTTACATAGAATATTTTACATTTTGGTATGTTATTATGTTTTTTGGCAATACAAACAACAGAATAAAATAGATTTCACGCTTTGACTTTGGGAACATTTTGTTGGTATTCTTAAAAAAATGTTATTCTTGACAGTATTAATAGAAAAATATGACCCTCTTCGGGATCATGCGGGTTGCTCCTGTACATCTGACGATTTCATAGTCCAACAGTTTATCCTTCATCCTTCTTCTGTTAGAGGCTGCTGGATTCGACAGAGGGTTGCCATATGGGGTTTCATCCTTCCTCTTCTTCCAGCACCTCCACCATTTACCTTCATCCTCCTACCATTTTTTGATATTCGGCGACAGCCACCACCACCTTCTTCTCTGACATGTTATTTGTTCTTCGTAAGAGGCTGCTGGATATCGACCGAGGGTTGCCATATAGGGTTGAATCCTTCATCCTCTTCCAGTGCCTCCAATTTTTACCTCTATCCTCCTAATATTTTTTTAGTATTCGGTGACAGCCGCCGCCTCGGTGCAACTGGACATCTCCCGTCCCTGTTGTTTGGTAGTGTTAAACTAAGATAATTAAGGTATGTTAGTTTGCGGTGTGATGTATGGTAAGTTCAGGGAAACTCTTGCAGGCACACGACCAAAACGGTTGGCTTAATGCAGAGTGTTTTTTATCGTTTTGAAAACGAAATAATATTCAGAGATTTCAAGATCAGAATCTACACATTTGCATAGCCCTACGAATATTCGTAGGGTATACGTATTCGATCATGGTCATTACTAAATAACAAATAAGCAATTTTTATTCGTTTCAGAAAATAATCCCAATGGCAGTAACGATAAAATAATCAACACTTTTTAATGTCTACATACCGTCTGTTAACATGTGCATCAAAGTCTTTCCAGAAAATGAAACTCCTTAATTCCTGATGACAAATAATATTAATAGAAAACCGATGTCGACGTTTTCAGAGCGTTCCAATAGCGCTACAAGGTAGGTGACAGTACAGTACCGTTGTTCGACACACTGCCTCCTGGATTGTGCCGCTAACTGTCATTGTTTACCGCTTTTCTTCTCTCCACGGCTTTCTAGATCACGTCACCACTGCCAACGCCACTTCTCTGACCTTCTTCCGCCGGTATTCATTTCCGTCTTCTGATGTTTAATTTTTTACACACTGACTTTACAGCCCATTATTGGTTTTAGTTTTGGCTTTCTATTTAAGAGGTATACGGCGGTTTTTGTTCATCAGAGTTCATTATGTTTCATGGTTTACATTTACGACTTTAGACGTCAAAGAAATCAACATTTTTGAAGATTAATTAGTCGGATTCGTTTCGGATACATGACGATTTTCTCCAGGGATTGGTATTATAGTATTTAAGAGTTGTGGTCACGTGTTTCTTTACACTTTATGAATAAACAAATATCTGGTTTAAGATTACTTGCCTAACTCTTCTTCAATCGCTCCCATCGCCAAAAGACATAAAAGTCTCCAGGTAATTGAAATGTAAGATTCCATCTATTTACCGAGCGTAACTATAATGATCATACAGATCAAAAGGGCCAATTAAAAAGTCTATTACTAATTTACTAACAATTTAACAACTTACTTTTTTTATAAACACCAATAAATAAGACAAATTGATAATAATAATACAATTTATTCATTACATTGATTTACTATGTACCGGAATTTACACAAAATATACTTTATGGAGAAATCTTCTAACCAGGTAAGGTAGGCCTAAATCCTACCTTCCCCTCCCTGGCGGGGTACGGCCCTATTTGGAAACCATTCGTTATTTGCCTAAGTGAGATGAGAAACCGTAAAAACTCTCCTCAGAATGGAGAGCTCGAAAGAAAGAGAAGTATTATGTCAATAACTTGCTACCTCACCCGGTTACCTTTTTCTTTACATAGAATATTTTACATTTTGGTATGTTATTATGTTTTTTGGCAATACAAACAACAGAATAAAATAGATTTCACGCTTTGACTTTGGGAACATTTTGTTGGTATTCTTAAAAAAATGTTATTCTTGACAGTATTAATAGAAAAATATGACCCTCTTCGGGATCATGCGGGTTGCTCCTGTACATCTGACGATTTCATAGTCCAACAGTTTATCCTTCATCCTTCTTCTGTTAGAGGCTGCTGGATTCGACAGAGGGTTGCCATATGGGGTTTCATCCTTCCTCTTCTTCCAGCACCTCCACCATTTACCTTCATCCTCCTACCATTTTTTGATATTCGGCGACAGCCACCACCACCTTCTTCTCTGACATGTTATTTGTTCTTCGTAAGAGGCTGCTGGATATCGACCGAGGGTTGCCATATAGGGTTGAATCCTTCATCCTCTTCCAGTGCCTCCAATTTTTACCTCTATCCTCCTAATATTTTTTTAGTATTCGGTGACAGCCGCCGCCTCGTCCTCTGATAAGTTATTTATTCTTCGTTAGAGGCTGCTGGATGTCGGCAGAGGGTTGCCATATAGGGTTGAAACCTTCATCCTCTTCCAGCGCCTCCAATTTTTACCTCTATCCTCCTAATATTTTTTAGAATTCTGTGAGAGCCACCGCCTCTTCCATCTCATGTTAAAGGCTGCTACATTCAGTAGAGGTTGACATAGGGTTTAAAGTTGTTATTTTAGCTCTAAAATATACATACATAAAATGTTCAAGCAAAGCCGGGGTTCAAGCAAAATCGCGTCACTATGCGACGTAAAAGCATTGTTAATACCCAATCTCAAATAAATTAGTAAGCGGGAAATTTCTACATACACATCGAGTGGGTAGAGAGGGAACAAAGATACCGCAAGAAGACCTGATTGTAAAATTCCTTTGGCTATAAAAAGAAGGAAACAAGAAGTGTATTAACGAATACATACTGCTATTCAGAAAATACTATTTCAGAACATCTATCTGAAATGCTTTACCATATTCAAGAAATTAACAGCTTTTAATGGAGACCGGAAGTAAAAAATCTAGCCAGAATGTTGAAATTAACTGTCTGAACCTTCAGGCGATGACTACAGTTGACACAGTGAAAAGGCGCTCCGTGACATACGCCTCCAAACGTAAGCTCTCTAAATACTAAATTAAGTAGTCGACAGGTCATGTCAGAGGCACTAGTGCGACCTGAAAATTCTGACAACAGTCCTTGGCCACAAGGTTCCACGAACTTTACTTGACTTAACTTGTTTAAATAATAGCTTCCCGATAAACCGCTTCCCTGGTTCTAAGGGGCCAGAAATGTGCTGTAGCTTCGAAAACCCACATATAGCAACAGCAAATCTTTTTCAAATGTTGTTTTTAAAAACATAAGAGTAAAAATAAAGAAATCAGGACAATCCTATCAATGCGAATTGATGCTGATTCACGGGGAGCCGTGTACAGACACGTCCGATATGACTTGATAAGAGGCACGCGGCTTTATGCGTGAAGAACAACATCGGGTCATAATACAGTACCGCATTAATTAAGAATGCAATTTCGTTTGTGTGGAAAAACAAAATTTAAGCTATGTACCTCTCCTTGCTACTCCAAAGTAGGTATTAAACAAACATATATGTTACGAGATATGTAGATACCAATTTGACATGGTAAAAATGAACAGGTGTAAATACACCGACTGCAGTTCGTAGACGCGTTCTCGCGCTGCAGACACTCGCCTTGCGCCGATAAGGTAACGACGAGCGCGCCAAAAGGGGAGACAGCATCCATGTCAGGAGATGTCTAGTAATTTGATCATTAATGGGCATCATGTCTGTTAGTGGGCAAACCGAGGCAATTGTCTCAACTGCCGCATCCTGCTTCTGGACCGCCCACCTAGCTGGTCTAGCTGCCCTCGGACACTGGCTCGTGCCACTGGTGCTGCTACTGGAACGCCTTCTGGGATTGCGTGCTCCAGTTGCCGCACGCACGTCGGACATTTGAAGAAATGCTCTCTCCGACAGAACATATCATCGCCCGACACCGCGGAGGTTTCTCAAATAGTGTTAAAAACCTACACATACCTTAGGGTAGTTGCAGAGCTCCGACAACTGTAGGAACTGCGGTAGTGGTTACTTGATCTCTTTTATACCTGTTGATAGTTGCAGGTCTCCGACAACTGCAGGAACTCGGTAGTAGTTACTTGTTCTGTTTCGCATCCGTAACTCTCAAAAACCAACGTACACAATAATAATGGAATTTAATCTAATCGAAGTAAAAGATATAATGAAAGTTTCTCCTTACCTAAATAGTTTGAATAAATATGAATTTATTATTATTATCTTACAATGTATGACTACTAGTTATTCTACGACCACTCCATTTATGATCTAACGGTTTAGTAACCAGTTGTTACAACTTTTAATCTGTATGCGATGTGTATTTTGATCATAGGGAAGTTACTGCGTGTGGATTGCACTGGTTGCAAAAGCAATACGAAGACACGTCTTGAAAATAATAGATTTCAGAGCTCCGACGACCTTTTACAACTTACTATATCAAACTAGAAATCGCCTCCCTACGATGATTAGCGGTTACATTTAATCTGTATGCAATATGTATTCCGCTCCAAAAAGAGGGGTGCTGCCCACGTTGTGCTAGCTGTAATAGGTACCGTACAGCAAATACATTGCATGGTCTACAATAAAGAAAACGAAAGTCCCAACAATCAATTACGAGGTCAATTAAGCACGATAATTAAGCATGTAAACGTACACCGGCGCTTTGCGTCTCACTTTCAGCTCATTGTTTATTCAACTGGAGTTTTACACGCAACAACGATCACACGTTGTTAATTACAAGAACACTTCAGGTCGGATTCGAATGTTTCTGTTTCTTTGGGTTATTTGGGCAAGCTACTGTGTTTGACTTCATAACAACACATAACAAAGTGCATTATGTGTTCGGTAATATTTATAGGACATATATTTTTATTGTATGATCATTAACGATCAGGAATTCCACCTGTAAACTATAATTCATCTTTTTTATATAAAAGGCCTCAAGGAACATGAAGAGTACATCTAATCTCTATAAGAGTTTTTACGAGCAGTTAAGGACATAAGATAAGGAATTCTCGTACATTTCGGCTGCAAAAACCGCCTCTGTTGGCAATAAAGATCGGTCCTGTCCCTAAATCGCCCCCAAACTCCCCCCATCCCACCCCCAGCTCCCGCCACGTGCCGCACACGCGTGCCAGGCGTGTATAACGTCGACCCCGCCAAACTGCACGGGCCGCGATACGACTACAGATTGCCTTACATGGCTGAGTAACTACAGGGTAATGTGGAACCCAAACCTTTCACGGCTTGTGACACGCAATTGAAAAGAGTTTATTTCGTCCTGATAAAATTAACCCATTCGACTGCTGTGGGGCTCGCTCGTGGAATATTGTATGATATATTGTTATTGATTATGAGTATGTGTTACCAAACAAGTTAGAACTATAGAGTCATCACTCTATCGCCTAACCTGGCGGGGTGTACGGCCCTTTGGGAAACCATTCTGCAATTTCCCCAGAGGTGATATGAGAAACTAGACAAACTTAACTCAGAACGTCCACCCCGAATTTGAAAACCTGGAATTTAAGTCCTTTAGGGATGGACTTTACATCATTTATAAATATTTAACTTTTGAAGAAAAACATGCTTCCACAGGTTGTAGAGCTGAATTAAACCGACATAGATTCAAAATAATCTGCACATTGAACTTCAGGAATGGTGCCTTGTTTGCATACAAAAAATACCTCATTAACCATCCTTTCAGTTATTTTTTTATTTTGCTAAAAGAAAAGGTTTCGGGGGGCTTATCGGAAGCAAAAAGGGTGGAGCAGAAGTAACGGAGGATGAGATAAGTAAAGGTCAACGCGACAGTTTAGTAAATGGTGGCGGGGTGAACGGCTGATATGGGCTGATAGCGCAAGTGACTCGGGGAAGGGACGCTGGAAGCGACGCTCTGGCCTCCGAGCAACCCACACTTGTATTGGGAGGAAAGGTTTCCCAATAACGATAAACACATAAATAAAAAATTCTACAAAATAATGTCTTAAAAATGTCAGCTGAAATACATTAGATTATTAGATTTATAGTACGACTTAAGACACAGTCAAAAGGAAAAAGTAATTCAAATGATGATAGACAAATGAATTAAGACAATTTATACAGCTTCTGTACATGCTCTTACGTGAACCAAGACAGTTTAGGGTCTTAACAGGTTTTTACGATTATTCCGTATAACCTATACGATTTCTATCATCTATTTGTTGCTTTGGCAAGAACGTTGGCGTTCAGAACTAATTTCATTTTGTTATTTCAATTATTAATTATCATATTCTATAAAGCAATATTTAAAGAACTAGATATTTTTTAGTTCGACATTTATGTAAGGGTGTTTCGCTTCACATGGCTGGACTTTGGAATTATTCATTCTTGTATGACGACTCAGTCCCTGCACACAAGCACTGCTTTCCAACAGCATCTATTTCACAACTACATTATACGTTTGTTCAAGCATTATTATGAAATGAAAAATAAATATATTCGATTTTATTTGTATAGAAATCAAACATTTTTATATGTATCATCAATCACTTGCTTTCAATTTACCTCCACTTTGGCTTCAGCGAGAATATATTCATTCCTCCACTTCGCAGCAGTTCGCCAAATTAAGCTTCCAACCTAAAGGTTTACTATTAAATGAATAATTAAACTGATATTAATTTCAATTTAGGAGTAGTGGGATCTCACATTTACAAAACTAATATTTCTTTATATATCTGGGTAAACTGTTTAAAAATGAAACCCAACCTATCAACGTGTCGTTTAGTCGCCTATTCTCTTCCCGAGTGCTACAGTAAGTGCTTCCATAAAAACCTCTCTGGTAAAATCATTTTAGTAATTCGATAAAGACCCACTTAGCACGCGGTACTAAGCCGACACTAAACACGTTACCTCTGGTGTGCTAATACATCCGAGACTACTTTCACGCCGAGGGGGCGGAGGAGAGAGTGAGCGCCTCCTACAACCTCCACCCCGCTCACGGCGAGGACACCCTCGCACCTCCTCCGCGTCAAAGGAAGCGGTGTCACCCACCCGGGTCAGAGGCCGCCAACTATCGCGTATGGAAACAACTAAACAATTAAAAACTCAATTAAATAACTATTTTGCTTTAATTTGTAAAAAATCCTGCTTGTGCTGTTGTGTTTCAGTGGTTAAAATGTTTTATCTTCTGAACATGTTAGTTCCCAACGCACTGTATTTCAAAGGTGAGATTTCATCGAAAGTTCCATCCACCTAAACTATCCATTTTTAAGACAAAAAATGCTAAGGTTATGCAATGCTTGTGCAGACAGTTTTAAAAATTGTCTAGGAGTCGTGTTTGATCACCTACGAGGGTTTTAACAATAAGTAATTGACACAACTATTCCATTACTCGCTTCCACATGCTAGCGGTTAGACACCCTCCAAACGTGATGTGTGGGAACACAACTCACAGTGCGGTGTGATCGGAGAGCATTGGTCTGTAAACTGGCTGATGGCACCAATGAGACGAGTATGCGGGTGTATTGAGCCCCAGCCGACTCTAGTGTTGTGCCTAGGTCCTCGGCCTAGAGCATGTCTCAACGTACAGTAGACCTAGAGACCCGTGTGGATGTACCGGGCTACATCGCTGAAACTTGCCATTGTCAATACATATGCATGACATTGCCATCTTTATATATAATTCTGTAAGCGAAATTTTTAAGTCAAAATTGTGGGCAAATCGCAAGATGATAGGAGACGGCTCAAATTAAAGGTCTGGATCCCAGGGACTCGGGAAAAACAGCAGTATTCCCAAAATGTTGCCAGCAAACAAGAAATAACATAAAACATCAGTTCCAGTCATCGTTTAAACAAATACAAAGCTCCAAATAAAGTCTGGCCAAAGACAAGAATCAGTAGAAAGAAGAAATTGTGTTGGACAAAGTTAAGATTAATCGCGATCACACCCAACCTTTCCAATCTTGTATCATCTGTCTTATGCTGGCCAATTCTGATTGATCTTCGATGGTAAAAACGTTTAACTACAGCGTGTTTATTTTGCTTTGATGGTTGAAGAAGAATACAAATATATCGATAGTAAACCGGATCCATGTCTTAAAATAATAATTAAGTGGCCCCGAATAAATAAACTTTGACTGTAGTACGAACCTTATAGAAACAATCTAAATTCGTATATTTTGTAAACCATTGTAATGGGAAAAAATCGTGCATTGTCTAGTTTAATTAATAAATTAGCTTCCTAATATAATCGTTATGGTTAAAAACTAAGTACAAACTAACAACATGAATTGTGTAAAATTGTTTTACTCAAAATAGTTAGAGAACACGTAAGAAATAAAACGGATTCTGAAAAAATTATTAACTAATTTTTGATAATTGCAAGGGTAAAGTTAACTGGAAACCAAAACAACAACAAATTGAGGAAGTTTTGCAAAACGCAGTTAGGAAGTAGCACCTAGAGAAGTAACTACTTCTCTGTGGAAGTAGCAATTGACATAAAGAAGTAGCTTCAGAGCGGCAATTAAAAATCTTCTACGATTGCAAAATTGTACCTTATAAAATAAACGGTATCAGGAAACTGACACATACTTTCTCCCTTTTAGCCCAACTTTAACGAATAAATTGCTTTTTATTTACTAAATATAGAATACAAAGCACGGTCGAATGTACAGAAAATCTTGTAAACAAGTTGTTTTAAAAAACATCCACCCAAATCCCTGCTTTGGAGGCACTACAGAATCCATTGATACACTCGTGGTTTTAAGAGGGGAAATGCCCCCTATTCCCCCCCCAGGGTTATTAAGGGACAACATATTTCGAATTTCCTCTGTTGGTCAGTGCTAAATTGACAAGCATATCAAGTTTGAATGAAATTTATCAGTAAATAAGAGAGAAATAATAATTTTTGTATTCCCCATAAGAATAACATTGGACAACGTACTGTGTTTACCGCTAAATGAAAATTTCAATTTTCTCCGCAACTAGCAATCGTAGAACAGTAATTTAAAATACTAATTTATTTAGTTTTTTGAGCTCTTTTTAATGGTGAATAGTAATCTTTTTTAACATTTATGATTTTTATGAAAAATCCAAAAAACTGAATTTTGGATGTTTTAAGTCCTGTAATTTCTGAACCCGAATTTTTCCAGAAATGCGGGTGGTGTCATTTTGTTGGAAACCTAAAGTTCTACAAACCACGAAAGTTTAATCAAAATCGTTAGAGCCGTTTTTGAGAAATTTTGATTTTTCATGTTTTTTAGCGGTTTTTGGGGGATAATTACCCTTAAAAATCAAAAATTCAAAAAAATGAAAAAAACGCCTGGAGATATCGTGGATTAGTACCTACATACCAAATTTCATAAAAATCGGCCCATAGGTTAGGGCTCTAGCTCTGTACACATCCACACAGACACACACACACACACACGGACACACACGGACACACACACACACACAGACAGACATCACATAAAAACCACTTTTTTGGGTTCAGGGAGCACCAAAACGAATATTTCCACTAACAACTCAAATTCGAAAATTTTTACGAAAACAATACTTTCTCCATATACTATGTATAGGGGGAGAAAGTAATATCAGGGATAAGAACAATACTGTTTGCCATATTATTAGGAGGCCAGATAGATAAAATAAAGTTATTAAACTACTGCACACACTGGTAGTTTGTCCAATTATATTGTTTCAACTACCAACGATATTTAAACAGTTCAAATACGAGTTCCAGCATTAAGAAGGGTGTAATATTCAGAAATCACCAAAGTCTGTTTTCACAGCTGACGGTCAGTATGGCAGTGATGACTAACCCCGCCTGACTTATCACTCGAGGGCTGATGAGTCAGTATAAACAATGCAACACTTGGGCTCCGGCAGTAAACGAAACGTCAGCTCTGGCTGTAAGCGATGGCCGTAGTCCGGTTATTTTACAATCAGTGGTAAGCCTGCAGCTTGTTGGGGTGGTGTTGGGGATATGGTGGTACGGTGGTGAGCCGACCGGTCTCTGTGTTCAGTAATCCTGATCATCAATCAAACGCTGGTATGAATGTGGCAGTAGTTTAAACCATCGGCAATGGTACACTCGTGAGTGCAGGATGAAAATTGTCCCATAACTTGGTTGTAAACTAGGTTAATTCATTTGCAGTTAGATAATTTGCCGTTTTTGAAAAAATGATATTATTAGATAAAACCTCTAAACGTATAGAGAGAGACTTAAATAAATTTATGTGCTACGAGCAGCAACTGACGACAATTACTTACTTTAGAATGAGAAAATGTATTGGATTTCAATGTATGTATAATATATGAAAATGTTAGGAACTCTTTAAACTGATTTTACTATAAGAAACCAGCAATTATTCGGTGTATGTATTCCTCAAAATGTGGTACGTATTATGATTTCATCCAACTAATGCAAAATGACCTTCATTTACTCTGGACAGTAGAGAAGCCATTTAAACATTATCGCTTCTGAAACTGGTACAAATTGACGTTCGCTGATTTAACTGTTTTACTTGCGTCATCAACTGCAATCACTCCAATTACTACAATTGACGTAGTTTGCTATGAGTATTTCCAAGCGTAAATTAGTTCACAACTTTTGTATTAGCATGTTACGTGTTGTTATTACTTACGGGGTGTAATAAAAGACGTCTTACAACACTTGTGATATATTTACACTTATACTGATTCACATACAGACAGTAAACATGTATAAAAGATGGTACTAGGCTATCGATTTCGACCAGTCACACCAGTCATCATCAGGCCAATGAGAGAACAGTTCTGAGAGAACAGTTCTCTCATTGGCCTGATGATGACTGGTGTGACTGGTCGAAATCGATAGCCTAATACCATCTTTTATATATGTTTACCGTCTGTATGTGAATCAGTATAAGTGTAAATATATCTTAAAATACGTCTTTTATTACATCCCGTAAATTAGTTCAGTAACATGGTGTGTGTTGATGGTGAGATTCTGATGATGACCCGATACCGAAACATACATCACTGGACAAAATATGGATTTACGACGACCCTGTGGCTATATTATTTTTACTTTCTCCCCCTTATACAATATGGAGAAAGTACGGTTTTCGCCAAAATTTTCGAATTTGAGTTGTTAGTGGAAATATTCGTTTTGGAGCTCCCTGAACACAAAAAAAAGTGATTTAAACGTGATTTCTGTGTGTCTGTGTGTGTGTCTGTCTGTCTGTATGGATGTGTATAAAGTTAGAGCCCTAACCAATGGTCCGATTTTTATGAAATTTGGTGTGTAGGTAATCCACGATGTCTCCAGGCGTTTTTTTCATTTTTTGGCATTTTTTTATTTTTAAGGGTAGGTAATTATCCCCCAAAAACCGCTAAAAAACATGACAAATCAAGATTTCTCAAAAACGGCTCTAACGATTTTAATTAAACTCTAGTCGTTTGTAGAACTTTAGTTTTCCAACAAATGACACCACCCGCATTTCAGTAAAAAATCGGGTTCAGATATTACAAGACTTAAAATATCAAAAATTCAGTTTTTTTATTTTTCATTAAAAAACATAAATATAAAAAATATTACTATTCACCATTAAAAAGAGCTCAAAAACCAAATAATTTAGTATTTTGAATTACTATTCTACGATTACTGGTTGCGGGGAAAATTTAAATTTTCATTTTGCGGTAAACGCAGTACGTTGTCCAATGTTATTCTTATGGGGGAAAAATTACTATTTCTCTCTTATTTATTGATAAATTTCGTTCAAACTTGATATGCTTGTCAAGTTAGCATTGACAAACAGAGGAAATTCGAAATATGTTGTCCCTTAATAACCCTGAGGGGGGAATAGGGGGCATTTCTCCTCTTAAAACCATGTGTGTAGCGATGGATTCTGTATTGGGTCGATATTTTTGAAAAAAAAACTTGTTTATAAGATTTTCTGTACATTCGACCGTGCTTTGTATTCTATATTTAGTAAATAAAAAGTAATTTATTAATTTAAGTTGGGCTAAAAGGGAGAAATTATGTTTCAGTTTTCTGATACCGTTTATTTTGATTTATTTTACAAGCGAATCCAGTTGCTCGAATTGGAGCAAGTATTGTTCGTTCGCGATTACCCAGCTCATATTCGATCCTATTAGTTTATATTGTTATGCCATTCTATACGTTAGTTTGAAATAACTGTTTTAGCTTCTTATGTTTTTTTATAGCGTTAACAGCTGTTAAATGTTCAATGAAATGATTTCTATTCTACCATAAAATTAACATTGGAATTTTGAAAGCCCAGGGGGCGAAGCCCTGAAGGTAGTTGTTTCTAAAACCCCAAAAGGAACATCTGTACGGATTTTCAAAAAAACCCATAGACGATATTTTAATACACAATAGATTCGTAGTTGGTAGACGTTAGAAAATTGTTTTAAATACTACCATAAAAACAATAAGGCTCATTGAAGTGTTCAGCCTCTGTTCAAACACGGTTTCCCCACTTCACGCCTCATAACGCTCCGACATCGGCTTTCCCTGTCTCCCAACAACACGCACTGCGGTCGCCAACCGCGATTTTGCGCGTACCTGTTGGTGAAAACCGCGCGAAGAAAACACCGGAACAATGCCTACCTCCGATCATCGCCTCACTTTCTTCGTATTTGAGAAGTTATTTGTTCGATTTTTTTGGCGGTTGGTTGGTTGGTTGGAGTTATAGTTGAGGTAGAAGGATTTTAAAAAAATCCATAAACCTTGGGTGACAAGTAGGCCCTAATCATGAATAACCAGGTAGCCAATATTCTTCCCTTTGTAGTAGTGAAAGTGAACCGAGTGCCACTGTAAACTGGGCGTTACAAAATTACTATTTGTCATTACGCTATAAATTGGTAGACAAAATTATCATACAGTAGACTTCTGCAACAAGGTTACGTAAGTCATCTCAATCTATTTGATAAATCGGAAACAAAATCTTGTTTTTTCCCTATTTTAGACCTAAAGAATCAGTGTACCAAACTGCACCTCTATGTATAGCATATCGGGAAGTTGGAGAATTAGTGATGAACAACCCAAGGCTTTGACTTTTAAATTGTCATATCCTACTGAATTAGGAATAATCAAGCTAAAACAATCAAATTTATAAAACGCAGGTATTATTTTTTGCTGAGAAATCATCAGTCATCTATCTACCTATATCTATCTATCAATTAAAATAATGCTTGATTTTTTCGGCAATTTTCGGCCTTTTAGCGAATTTCCCCTATAGGGAAGAAGCTATTACCGTAGGTCTCATGGTAAGAGTTAAGCCCAAGACCATAATAACTTTTTGTTTTGAGGTCCCCAGATGCCAAAAACACATTGTGTGTGTGTGTGTGTGTGTGTGTGTGTGTGTGTGTGTGTGTGTGTGTGTGTGTGTGTCCCTGAATGCGATAACTTGAGTAAAAATCGTCCGACTTCGATGAAATTTGACTCAAATGTGTAAAGTGACATTTATGACTTTAAGTTCGAAAACCAGAAAAATCAGACCATGGGAAGGGGGGGTTTATGGGGGTTTAAAATTTTCCAAAAGACAGTTTTTTGCATTTTTCACCCTAAAATTTTGAAAACACTTAATTTTGGTTTTGACCATGTTATAGAGCTTAAAAACCAAATAATATGGTATTTTGAATTATTAACCTAGGTTAAGTGGTTGCGGAAAAAATCCAAAAAACATGCTCATAAAATCTCCCATGTTAATCTTATGGGAAAAAGGTTTTTGGCTTTTCCTCAGTTAATTTTACTTTAAACTTCACATTTGCTTTTACCAATAACTTCAGCTCCACAAAACAATCATTTTAGTGTTTAAATTGTGATTCTACGTCCAACCGTTGCAGATATATTCAAAGTGCTAAACACAGTACGTTGTCCAATGTTATCCTTATGGTGAATAAATAAAATTTGATATCTCGATTATTTATGAATGAATATTGATGAAACTTGGTATGTGGCTTCAGGCTGTACTGGTATATTGATATTTGCACAAAAAATAAATGTTTTGTTGGTTGTCCCCGTATCAGCTAACCTGCATACTCAGCCCTAATGTTATTCTTATGGAGAATAACTAAAATGTTATATCTCTCTTAATTATCAACATAAATTAATAAAACTTGGTAAGTAGCTTCACCTGGTTCAGTTATATTGATAATTGCATAAAAACTCATTTCTTACCTTCCTCGTTGCAGCAAACCTGCGTACTCAGTCCTAATGTTATTCTTATAAGTAATAAATAAAATGTTATAAATCACTTATTTATGAATGTATTTTTATCAAACTTGGTAAGTGGCTTTATGTAGGAGTGAGAAACATATAAATGCATTGGAAATTCGCTGAGTACGCAGGTTTGCTGCGACGGGGGTATTTTATTATTATTTTGTATACATATGTTTGCTATCAATCAAAATCTCTCACTCTATCGATGTGCCTTTTGTGTTAAGGGCTTCGCCCCAGAGGCTTTCAAAGTTCCGATGTTAATCTTATGGAGCGACTTTATTTACGAAATCAGCCGATTAATGTAACATTTCAAAACATCCGACCTATGCTGGGGATTCCCGTGCTGAGATCGGGACACTGGCTAGTCACACGTTAATATTGTCTTTGGATTTGTTCCTAGTCTTAATTAACAATTATTCTGCATTTCACGTCCCATCTTCATTATCCAACACCTCTGCGAATGTCAACTTGATAACCCGAGCAAATAGGCTTATTCAGAGCGTGATGTCGTGACACAGCTGCGTGACGGGTAACCGACCGCGGCGTCACGCTCACGCCTGCGCATTGTCTGCTTGCGTGACGCGCGTCGCGCAGACGCAGCCCGCGACACTGGCTTGACAAAGGACAAAAACTGTGACATCAACCGTTGCTTGTACTAATCCGACAAATCCTCCGTGAATACTGCAAAACGCATCACTAAGGTAGTACATAGTGGCTTAATTGGTTGTTCTTGTTGATCAAGAGGCATTTTTAAGATAATGATAACTACCTGACTACCCCAATCGACTAAGATGTTGGTGTAGACAGTATATAATAAGTACGACTACACAAGGGATATGCGTTATTCCACAACACCGGCAAAGAACATGCTGGTGGTTTATTACATTTCACAAATGTAATAATAACACAGGTCTGCAAGGAAAAAACAGCATAGGATTTGTCTACATTTTCTTATGGATTTTAACTTGCTGAAACCGAAACAAAATACCAACAACATTCTATCTCGTCAAGTTTTTTTCTAACACTAAATTTCTTTATCCTCTGAAGAGGGAAATCTCGTTTATTTGAATGATGTTCATGGGCTCATGAAGTGCTTTGAAATAGAATACATTTCATCAGAATGGCGCTTATTTATTGATTCTCAAAAACTAATCTCATAGCAGTCTTGCTGCATAATGGAAATGTATTTCTATCTCTTTCTATGGGTCCTTCGCTTCATATAGAAGAACATTATAATGACTTGGCTGCTATTTTTGATCAAATCAAATATCAAGAGCATCAGTGGATGGTTTGTGAAGATATTAAAATACTAACCATGTTGTTGGGTCAGCAGGCAGGTTATACAAAATATCATTGCTTCTTATGTTTATGGGATAGTAAAGCCAAAGAGTTCCACCACGAGAAACCCCCAGCAAGAAAAACGTCTTCAATACGAACTTGATTCCAACAGAAAAAGTGTTATTACCACCTCTTCTTATTAAACTGAGGCTTATGGAGCAGTTTGTCAAATCAATGCCAGACATTTGTGTTCCATAGACCGAAACTGTCTGAAGCAAATTTAAAAGAGGTAGTTTGCACTGGCCCCGTCATTAAACAACTTTTATCTCATCCCCTCTTTTTGTAAACAAAGGTAGACAATGAAAAAAGCTAGAGACTCTTTCAGGAACTTAGTGTACAAGTTTTAGCGAATTTCCCCTAGGGAAGAAGCTATTACCGTAGCTTGGTAAGATTAAGTTCGCCCTAGTAAAGTTTAGTGGTTTTTGGCAATAAACCACTAAACCAATGCATGTTGGCAGCGTGTAAAGCTCAAGGATGCGAGATGAGCTTAACATTTAATTTCCTACATCCCTCGTATTGACTATTTTCCTGAAAGCTTGGGAGCCTACCCAGTGAAGAACAGGGTGAAAGACTTTACCAGGATGTCCATGACATCGAGAGACGTTACCAAGGAAGATGGGATGTTAAAGCTGACTACTGTTGGATGCTACAGCGAGAAACCAAAGCAAAAATGGAAAACAAGTTTGAATAAGCATGGAAAAAAAGTTGTTGCATGAAAAAAATAAATTTAAAATTGTATTTAAATATCAGAGCCAAATTTTTGATTAGTTGTAAGAAATTATATGTTTAGTTCATTGTAATAAATAAGCGATTTTTATCATAACTGTAGTTTTATTTTGCAAAATAACTGTACGTGATGGGGTGTTATGTCAGTTATTTTCGGAAACAGCAACCTTTAAAACATATAATTCAGCAAAAATATCCCATGCAGCTAAAAAAAAATTATTTGCAGACTTGTGTAATAATAAAACAAATAAGACAGCAAATAATTGATGAACGAAGTGAATCACTGTATTGATGAAGAAGTTTCAGTGGCCGTGTGTGGGTGTGTGTGTGTGTGTGGGTGTGTTATCGAAATACTAAATAACTGTAAAACATTTCTTAATGACATTTTGAAGGAGTCATTTGGGATACCAAAGGGATGTTTTAACACAGCATTTGTATTTTATTTTGGATTATTAATAATTATTAAAACTAATTTTAATGTTTGATATTCAGTAGTTGAATTGGTTTTCGTAGTAAGCTATTGACTATGGTTGTCTTTAAAATGTCAGCTGGGATTTATCTGTGTTTCACTTGAGGGATTTTTATCCCCTATATGGGATATTTTGACTGCTTGTGGGATAAAATGGGATTGTGGGATAAAGTGGGATTTTTTTTAAATCGGCATTACGTCTGCTAGTTTGCTTACAACTTACGACCAGAGCACCTTAGCAGTAGCACTTCTAGTGGATTTTCTCGCCGTACTGGCAGTTGCGGGGTTTCCCATTTTTAATTTCGCTGTCCGCACCTTTTATGATTTTATAAACGTCACAGAATGAACACTGAATCATGTCAATTTCGCTGGCCGAGCCATGTTGGAATTAACAAGCAAACTATTTGCCATTATTTAGTACCTACTTCGTACTCTTTAGTACTACCATTAAAAATATTAGTACGTCTCACGTAAATAAATTATTTAATTTAGTTAATTCACCGTATCATTTAACCTATGTCGCATTACTCAAAACCCTTTGAGGTACCAAAATGTAAAATACCTATGGGTAATTAGTAGATCTAAATAAGCTCTATCTAACGGTATAAATATTGTACTAATACATTATTCAATAATCATATCATATTTAACATTAATTGTGTTGCAATGTTTAACAAATCAGTGGGAAAGTGTGGGATATGACGAGGGATACTATAAGGGAGTCTGGGATAAAGTGGGATTTTTTGTATCAGTGCGTGGCATATTTTTACCGTAGAGTGGAAACACTGTATATTTGTTTATAAATCACTCAAATGTAAACATATTTCAACTATGGATTTGGTTATGTTTTGTTCCATAATTTTTTTTTATTTCGAAATAGTTTAAAATGTGAGTGTTATGTAAATTAAGTGTTTTGTCGTGTTTAAAACAATGCTTGTATCTATTTAGATTTATTATCAGTTTATTTTTTACTGGAAAACTTCGATGTAAAAGCTAAGTGTTTGGATTAGTGATGATAAATTAATACAATAGGTTTTGGAATTTTTGAATTACTGGGACAGTATAACTCTGTAACACGACTGACTGTGATTGATAATCAAGCGTGTTGTAGACCTATAGTAGTTTCTTTACATTGTGAACAAATTACTTGATGGCAGACTTACTAAACGATCATACGTGCAAACTATCTTTATTACATGTAATGTACCAAATAAGCCTCACTGTCACCTAATGACATGGGATTAAAGTTTTGTAATCTACCGGTCAGTAAAATAGTCTGGTTACAGTTTATATTTGTTTGCATTTTCTGTGGTTAATATTGATTTTCATAAACAATCAAGATGTTCAAAACTCCGTAATCCCAACCGTCTACATTGTTCAACTAAATACGATGTAGACAGATTGCCCTCCTGACAAATTGTCACTAACGTAGATGTTGGATTTTGCTTTTAAATATCTCGTGCTGCGATTTCAGTAGCTTGTGTATTTAAATTCAAACTAACATATATTAATGATGTTACGTTAAATGGGTTTTAAACAAGCATATTTCTGTATGTTTAACCCCCTGATTTTCGAGCTGGAAATTAATAGGTCTAATAATAATTGGCAACTTTTCCCTCAGGTTATATATTTAAAACTCGTCGAAAACCATCCGGTGCCAAAAATATATTAGTCATTGGCCGAGTCATAAAAAAGCGTGAACAGGCCTGATGGCCATAGCTAGGACCTGTGACCAAATAAACGCAATCAGTTTAATCTAATTTGCTAGGTACACACAGTGGTTTTAAGAGGTTAATTGCTCCACTTCACCCTCCAGGGTAAGATGGAAACGTATTCCGCATATTCTCTATTCATTGTTGCTGGATTAGGAAACCCCAGCATAGCTGCTATAGGCACGTTTTCCACAAGCGGGAATTTTGCGCAGGTTACCAGAAGGTTAGGATATAGCAGGAAAGGAAAGGGTGGGATGAGACAGGCAGCCAAATTGGCCTTTCAGAGTACCAACTCCCGTGCCTTGTGACAGCTGTGATCAGGCTCAATGTGGACCCGCTCTGCCCTCCAACTGGCCAACTCAACGGATGGGGTATCCATGTACAACAGCCAGGGACCATACAATCTCAGGTTGGGGACCAACCCCTGAGTTTCCGCCCCGAGCCGCTGCAAGTGGAGGGACCAAAGGTAAAAGGGAAGTTTGTCATAATGGACATCAAAAAACTTTATATATGTAATGACAATTTCATTTGCTGTACCCAATGTCAGCATCCAAACTGGTATAGACCAGTTTTAAGGTTGTCCTAGGACGAATATTCTCTATTGGTCAATGCTAACACACCAAGTTTTAATAAAAGTAATCAGTATACAAGAGATATATGTTTTTTATTTCTTATAAGAATAACATCGGACAATATACTTAGTTTACTGCTGAATGGAAATTGAAATATTCTCCACAACCATTAGCCGAATAGCCTACTAACGAAATACTAATTTAACCCTGTGTGGATTGGAGTACTAATTTTTCATCTTTTAGAGCTTTTTATGGCAATGAGATAAAACTGTTGAAACCTGCTAAAAATATTTAAAGTTTATGGTACTAAGAAAGGTAAAAAACAAATACTGAAGTTTGGGATCTCTTAAGCCCTGTAATTTCTGAACCCAAATTTTTCTAAAAAATCAGGTGGTATATTTTATTAGAAACCTAATATAAACCACCAAATAAAAAATCCAAAGAGTTCGAAATCGGCTCATCAAAACTGCTCCAGACCTATATACTACGTTGTTGGGTACCAAAATATTATGGATACCTCTTTGTTCTTCCCTCAGGGCTCTGCCTTTACTATCACTTCCAACGTTTAATTTTAACGTATGATTCGTTGGATTTATTTTGTTAAAGCAGCATCTCCTGAAAGATGTCCCCACGTTTGATACGCCGCCCTACTCAACCATAGACCTCCACCGCACAGGAAAATTTTCTATGTTATTATTTACGCCTTTTTTAGTAATTTTAGAAAATTTTCAATCATACAAAAAACTGTTGTTATTTTTTTTTAACCCCGACCTTAGAGCTCCGCCTCGCTGGCTTTAAAAGTTGCCTTGTTAAATTTATGGAGGAAAGATGATCCTTGGGTAAGCGTTCGGGAGTTCGGGTCAGCGTTCGGGTTGAGTACTACTATCTGGTCAGACAGATATTATTCTGTCCTAATGTCACTGAATTTGTTTTATGTCAAAGATTCTCGTTCTTTTTCAAGATGAGCTCGTTCGCTTCACTCACTCGCCTCCAGGATGAGCTCGTTAGCTACGCTCACTTGCCTATGTTTATATAGAGCTTGCTTCGGTATTGAAAATGAGTTGCTATTCAAATAGATTTATTATTTCTATAATAAACATATGTTATATGCTTTTCGAGTATGTTTAGATATCATCCTTATGACAGCTGTTTGATGAAACTAAATAACTAACATACAATCCCGACTTTGTTTTATATATTTAGATAATGAAAATCAATTAATAATATCTTGCCATGACAACGTTAATATACACTAGGCAGCAATACGGATTTTAGCAATTTGAAATTTAAGTAATTGCAAAACGCCATCAGTAGAACCTGATATAAGCGTAGGTTATATTATATAAATCAAACAGGAAAGTTGGCCGGGCTGGTAAGGGCCCGCACTTGCATTCAGGGTGTAGACCAGGGCCTGTACAGACCCTAAATTCAGCCCTGGCCGTCTGTATGCAGAACTTCAAACATGCTAGAATCCAGAATCATTGTCCCTGTCTCGTGTACATTCTATGTGCCTAAGAGTAAAAATATGTTATAGTCAATTAATACAAATGCTGAATTATTTTGACTCAATCCTATCCTACACTATAATATGAGTAAGGTTTGCATGCTCGCTTGCTTGGTTGATTGCTTGCAACTCTTATCTCAAAAACGGCTCCAACGATTTTCTTGAAAAATAACTAATGTGTCCTTCCAACTACTTGTGTTGTAAAACCTGATATCTGGGTTAAAAATAAGTTCTAGACATGTCCCATCCCCAAAAAAAATCAAATAATGTAAAAAGCCGCTATGGAAAATTGAAAAAATCACATTGGGCTTTTGGAGATTAAAATCAAATCAAAAGAGTCATAACAGCTGTTCAAAATCTTTCAGCGAACTCTCAAAGTTATACTCATATAGTTGAAGTACTACCTGGGGCTGAGCTTTGCTAGGAAAAGGTCAATCTTGTTTATGACTTGGAGTTGTTTTTCACCATGTACCCTACTAACGAGCATTTTTGAGGTCACAACAGTTGTTATTATAATGCACCTTTGAGTCATTCTGGATATGACCACTCTACATGTAATCCTCATTCAAAGGATTAATTATCTGATTTTATGGAACCACATGGAACTCATGTTGTTTATGATTATTAACATGTGGTTTCCTGAGAGCAGAGATTAAAAGATTTGAGAGAAGATTACATATATAGAGTAGTAAAATAAATCAAAGGGATATTGAGCTATAAATAACAACTGGAGTGACCTTAAAAATGTAGAAAAGAGGCAAATGAGTTATACAAATCTGATTATTAGTAGAGGGAGGTGGTGAAATATGCTCCAAGTCATCTAAACAAACTGACTGGCCTTCCCCCGAGCAAAGCTCGGCCCCCAGGTCTCATATACTCTAATATGAGTAAGGTTTGCTTGTATGTTTGCTTGCTTGCGACACTGATCTCAAAAACGGCTCCAACGATTTCCTTCAAATGTTCAAAATAACTAATTTCTGCGATAAAAATAAGTTCTAGACAGGCCTCATTCCCAGGAAATATCAAATAATGTAAAAAAACTAAAATGATAAGTTAAAAAAATTAACATTGGCCTTATGGAGTTTTAAATCAACATAAAAGAATTTTATCAGCTGTTCATAATCAACCAGGGAACTGTCACAGTAATACTCATTTTTTATGATTATTAACATGTGGTTTCCTGAGAACAGAGATTAAAAGATTTGAGTGAATATTACATATATAGAGTAGTAAAATAAATGAAAGGGACATTGAGCTATAAATAACAACTGGAGGGACCTTAAAAATGTAGAAAAGAGGCAAATGAGTTATACAAATCTGATTATCAGTAGGGGAAAGTGATGAAATATTACTCCAAGTCATCTAAATTGACTGACTGGCCCTCCCCCGAGCAAAGCTGGGCCCCCCAGGTACTGCCGTGTTAAAACGGATATGAGAAGGGGGTTACCACTCCAGTAGTCAGTAGTATTTTTTATTTACATAGTCCTAAATTATCTGTTCTTGCCGTTGTGGAATTAAAACGGATATGGGAATGGTGTTACTATTCCATTAGTAAAATGTTTGGTTTATTAATTATCTGTTCTTGCTGTTGTGGGGTTAAAACGGATAACAGAAGAGTGTTACCAATCCAGTACCTGCCTACATATCTTTAAAAATTCAGTCTTCGTTCATCCTCTTACGGGAAGAATGAGCGTACACCTAGTAAAAAGCTACTTCCACAAGTTTTAGCTGCCAACACCACAGAGAAGTAAGAATTAAAAGGAACGCCCCAAGTTGCGCATGATCGGATGTCTAGTAGGTAGAGTGGTGGTATATAGTAAGGCCGCTAGGATGGAAGAGGAGCAGGGTAGTGTGTCCACTGAGTAGGCTACCAATTATAAAACTTCCATGGTATTTACACATTTCCCGTAAGAAAGCTACTACAGTACCAATAATTCGTTTTCCCCTTGCTACGACTGATGTTTAATTCATCACCAAATAAATGTGAGTCATTGGAACCAATGTAATGCACATTTTGAGGTTTGCTGCAATGCTGCAGTACATATGGGCACAGCACAACATGACGTAGCATTCCATTACAGACGCCAGCAGCTCAACTCAGTGATTGCACGCCATCAGCTGAATTAGCGTCTCGAATTCTCGACCTTTGACTCGCAAATTGTCCAAGACATCGCAACTCAGTCTGTCTCACTCGTCCAAAAGTACACCAAAGTCGGCCATTATCTCGCGTTATTGATGTGAAATCTCAATCTACTCGTTTTCCGGGAGCCTCGAAGTGTTCTTTGCTATCAAACATTTTCAGTGGCGACACGCCAATTTCATTTAAGGCAAACTCGCAAACTACGTCACGCTGCTTGATCAGGAGGGCAAGAAAGTAGCCACAGCAATAAACACCCGGATCAATAACCATCTGACAACGACGACAATCATCACCACTCGGATCCCCCGGACACATCAAAATGTAATAGTTGGTGAAATAAAACTCATATACTAATTAATGATTGTAGTCGACTAGTTTTCTTTTGAATCGAACAATTTTGCAATTTGCATAAACAAATAACTGTTATTTACAGTCTATAAAACTGTGGAATTATAACTTTAACTGTGTAAATATATTTACTACATGTTGTACTAGTGATACTGTTAATTCTAGTTTCATGTTTTCCCGGTTTCCGAGCATGTATGCGGTTATCGGCAAACACATGTTCACGTCACTGCAAAGGCATTTTCCGCATAGCTACACTTGTAACGCCCCAACACCCACTCCATAAGGGCAAGAACGTGGTGAATTAATTAGGTACTCTCAGTTAAGCGGCATTAATTATATTTCCATCTCCCTCGCTATACAGTAACGTGTATCTCCCCATCTCTCTCACTCTCGTATGAGTGTGAGTGTGAGTGGGCGCCGTCTCTCTCTCGGCTATCCTTGGCATTATCGTACAAGTGTAGAGCAGGTTACGTCAGCCCGAGGAGTGAAAGTGTAAGGTGCATTTCAATACGGCTCAGCACCGGGACAGCACTCAGCACTCAGCCACCGAGAGCTGTGAATCACATCTGCATATCTCCGCCACAGTCAGCGCCACGCGAGTAGTGTTAGGCAACTACTGTACCTAACACTAAAACAAAACTTTCGTTTTGAGGGCCTCTCATCTATGTTAAGGGAGTTTTTGACCCTACAAGGGTTCGAGGGATAACTAGTGATAACCAGAATGTTCAGAGGGTTTGTGTTGTAGGAATGGGCGAAATGTAACGTACATCAGCAATAGGAAATATAGATATCACTAAACTTCAGTAATACTACCACACACACTGTGGTGTAAGGTATAGGACAATACAAATTCTCAATCTTCATTTTAATTAACTTATACAGTTTCGGTGCTAGTAGTATCACACCGAATGACAGGAGGAATTAAAGATTTAGGCTGCAGTGTAAACATGACAAGTGTGACTTATAGTAACGGTACCTATTTTGTAAGTGAAGACATATTTTGAGTCATTGGCGAAAGAGAACTAAGAAATATGTTTTAAAACTTCCAAGAGATCGCCCTTAAAATGATCCTATTAGACAATTGTTTGAAGGACAGCTCATGGCAAGTATTAACTGTGAAAATTGAAAGGACATAAAAGGATTTTTAAGAGGTTGATGTGGGATTTTTAGGTTGATGCCGAGGGATAGGTTTTTCCGGATGGACATACTGTTGTGAAGGGGAGACCCGTGATGATGACAGAGTGATGGTGGTAGCCGAGCCCGGATCTGAGTGTAACCTAACCCATTTAACGAGGGTACCCCAGACCACAGAGTCGTCAGCTCTTTATCAACCAGCACAAGCGAATACGTTATCCCTAGCAGACTGGTGAACCCATACACGGAAGGCTTTAATGTTCAATACAGAAGTGTATCAGGTGAGAACTGGTCGTCCATGGCGTTCTCGGCGATACATGCCTTCCCACTATGGGATCGTACGACATCAAGGCAGCGTGAAACACATTAAATACCCTTTTGTGGTTATTTACTGATGAATTCTGAAACTTGATAAAAAGTCTTACCTTAAGAACTGGTAGTAAATTAGAAAACAATACTAAATGGATTTTATAGACAACGACAAATATAACAATACCGTATATTCTGTTATCAATGTTATTCTGATCGATTTATATAATGTACTAGCTGTTACCCGCAGGCTTCGCCCCGCGAATTATTTATAAAAACTATGATATTTTTGTGTGCTGCATTCTGTGGTTAGCCTGTGGAACTACTACGAATCAAGATCAGCTGTTTGTACTTTCATCAGCTCAAACAAAAATGAATGTCCATAAGGAATACATGGGAACTTTGAATCCCCGTGGGGCAGAGCCCTACAGGATTTTCACTTTAATGTGCCAATATGTTACTCAGGACTATCAAGTACCTCTCTGCAAAATTTCAGCTCAATCGGTCCAGTAGTTTTCGCGTGATGGAACTTCAGAGTCACGCACAAACATCCATACTTTCACATTTATAATATTAGTATGAGTATGTACGAAAACGTTTTTGTATGAAATCAACATTTTAAGGCTCAGCTGAAATGTTTGCAATGAGTGATACAGAGGCCACATATAGCTAGAATTAAACGAGGAATCGGTTGTATCTCAATGAAAACACTGCGTGAAGTCCGAAGGTCTAATATTGTCTGGAATTTAAAATGTATGCAGCGTTATAAACGGTTTATTTATTGCAGTATTGCATTATTATTTACATTAATTTAAATGTTTGAGGGACCATACTCCACAATTACTTCATTTTTTACCAATCTTTTGATTTGAATCAGTTTAACAGACCGTATTAATAAACCTTAAGTATACTGTGTTACTGGTAAACCAAAAAATATTAATCAAGGATAAGATATCAAAAGAAAATACCCCCGTAGCAAACCTGTGACTCAGCGAATTTCCAATACATATTTATGGATCTTAATACCACATAAAGCCCCACCAAGTTTCATCAGTATAAATTTCTAAATAAACGATTTATGACATTTTAATTATTCCCCATAAGAATAACATAGCGGCTGAGTACGCAGGTTTGCTGCTACGGAAGCTATTCACAAAAAAATAATTTTTTATGCAAATATCAATAGACCACATCGATACGAAGCAATACACCAAGTTTCGTCATTATAAGTTTATAAATAAGCGAGATATACAATTGTTCTTATTCTCCATAAGAATAACATTGGAAAATGTACTGTGTTTAGTTAGCACTTTCAATATCTCTGTAACCAATTGACGTAGAGCAATGATCAAAACACCAAATCTTTTTCATCTGAATGCAATGGTGAAAACTAAAGTTTGATTTACCAATATATTATATGTAAACGACACAAAAACCCCATTTTTGGAGTACACACCCCCTAAAATACCCCGTAGGATGGAGCGTTTTGGCTGGTTTTCAAACTTAAAGTCATAAATGTTGCTTTACATGTTTGTACCCAATTTCATAAAAATCTGATCATTTTTACGAGAGTTATCGCAACCACGGACATATATATACATATCCGTTCCATCCGTTCCTTACATATATACCATCCATTCAAAACTGTGTACATGTATATATATATATATATATATATATATATATATGTATATACACAGTTTTGAACGGATGGTGTTTTTGGCATCTGAGGGTCTCAAAACGAAAAGTTATCACGGTCCCGGGCCTAGGTCTTACCACGCCGAATACGGTAATAGCTTCTTCCCTATAGAGGGAATTCGCTGAAACTATTCTTTAAGTTTAAAAACTATACCAAACTATAAAGCCATGCTGAAAAAATATTGCCAATTCGTTGTATAAAAAGTACCCACATACCGACAACCAGACTCTCCTAATAGCCAGTTGGCGTGTGTTTGTGGAGCGCATGTGCAAAGTGTCCCGGATCCGGATGTGACGGCGCAGCTGTTAACATCAGCTGATCGCAACTCAATCACCTGTTTTTGTTCACAGTTTTGCAACAATGGACCAGCTGATGCTGAATGCGTGCACTCGTCCCGTAGTCGTGGCACAATAATTACATCTTCTCGCTAGTCATCACTTTTCTCGGCGCTGGCGCCGGCGTCAAAGTCGCTCGGCCTAGTTTTAGACAACTCTGTTGTACCATCCTTTAATCATTTATTTACTATAACTATCGTATAAAAGTATCCAAATTTAATAAAATATCTCTTATCACAAATTTACTTATCAATTGGGCTACCGTGAAATTCAATTAATACCCCAACGCTGTACGCAATCCTACTTTCCTACTAGATTTTGAAAGTATACTTTTCTTCTGCTACTCGTGGTGAAAGCCACATACCTTATTTACCTCTGCTGCAGCATCTTGCGTAACACATGTTTTCCTTGAATCCCGCGTATCAAGTTGCAGGCGTTATCTAATCAAGAGAGTTGGTTCAGGGAAGGGGATTTGAGCTGCACATTTAATTTAGTTTGTTGACATTATTGCGTCCACCGTATTTCCAAACCCAACCAGATTTTACTAATAAAAGAGATCTGTAGTTTTGCTCTATATTAATGGCCTATTAAACTTTGAGTGCTAAAAGGTTATCTTGACTCCGGTAAACTTTGTGATCGGTACAAACTGCAAAAGTCGATTGTTACAGTTAATGCTAGGTTTGTCAATGGCCTATTGTGACTATGGTATGTTGTCAAACATTGCCCTGGAAGCTGATATCTCATCTGGTTTCTAATTCAAACATCCAGAGTTGTTTGCACAAGGTAGACCAGATCGAACAGCTGATGTTGATACAGAAGCACCTGTTTAGCTCTCTCACCTGGCTGGCAAAGAACATTCACCTCTGTGGCGCTCATGACGCACCACGTTATAGAAGGATAATTTTCACATGTAACTGTCAAACTAGTAATTTTTATCGCAATGAAATTATTTTAGTATACGGTAAAATTGCAGAGGTTGTGGATAAGTGTTTCAATTTAACAACTGGATTGGCTCAAGCTTATTTCCTATGGAATCCAAAGAAACACTGTTGAAAGAAATTCCTAAGTAGTCGAGGAATTGATCGTCACAACCGATTATTATACATCAAGGATTCACTGATTCTCTGAAGGGAGTCCTTGCTGATTCCATACTAGGCGTTGGCCACCAACAAGGCCGAGGGTTTTGGTTTCAATATCAATGTGTGTAACCTAAAACCCATCGGCCTAGGGAAAACCTTCTCTATCCATTTAGACTACAGACATCATTTCAATAAATCAGCAAATCAGGCAATGATTTTCTTGTTAAATCCACAGTCGTATGCAACCAATAACAACTTCATGGCTCAGAGCAATTACCAACGCAATTAAGTACCGTTTTCACATCTGACCCACTATGTTCGCGAGATTCCACCCTGGTAATTTTGAAAACCGGGGCTACAACTAGCTTTCAAGAATTTTTTCTCGGTGCGACCCACATAGCGAAGATGCGCTTTTCTCCGTCACCTGCCCGGCTAGTAGGCTGAACTGACTGACCAGTCTCCTCCAGCCGGGGAAAGTGTTGGGGCGGTCGGTGGCTGCAGAGTGTAGTGTCAACCGGGGCTTTCACTGGAGTTGCCGGCGCCTTTCTCCCGTCCTCCGCCCTGCCTCGTCATAGCGTCACCGCCCGGCCCGGTGTCCTCGCGGCGTTTATGTCATAGTGAACGGCGCGCGGCGCGAGTTGCAGTGGTAATGATTTGTGCACAACCGACGCGGACGGCCGTGACTTATAAATATAAAAAACTGCCGCGAGTTATGTGTACAACCCGCCGTACAACTGTTCCCAACAACTTATCATACTTATTTATAGGTTGTTGGTAAACTCACAGGACAAAAAACCATAACCTTGAGCGAAACGCTCCTCATAGTGACATGTGGCACAAAAAGAGAGATTTACTCTTAGCATTGTCAACTTATTTTCAATACCACGATAGACGGTCGTGCTTTTACACTACTTGTAGACTGTAATTCGAGAAGCTTTCACGATGTTTTTTTTAAGCTAGCTGAACAAAATTGTTACGATAATCCAACAAGCGTTTAGGTATACATACCTGCGTATCTTTGCTATGCCTTAGGCAATTAAATTGAAGATAACTGCAATTAAATCTGTTTTATGTATGAAGTCAAATTCGTCTTGCTTTTTTATGAACGCGCTCGATATGTTTAAGTCTAATCAAAATTACTACGATTTGTTAGTTTACAATTATTGTTTAGTACGGTTGTAGCATAATGAATAATTATAAAAAATATTTATTAACTAAAGGGAAAAACGAAGGATTTCTCTTTCCTCTGTTAATTCAAATATTTGAATATCCATTGCTGTATAGTATTCTAATTTTTGTTTTTAAGATAAACTAAGAAAAATAAACCAGCTACAGTATTAGAACAATCCAAAGCGCGCCTTCAATAAACAACACGCTGTATTGAGAGTTAATTTCGATATTTTAAAGGAAACATTAACTCCAGTGTTATCCAAAGCAATAACTTCGATGTTTTTTCAAAACAATAATTTAATGTTATATCAATAACGATTTTTCTAAAGAAAAACATGTTTACAAGAACAATAATTTTGACTTTTTAACAATGAATGTTTATGTTTTTCAAGAGAACCACGTGTAAACATAAATTCAACCCAACTATTCAATGTGTTCAATTTTCAAACCTTTATTTTACGACACGCTATTTGCTTACGTAATTTGTGGTTGACCAAACTCAAATAGAAACCCCATACAGTGAAACGTGCAACCAATATTAATAGTCGACTTGTGGGGAAGCACTTGACGGCAGCGTCAAGCGTAAAGCCACTTGAACCGTAAATGTCGTAAGTGATGACGTAAATATCAACGAGTGGTTTTCCGGGTACAACCTCTGTAACTGGGCTTGAACATTGAACTCTCTTGAGAATAATACAAGAACATTAATATCTGGTTGAAAATCTACCTCGCTGTTAATTTAAAACTGTACCAAAGATGTTCGTGTTTAAGCATGCATTATTCTTTCAATATGGAAATGTTGACAAATTCCGACGCAAAGACTTCAAAGGAAACCCTTTCTGTTTTGAAGGTGCTTTAAATATTTAAATATTCGAAATTAACATGTTTGGTTTTTATTCATGAACGTGGTGTGATTACCACAAGACTTTTTTTACAACATGAGTTTGTGAATTTATAATTTTAAGACTACATTGTAAGAATCCACTATAATCTGCTTTTACAAGAGATTTAAAATTCGGGTTAAGAACTGGCGACCCTAATTTCGAGTTTTTTGCTCCTCGTTGTACCGTATGCGGTTGAACAACAAATTACAGCTTTAAAATGAACGTTTGTACTCTTAAATTTCAATTTAGTGAAGGATTACCGGTACATCGAATTTCACCAGCAATAATTTAGCTGAATATTCGTTAACATCTGCACTTCGATTGGCTCGTATATTTCGCAGGGTCACGCGTTATGCATTCTTAAATATTAAAGAAAGGGCGAACAAATCATTACCAACCGTGATCATCCCAAGAACGTGCGGTGATTTCTTTATGCAGATTTCGATACAGTGCATGCATTTATTTCCAACAGGACAATCCAGCTCCTCGAATTCGAGCATATATTGTTTTCTTTATGGGATTATCCAGATCATAAACTGTTCAATCAGTTTAAATTGTAATGCCATGCCATAAGTTGGCTTTAAATAGCTGGACTTGCTTCTGTGCTGTTTTGTATGCTGGTGAATGTTAAATTAAATTGATGTTTCTGTTCTTTCATAATGTTAACATTGGACATTTTAAATCCCAGGGGGAAGAGTCCTGAAGGTAGCTGTTTCCAACTCCTAGACGTTAAGGGCTTTCAAAGCACATAAACCTTGACTTAAGACATGGTTTCGTCGGTAGCCTGCTCGCAAAAATCGCCTTATTTTGTCAATAGGGCGATGATTCCTCCGTTTAGGCAATTCGACAATAAGGACTCACCATTCTGTCCCGCTCATCCTCCACCAGGGCGATGAGTCTGCCAAACTCCCCCAGCGACTTGGAAATGACGAGCTCGTCGTCCGTCTGCGAGGTGCCGATGCAGTCGAAGCTGAAGTTCTGCAGCGAGCTGGACAGAGTGCGCTGCGCCCTCGACAAATCTGCGACACAAGATTACATTTGTTAGTGAAGTCGTCAGGGAGGTCACGAACATCAGAAGAGGACGTAGAGCGAACATTGCAGTCTGAATTTCGATTTGACACCTGCAGAGCCTTAAACGGTGGCCATATTGAGATTTATTGAGTTTTTCCATCTGTACATATGTAAATATTACCATGTAGTTAAAATTTTGTAAATAAAAATTTATGTTAAAATGTATCAGTTCTTTTTGGACCTCCCTGTATATACATTTTTCGTCGTATAATATAACTGATTCGTTCTAAAATACATCCTCCAATAAGTATTTAGAATATGTAACGCAATATTTCTTCTCTTAAAAAGCAACAAATTAGAGCCCGTTAAAAGTAAAAAAAAAAAAAAAAAAAAAAAAAAAAAAAAAAAAAAAAAAACGGGAATCGCCCACATTTTTCTTGACCGAGATCAAAAACCAGTCGTAATGATAATTGCAGGTAGGCCAACACACGAAACGCGAGGCAAAGGTCACTCGGTGGTATCAGTGACCTAGCTACCAGAACCGGCGACCACCACCACCACCACCACCACCACCACGGTGCCGCTGGGCGGCAACTGATACCAGCACTGCGGTCGACCCGTGTCAACCATCCGCGTGTGACCGGCAACACACTCGCGGTCCAGCAAGCCATGAGTCAACAGTAGTGTGGCTGTGCTAGCTACACATTGACACTGTCTGTGTTGGTGCTGATTTAATAATTAGGATGTAGACTGTTGTAGTCTTTCAATTTGTGAAAAACCTACTTAGGGTTTCCAAACTTAAAAACATCATATCCGTTTTCGAATGTGATTATATTTTAAACTACTTATAACATTAAAACAGGCGAGTAATACAAACCAAACCAGGCTAGTTACGTTATAGGCTAGTAGAGGCATGTAGGGATTATTGCCTCTTATTTTGCTCTACTTTGCTATGCCTTGCTTGATCTCTTTACTTTACCTAATGATGCTTTGCAGAAGAAAATAAACCAATATGAACGTATGCACATGCGTTTTTTTAACGTAAACAAAGAATACATTTTGAATTACACTACCTGGTGGCCAAGCTTTGCTCGGGGAAGGCAAGTCAGTTTAATTAGATGACGAAGCAATATTTCACCACTTCCCCCAACTGAGCGAGTGTTTTATATGTAGCTCATTTGCCTCTTTTCTGCATTTTTAAGGTCACTCCAACTGTTATTTAATTTCCATTTGATTTATTTTGGATATGACCACTCTAAAATGTAATCTACACTACTCCATGGTTTTAGTCACTGCTCTCAGGAAACAAAATGTTATTATAAACAACACGAGTATTACTTTGACAGTTCCCTGGTTGATTATGAACAGGTATTCCAGTTATTCTGTTTTGATTTTAAACTGCATAAGCCCTATATTAATTTTTAACTTTTAATTTTAGTTTGTTTTACATTGTTTGATTTTTCCTAGGGATGAGAGACCTGTTATAACTTATTTTTATCCCAGAAATTAGTTATTTCCACCAATTGAAGGAAATTGATGGAGCCGTTTTTGAGATCAGAGTTGCAGGCAAGCACGCAAGCAAGCAAACCTTACTCGTATTAGAGTATAGGATGTGGAAATTTAAACAAAGCAGAGCTTTTAAATCCCCGTGCTTTTCTTATGGGGGATGTTTTACGATTTTCTCGTTTGCTGGTAACTTTTTGGAAATGCAGTACTGCTATTTTTCCTGAGTCCCTGGAACCAAGAACTTTAATTTTGAGCTTTCTCCCATCATCCTTAGGTTTTCCAAACTTTCACAATCATTTCCAGTTAAAAATTCGCTTACAGAATTATGTATGTAGATAGATAGAATTTAAAAATAGTCGATACAGACCAAAATAATGTTCTGGAAATTGGTAACACATAACACATTAACTATGAAATTAAATTTAGATTATTTTTAAATTACTGTTATTTAACTCTAAAAAAATTTAGCTTGTCAACACAAGTAGGCGTAAAAAAACCTTCCTTTACATCTAGGACACAACAAAATGACCAACACGATTTACAAAGGAAAACAGATAGTTTTCATTAACTACTTTCTCCGAGTCAATGGTTATTAAAAGTTACTGCAGGGTAAAAACCGGAAGTACGTAGGTCAGAAGCGTGGGCTGATGTCTGGTGCCCCATTATACACGGAGGGCCGGGAACAATAGCCAATGGCGCTGGCGGTCATCTACTGGCCCGGGTAATTGTTTAACCAGATCCGGACTCGGGCCTTCTGGCGGAGAGCGACAGAATGTGTCAGCCTGGAGCCATCTATACGGTGTATTTAGGGAGAAGTGCAATCTTAAATGCATTAACTTCGAAAGATTCCAGTATTGTTAAGGAACTCATAATCGTAGCTTACAATTAATCCAAATACACAATTACGGTCTCTGTAAAGAAGACCACTCTTCATGCGAGATTTTATTTATAACGAGGTGATTATAAATTTACATTGACAAAATCATCAACCGGAGACTCGCGCGAGAGTGAGGGGCATGGTTCAGACCTTGGTGGAAGTATATACAGGTGTGCTATTCAGGAGGACGAGTTTAGAGCCGATCTGCGCATCCCGCCAATCTGACGTCACAGGAGCCTTTCGCTCCAACTGCCATATCACACTCTGCACTTTGTGCAGTTACAACGTTCTTTATATATTCGTGTTCAGTATAACATTTCCTTTAAATCAGTATGTCTTTCAATTTTGAAAATCCAATTATAAAGCTTCTGCTTAGCTTTCAAATAACACATTTTTGAACTATACTGCACATCTAACTAAACGAGCCTCTCTGACCTAATGTTTTTTTTAATGCAACTAATCTGAACTAGCCTTTTTGTAGAGAAGAAATTCCCAAAATATTTTGTTTGAAGATTTTCTACCTGAAGTGTTGGTTTATTCAGTATAAGCGTTAGTATATGAATCAAAATAATCAGCTGCCTGAACCTGGACCTATGCTAGGTAAGGCCCAGTGCACATCAGCGGTTTGCGGCGTGCGGCGACGATAAAAGCAGTGCACATCAGCGGCGACTATATAGTATTAGTATTGATTATACACAAGGTGAATAATCAATGGTATTATTAAATCTGTTACTCTATAACAACAACTTTGGTACCGGCAACAAAATAAATAACAAACAACAGTTTTAAGAAATTGATACGTTTTCCAACTCAATATTTAATTTGTTTCTTAAAATATAATAGTACGAATCCAAAGTAAATACTGTAGTTAATTGAATATTCAATCAGTGCTACTATTGTTTTACAATATTTATGAATGACTGTATTCTAATAATAAATGTTGTATCTGCAATAATACATGGCTAGACCAGTCGGCCCACGGTTACTTCCGGGTAGCGTCTAAAAACCTATATGAATGTTAAACAGAGCTTTATAAAATATAACAACGGTGTGATAACACCGAATTACACCTATAACCATCGAGTCAATGCAACAGCGTACGGGTGCCGCGCACCCGCATTACTTGCTGATGGATTTTAAGCTATAGGTAGTGATTTAAAGGTTCGTATTAAAAAAAATCTTGAAACAAAAAATAACGCTTGTCTTCTTTCGTACAAAACTGCTACTTCAAATCAGTTCCGTCTTTAAAAATAACAAGTACCACGCAAGCTTGAATTAATCAATACATTTACAAACATACATCTACATAACAATTAGTATAGAAACTTTTAGTTTACAGTTGTTACCATGAACTAACTACTGTTATGAGGTATATTTAATAATGAACCAGAATATATAACGTTTATAACGATCGCTCTAGTTTAAGTGGGTACAACGACAGTTTTAATGGAAGCCTGCAAATGTAATGCCGTCGTACCGCCAAGCTGACGTCTCGCGCCCGACCTGTAGCGAGGGGGAAGCGGGAGGAATCGGTGCGGTAAGTGGTAGCACATTTAGTTATACTTCCACCAAGGTTCAGACCTACCCAGAGCTCGTGGATCTGATGTGGTCGCGCCTTTGGGTTACCCAAGTGAAAATCTGTTTCATAGATTGACTGTACTATTGGCTTGACACTTGTTCATAAACGGTTCTGAGGTAGGCGAAACACAATTTGGATTCAGACAAATTACCAGTATTACCTACCTCATTATATTACAGAGAATGGGCTAACCTGAGGGGAACAACAAGATAAAATAATTAAATGATTTTACAAGTGGGAATGGGAGGGCAACCTCAACTTTTTGTAATTTTGTATTAACTTTACATATCAAACTTTGGGAAGCAAAAGAGTTTACAAATCATATACCACACTTACTACATTCACTCTCGTTTGGAGTGAACCCTAAGTAAAGATAAAATACCCCCGTCGCAGCAAACCTGCATACTCAGCGAATTTCCAATGGAGATATAAATGTCTTAATACTACATAAAGCCACTTACCAAGTTTCATAAAAATATATTCACAAATAAGCGATATATACAATTTTAATTATTCTCCATAAGAATAACATTGGGGCTGAGTACGCAGGTTTGCTGCAACAAGGAACACAAAAAATGGGTTTTTATGCTAATATCAATATAACTCAACTAGGTGAAGTCGTATACCAGTTTTTATTCATTTATGTTCATAATTAAGGGAGACAGAGCATTTAATTATTATCCATAAGAATAACAAGGGGGCTGAGTACGCAGGTTTGCTGCTACAGGAGAATTATGCAAAAACAATTTTTTGGAGCAAATATCAATAGACTTCAATGAGATGAAGCTGTATACCAGTTTCGTCAGTATACGTTCATAAATAAGCGAGATAAAAAAATTGTCTTTTCCTCCATAAGAATAACATTAGACAACGTACTGTGTTTAGCACTTTCAATATCTCGGTAACCAATTATTGACGTAGAGGAATGATCGAAATACCAAATTGTGTGTTTTTTAAGCTGAATCGAATGGTCAAAACTAAAATTTGACTTTTTCAAAAATTAAATGTAAAAAATTCAAAAAACCCATTTTTAGGGTACAAAACCCCCCCAAAATACCCCTTCGGATAGGTCGATCTGTCTAGTTTTCGAACTTAAAGTCATAAATACTGCTTTACATGTTTATACCAAATTTCGTCAAAATCGGATCATTTTTACGAGAGTTATCGTGCTCACGGACACACACACACACACATATATATATATATATATATATATATATATATATATATATATATATGTATATATATATATACAGTATCGAACGAATGGTGTTTTTGGGGTCTGGGGACCTCAAAACGAAAAGTTATCATGGTCCCGGGCCTAGGTCTTACCATGCCGACTACGGTAATAGCTTCTTCCCTATAGGGGAAATTCGCTAATATGACAATTGTCTGAGTCGTTGTAAAAAAATAACCCATCCAGGACAGACCATCACGATAAACAAGACATTATCAGTTTACCAATCTAATCATGGAATAAATAGAAGAGAAAGAGAAATCGGTTAAAAATTGGAATTTTCTAAAGTCAAATATATCACGGAAGTGTGAAACAATATGGAGACAAAAATCTTTAGACATAATTAATGAGGCAAACAGAAAATGACGAAGGCTTTCTCTGGCGACAAAGATACGTTATCACTTTGGGCTAGGTGGTTTCATCTCAAGGTCAAGAGCAGGATTACTCTCTCAGATATCTGTTAAGTTCCCTGAAGCTCTTCCGTTAAACATTTATCGTTTGAAAATGGTAAAATACAAAAAGCATGCAATTTCTCTTAAACATTGTTCCGTGGTTTATTTCAAGGTTTTATTAGTTCATAGTTGAAACCTGACTTCACCTAGTTGAGCTATATTTATAATGGCATAAAAACCCATTTTTTGTGTTCCTTGATGCAGCAAACCTGCGTACTCAGCCCCAATGTTATCCTTAAGGAGAATAATTAAAATTGTATATATATCGCTTATTTGTGAATATATGTTTGTGAAACTTGGTAAGTGGCTTTATGTAGTATTAAGACATTTATATCTCCATTGGAAATTCGCTGAGTATGCAGGTTTGCTGCGACGGGGGTATTTAAAACGTACGGTTGCCTCGCACTTGTGCTCCGAGCCACTGGTATTACATACAACATTCAATGACCCAACAAATGTAGTATACAACCAAACTGAGCAAATGAGAATATATCCCCGGGCGAAACTATGAGCTCTTTTTGGTACTGATAAATTTTAGTAAAAAAATGTTTTGTAAACAAATGTCCTACATACTACTAAGTTTAGTGTAAAGAAATACAGCACCACAACAATTGTAAATGAAAATACCCCCGTCGCAGAAAACCTGCATACTCAGCGAATTTCCAATGAATATACATAACGTAACACATTAAAACACTTAACAGGATTCATACAAAATATATTCACAAACAAGCAATATTAAAATACTAGATATACGCTCCTATGTCCCGTAATAGGATGAAGCGAGGATTTGTAATACCACCATAATAGGCAGTGTAGGTGCCGGATTAATGAATTAAAAGAAACTTACCTAACCTCACTTAGGCCCACATTAATACTTCGACCAGCCTACCACATTCCAGTTTATTGTTGAATCTAGTAGGCCTATATTAGGTGAAGAACCAAAATTTATTCACCCTGAAAAAGAACTACTTGCCACGTAAACATTCCTCTCAGAGTAGTCATTGTGTAAACATTTTGTCTTTGAATTCTGTATTGTTAATTTGAAGTGGATATAAATAGGCTATACACAATAGGCATATATTTGAACAAGTCTTTAAGCCCACTTACTTCTGGCCTACCAATGCACAACTTCAGTGAATGTCACTTTTTAGGATCAGGTAATAATTATGGGTCAAATTATTGCCAGGGAAAAAGCTAGTACAGTATCCGGTAAGACCTAGGCCAAATGTGAAAGTATTCTCGTTGGTTGAAATCCAAAGTTACATTACCATATTTGTAACGTGTCGCAGATTAATTGACTACAAGTAACTTAACAAACCTCACCTAGGCCCACATTAATAGTTCAACTGGTCTACCACATTCCATTTCATTGCAGAGTCTAAATGTTAGGTGAATAACCAAATTTTATACATCCTGAAAAAGAACTACTTACAACATATAAACATAACTCTCAGAATAACCACTGTTTAAAATTTGTCTTTGAATAGAGTTAAGTTTAAGGGAATATAATAGGGGTAACCCCAGGGCTCTGAGCCGGAAATATCCTACCCCTCAAAAGTAGGCAAAAATAGGCAAAAATTTGAGTAAGTCTTTAAAGCCCACTTACTTCGAACCTACTAAGGCATAACTGTAGTCAATTTTACTTTCAAGAATCTGCCATTGCCTTCCTTATTATCAAACAAAATTCAAAAGAATTAAATTTTAATGAATTGTTTAACCGCGAATGCTGGCACAAATATTTATAATGTAATGTCAAAATCGCAAATTAATATAGCCATGAAACTATGGTAGAATAACTAACCTATAACTGTTTTTAGCGAATTTCCCCTATAGGGAAGAAGCTATTACCGTAGGTCTCATGGTAAGACTTAAGCCCGAGACCATGATAACTTTTCGTTTTGAGGTCCCCAGATGCCAAAAACACCATTCGTTCAAATGTATATATATATATATACTTTTAAAAGTGTAAATTAAAAACAACACTTGTAAGCTTTCCTTCTATATTTCGGAGGAGTTTATACCCCCTTCTTCAGGAAGGAAATACTTAAAAACAGAAAATTAAAACTACAGTAACACATAATAATAAATATATAAATAAAAGTAAAATGTAAATGTAAATAAAGCTAATCAGCTGTCAGCTGGTTCTTGAAAAAGTTATTATAGGGGCAGTTTCTGGGGGATACCAAATTTGTCTTATCTCAGATTAAGCCCCATTGGATTTATTGTTTTTAAAACAATTTGATGGGCTTGCTCATATTTCATTAATTGGTATCTGTTGTATTCATCACTTTCGTTTATGTCCATCTTTGCAACCGCTTTCAATGAATAGCACTCTTCAATTTTTTCTTTGTTGTGAATTTCAATATGTTGGGCTAATGGCTTGTTCTTATCTTTGTGAAAAATGTCGAAACGATGGCCTGTCATTCTTATTCTTAAATGATTCGACGTCCGCCCAACATATTGTTTGTCACAATGGTTGCAAGATATTTGGTATATAACATTTTTTGTGTCACATGTTATGTTTTCCTTTATAGGAAATGTTTTTCCGGTAACCGAACTGCAGAATTCCTTAGTGTCACACATAATTTTGCAGGTTCCACAGCGCGGTTTCTTGCAAGGCTTGCATCCAATCTCTATTTTCGTTTCTGGTTTCGGAAAATTCGTTCTGACAAGTTTCGCCTTTAAGTTAGGTGTTTTTTTAAACGTGACTCTAGGTGGAGTAGGCATAAAATCTTTAGCTTCTGGAAGTATCTCCAGAAGGCAGTAAGCCGTTTTTATTATGGAGTTTATTTTATGAAGGCCAGGGTGAAACTGTGTTACGAATTTTACATTTTTAGATGCAGTATAATTTTTTCTTGTATTTGTATGTCTAAGGGTTTGGTTGTTTACAAGCCTCTCAGGGTACCCCAGCCTCGTAAAAGCATTACTGATCTTAGACATATAGTCAGTAAAATCTTTCTGGTCACTGCATAAGTTTTTTGCTCTTACTGATAGGCTTTTCGGAATAGATTTCTTCACGTACAACGGATGACAGCTAGAATAGTTCAGATAACTCATAGTATTCGTCTCTTTAATGTGCAGTTTGGTCTTAAGTATTCCAGAATTAAGACAAATATCAAGGTCTAAATATGTAATAATTTTATCTGAGTAGGTCCAGGTAAACTTAAGATCAGAGAATTGTTGAAGGGCTTCCAAGAAACTTGTAAGAGAGTCAGTACCATGAGTCCAGATGAAGAAAATGTCATCTATAAATCTGAACCATCGCATGGGCAATAAAGACTGTGAATCCAAAAATTCATCCTCAAACTTACCCATGAATAAATTAGCATACGAAGGGGCCATTCTTGTCCCCATTGCTGTCCCGGACATTTGAAGGTAGTGGTTATTGTTAAACTCAAAATTATTCTTTGTTAATGTCATAGATATAAGATTAAAATAAACCTTTTTCAGGGTTTATTTTAATTAAACTGGGTTTTTCATTAGACTTTCTGCTGTTTAAGAAATACTCAGCTGCATTCATCCCATTAGCGTGGGGAATATTAGTGTACAGAGAGTTAACATCTACTGTTACAAGAAGCGTTCCTTCTGGTAGTGGTTGTTGTATTGCCGATAACTTTTCTTTAAAATCCTTTGAGTTTTTTTATCTAAGAAGGAAGGCACTTGACAAGAGGTTGAAGATGGTCATCTATGTAAGCTGATATCCTTTCAGTGGGGCTGCCATAACTAGACACTATAGGCCTTCCAGGAGGCGGATACATTTTTTTGTGAATTTTTGGGAGCATGTAAAACGTGGTTGTGCGAGGAAATTTAGGAACTAAGATATTAATATCTTTATCGGAGAGCCCTTCACTAGGTCCATGCTCGTTCAAAAATTCTTTGATTTCTTCACTAAATTTACTTGTTAAATTTTCTTTCAATGGTTTATAAACATCTTTATTAGACAGTTGGCTATTAGCTTCGTTCAAGTAATCAGTTATGTTCTGGATTACAATTTGATTGCCTTTGTCAGCCGGCAGAATTATTATTTCTTTATTGTTTCTTAGCGATTTTATAGCTTTTATTTCACCAATTGTTAAATTATTATCATGTTTTAAGGACTTTTCAAAGTTAGGAGTTGACAGATTAGCTAGTATGACGTTAATAAACTGTTCTACTGGACGATCTTGAGGTAGAGTTGGTTCCCAGTCAGATTTTCTTTCAAATCGCTGAAGACATGGAAGAGGTTCCTCCTGTTCATTTGGAGGCTCCTTACTGAAATGGTATTTCAGGCGTACTTCCCGTGCAAATGAGAGAACATCATTAATTAAATTTATTTGTTTGAACTTGGGAGTTGGGCAGAAAGTAAGTCCTTTGGATAATACTTTTAACTCATCATTCTTTAATACATAGCTAGAAATATTATATATATATATATATATATATATATATATATATATATATATATATATATATATATACATATTTGTGTGTCCGTAAGCACGATAACTCTCGCAAAAAAAGGTCCGATCTTAATAAAATTTCCATAAGAATAACATTGGGGATGAGTACGCAGGTTTGCCGCAACAAGGAACAAAAATAATGGGTTTGTATGCAAATGTCAATAGAACTCATCTTAGTGAAGTCACATACAAAGTTTCATTGATATACATTCATAAATAAGCTATATATAACATTTTAATTATTTTCCAGAAGAATAACATGGGGACCAAGTACCTAGGTTTGCTGCTTCGGGAACCATAGGCGAAAATTGTTTTTTTTTTTTTGTACAAACAACAATAAACCACAACCAGAAGAAGCCATATACCACCAAATCTCGTCAGTTTATGTTCATAAATAAGCGAGATATAAATTTGTATTTTTCTCCACAAGAATAACATTAGACAACGCACTGTGTTTAGCACTTTCAATATCTCAGTAACCAACTGACGTAGAGCAATGATTAAAATACCAAACTGTTTGTTTTTATGCTGAATTCAATAGTAAAAATTAAAATTTGATTTAAACAAAAACTACATGTGGAAACCCCCAAAAAAAACATTGTTGGGGTACGAAACCCCCTTCGGATGGTGCGATTCGTGTGGTTTTTGATCTCGTTCAAATAAATGGTTTACACATTTTAACCAAATTTCATTAAGAACGGACCTTTTTTACGAAAGTTATCGTGCTTACGGACACATAATATATATACATATAAAAAAATTTGAAGAATGGTGTTTTGGCATCTGGGGACCTCAAAATAAAAAGTTATCATGGTCTCGGGCTTAAGTCTTACCATGAGACCAACGATAATAGCTTCTTTCCTATCGGGGAAATTCGCTAAAACAATTTCCATAATTTAAATTATTGACATGTAAAACCAATTGATTGATTTCAATCTTTTCTCAATATCGCTATCAATCATATTCAACACCTCTTCGAACTTATTTCTTTTCAGCCACAAGTATGTTCTGAAACGATTATCGTCCAGCTCCAATCCTGCATGAGTTGATGGTATTTGCACTTAGCACCCAGTGTGTTTAATTGGCATGTGAATACAAAAGTACCAATTAGTCATCACTACTACAACTATCTTTATTTTCCAACCGGGGTAGACTTCTCGAGAACGAAGTAATCCACGGTACTTCGCGAAAACGCGTTACTATACCATGGTCCATAGGACATCCTCTCATGTTCACCTTTAGGTAGTAGGTGACTTACGAATAATTGGGGTAGGCAACTGGAAAAACTCAAATTTGTACCCCGCGACGACTCTTGCGGTGTAAATTGACCAAGTGTTACTTTACGTTACGTTATGTTATCGGTCTTGGAGGTGATGTGACAAACCTCGGTGTGAAAAGGCCTTCGCCCTTGCCTCAGCACAGCTGGGTTTATCAAACAACTGTTGCCCGCGTCAGACATTGACATTGTACAGGACAATGCCACATTGGCCACGCATCATCAGCCATTACGTTGATGACTGGGCCTTTGTCTAATCCATCGCATTGTCTTTCTTCCTTCCTTGTTTTGTTGTGATCGTTCGTTCACTCGTGAGTCAAGCCTGTGCCGGACAACAATATAATGTTTAATACTCCGATTGTTTTGTCTTATTATTCGTCCATGCTGAGTCAACTATAGTTAAGTTTTTAACAAGAGGAAATAGTACGAGAAAGGCAGGCAAAAACATTTTTCAATTAATAACTGACTACTGCACCAACATTAATTGTAAGAGTTAATTTGGATACTATCGAGTAATAAGTTTAGTTCACAATCAGTGCAACATTATACTGTCTATCATGGCTGGTAAACATATACATACTGTGTGCGGAAATCTTTTATAGTACTGGGTTTTTGTGAGCTAATCATCTTATTGTCTAAAAATTCGTTTCATATTTGGATAAACGGCTAAGTAGAACCTGCAAGTTTGACCCTGTTCCATTATACAAATAAGGAAAACCATGGATTCCGTCCGTCAAATTCCAGTATAAACTTATTATAGAAATGTGCGTACAACTATGTTAGCATGCAGTCATTTACTGGCAGTCATGTTAACGAAAATTCAGACAGCAGTTAAATATAAAAATAAATTCCCCTTTTTCATTTGATTGATGAATTTTAGCCTCCAGATTACTGTATAATACAGTACTTAAAAGTGGTGTATATACCTGCATTTAAGTAATCCAATTTTGTGCTTCATTCTACCGGTTTAAACTCCGTGAAGTCATCATCAGGCCGTTGGTACAAGGCCTGATGATGACTCCACAGAGTTGAAACCGGCTGCATGAAGCAAAAAATTGGATTATTTAAATGCAGGTATATAAACCACTTTTAAATTCCCCTTTAATAAAAAAAACAATGTACCGGGTCCGTTGTACGACCTAAAAAAAGTGAATAACTCGACCAATGGGTTTTACGTTAGCCACGGAGATTTACACTGGAATGGTAATGCGGAACTCAGTTGTATACGTGATCTGGAGATTAGAGTGAGATCACGTCCGCAAAAACAAAATTAATGTCACGAAAATAGGTCTTACATGAGCCATCGCCGCGGCGCGAGTGTACAATCTAAATATATAAAAGAGGAAGTATATATATATATATATATATATATATATATATATATATGTATGTATGTAGCCTATGGACTCCGAAACCGCTCGACAGATCGTAATGAAACTTTCAGGCATTATTAAGCATTATTCAAGGATGGTTTTTGTGGAAGTTTGGTGCAAATCTGTCCAAAGGGCTCCGACCCAGAGGGCATACAAGGGTGCAGTGTCAGGTTTTAGAAATTTAGTGTTTACAAAATAACAGCTGTAATTAGTAAACAACTTAATTTGGGCGCAGCAACGCGCGCCGGGAAACTGCTAGTATATCAATGAAAGCCATGATCATTTTATTTCGAAATTGCGATCCTAGTAACTAGTAACCGAACACATGCCAGATGTGCACGCCTACTGATTGTAATCTTTCAATGTTAAACCACTGTGTAACCAGTGGTGATTTTAGTTTGATATTTGGCTTGGGCGCTAAATACGCTTATTTTCCTAATCGGTAAAAACTAAGAGATCTATTTTTTCAAGTGTGCAACAAGGATCAACAGCGATTTGTCGCGATTTTTTTCATAGCCCATTCTACCGTACAAAACTGTGTTGTAGAGTATCAACCAAAATACAATAAAATCATACACTCAGTGCATGGGAACGTATACTGAATGAAACTGCTGACTGCTTTAAATTTGATAAACTCTTGCATGGGATCCCCTATCACGGACACAACGGCTTTTGAACTGTAAGTGATTATAGTACAACAATTGTTACTCTAGGTCAATTATACAAAACCGTTTCACTAGTAAATATTCTTTGCAGTGGTTATCCAACAAAGAAAATACATATTTGCACAGGGTTCAAACACACACACAGACAAACAAAAATAGACTTCTCACGAGCAAACATAAAAAGTTTACTGAACAATTAAACCAAGCGCTTTCAAAGCGGGTTATCTTTAGATCGTGTATTTTCTTCAGAGGCATTGTGTTCTTTAAGCGATTCGATTTGCTCGTTTTCAACAGCGCCATACAAACACGTCGTTTAATGCGCTATGTATGTGCACTTCAAATTAACTGCGGCTAAATAATAGCTGAACATTACTCTGGCCAAATATACGTCAGAAATATTTAATTGTGCTTTATACAGTACAAATAAAGTAACTGGCAAGGTTAGTCTATTTCTCAAAGAATTGTTTATATTCGCGTGTTGGCTCCATATAGTACATACGTTATTGTTTAAAACCACTTCATTTTCTCAAATTTGAAAGGTTCGAACGCAGCATTCCGTTCATCTCGGACACCCAATTTGAATTGTTGTATAGTTTCGTCACATTTTTTGACTTAAAAATGAACTACAAAATGATAGCTCTGATAAGAAAAGAGCCCTAGGACTGATTTTGAATATCAGCTAGTCAATGATTTTGATAATACAAAATTAGAGCGGATTGTAAACTAGAAGTCCGGTAAGGTAACTGTTTGAGTATGAATTAAACATTTTAATTTCACATTTCTCACGAGAAATACTAAGAACAACAAATTACTAGCGTTAAATTAAACTGACTTTTTTGTAGCTTCAAAAGTTCAAATCATCCAGTCAATGGATGAGTTCCATCAACAAAAACCATAGCCAGAGCATGTTACGTACACGAGCTTAAAAAAACTCAGTTGAGTATTCGTATAAAAGAGCGAGCCTTTGGCACAAGGATTCAGACCTCAACTTTCAACTGTGAATTCGGATCCAAGTTGGAGCTTGTTTTTTGCTTTTAAGTTGTTAAATTGACCAAGTAACTGATCAAAGTTATATTTATTAACTTTCCGCACGTCCCACAGGCACGCCTGCCTGTGAAAGAAAAACAGGAAGATATACTACAGACTCTTTAAAAACAACTATAAAACATATAAGAAATTGATTTGGCTTTAAGTAGTGGGAGTTCTTCCCTCACAGTCCTATCCATTTTTTCTACATAGATGGACCTCCATAACATGAAGGTGGCGTGGCGCCTAGAGCCGAGGAGACGAGTCGTTATCACCAGCGGCTGGGAGCGTGGTGACCTTGTTATCACTGTGAACGACCTTGTCATGCCAGAGGCGGCTGACTCACGCCAGCGCATTATATGGTGATGGTAGAATTGAAAAAGTAGGAAATACGCTTAGGAAAGCCATGTCCGGGTATAGGACATATGGGTACACTACTCGTCAGCTTTTAACTTAACAAAAGCCATCAGGACTGGAAGGCCCTCAAACTGGTAAGAATTAACTTTTCTTGTTGGTAATAAAAATGAAAACTGATATTGGTTAGTACCTGGTAGGGGGTCGAACTGATACGAATTGCCGCCCACTTTCCCCTTGGACGCATCGTGGTCCCTCTAAAAATACCGAATTAAGGGAATATTTATCATGGGGGAGAGGCAAAGATGATTTGGAACTTCGGCAGGTTTTAAGTCGTAGTGTATGTTAAAGGCGAACTGTGTAGTTCAGGTCAGCATCAAATGTGATTTATATTACTTTCCTGTGGTCAGGAGTGACACAGCTCGTTGGGCCCCAAGTAATCGAATGTATATTATTACAATTTCGTTTTAAATCCAAAATAACAACTGCCTCGTTATATCCACTGCACAGGAGAGTCAGCCACTCAGGATTATCCACTGTTGGCCGCATGGCGTCGTTATCAGTGCAGGTGACCTTGTCGCATCGCCTGATAGCACTCGCGCATCACACTCGACTCTACTGACTCTACCTGAGTGCTGTGTTATCTTGGCTTTAACTGCTCACATTACCATTGTATTTTTTAATGATTCACGAGTGATAACGACAATATTGTTAAGAGGTAAAATTTAATCCAGCAGGTTGACTATAACAATTTTAATTTTTCCAAATTCTCTGCCAAGAACATTTGCCAGTAGTAATCCCCTTTTTCTGACAGATTTTCTAAAGATTATTAACTATCTACAATTAACCGGAAGTTTTGTGTTGCATTTTATTTTAAAACCAAAAATACAATCTCCCTTCCAAGAGTTCTCCAACACAGTGAACCAGAGAAGAAAAAGTTAAATTGATACATTTTTCTTATCAATATTTTCTACTGACTTTTAGTTGTTTTATATTTTTCCCGTGACTTTCTATTTAATGAACACTCTTTGCTTACAAAATTTCAAAACGTTTCTGATAATAACATTTTTTATTACAAAGCAGTATTAAAACAACTTAAAACTCCAAAAACTGTGATCCATTTTTGTAAAACTCAATGACAGAGACAAGTTTTCAAAACAATAGGTCCAGTAGTTTTTTAATTATTAGATTTAGGGATTTTTCAACTTCTTGTTATCGTTTAATATCGCCCTTTGCAATCTTTGGATTCTTATTGCAATAAATTCATTTCCCAACTGATTTATCTTAGAATGAGCAAACCATTTCTAAACAAAACGATTGACGTTTTCCAACAGTTAATCCGGCAAGCATAAATACATTTGCCTCAAAAAGAGCTTATTATAAGTTGCCACTAACTTCAAAAACAGTTAACAAAACGTTTCGCGATAGTGTATAGCTTACAAATACAAATATACGTCGAGCCAGAGAGAAACGACCCGAACATTTTATGTCTTTCCACAAACATTCCGAGTTTATGACAAAAAATAATGAAAATCGCGAAAAGGTGTAAAAGTTTACAGCCGACCCGCCGGTGGTATTTCGCTGGCATTTCCATCCCTACCCCCAGGTGGGCCGGTGCCGGTAGTTCTGCTGTAGTGACGGCGGCGGCGTCGAGACACGCGAGTCGCACACATTCCCCTGATTGGCGACGTGACCCGCCGGTGGTATTTCCATCCCTACCCCCAGGTGGGCCGGTGCCGGTAGTTCTGCTGTAGTGACGGCGGCGGCGTCGAGACACGCGAGTCGCACACATTCCCCTGATTGGCGACGTGATCCGCCGGTGGCATTTCCATCCCTACCCCCAGGTGGGCCGGTGCCGGTAGTTCTGCTGTAGTGACGGCGGCGGCGTCGAGACACGCGAGTCGCACACATTCCCCTGATTGGCGACGTGACCCGCCGGTGGCATTTCCATCCCTACCCCCAGGTGGGCCGGTGCCGGTAGTTCTGCTGTAGTGACGGCGGCGGAGTCGCACACATTCCCCTGATTGGCGAAGTGATCCGCCGGTGGCATTTCCATCCCTACCCCCAGGTGGGCCGGTGCCGGTAGTTCTGCTGTAGTGACGGCGGCGGAGTCGCACACATTCCCCTGATTGGCGACGTGACCCGCCGGTGGCATTTCCATCCCTACCCCCAGGTGGGCCGGTGCCGGTAGTTCTGCTGTAGTGACGGCGGCGACGTCGAGACACGCGAGTCGCACACATTCCCCTGATTGGCGACGTGATCCGCCGCTGGCATTTCCATCCCTACCCCCAGGTGGGCCGGTGCCGGTAGTTCTGCTGTAGTGACGGCGGCGGCGTCGAGACACGCGAGTCGCACACATTCCCCTGATTGGCGACGTGACCCGCCGGTGGTATTTCCATCCCTACCCCCAGGTGGGCCGGTGCCGGTAGTTCTGCTGTAGTGACGGCGGCGGCGTCGAGACACGCGAGTCGCACACATTCCCCTGATTGGCGACGTGACCCGCCGGTGGCATTTCCATCCCTACCCCCAGGTGGGCCGGTGCCGGTAGTTCTGCTGTAGTGACGGCGGCGGCGTCGAGACACGCGAGTCGCACACATTCCCCTGATTGGCGACGTGACCCGCCGCTGGCATTTCCATCCCTACCCCCAGGTGGGCCGGTGCCGGTAGTTCTGCTGTAGTGACGGCGGCGGCGTCGAGACACGCGAGTCGCACACATTCCCCTGATTGGCGACGTGACCCGCCGGTGGCATTTCCATCCCTACCCCCAGGTGGGCCGGTGCCGGTAGTTCTACTGTAGTGACGGCGGCGGCGTCGAGACACGCGAGTCGCACACATTCCCCTGATTGGCGACGTGACCCGCCGGTGGCATTTCCATCCCTACCCCCAGGTGGGCCGGTGCCGGTAGTTCTGCTGTAGTGACGGCGGCGGCGTCGAGACACGCGAGTCGCACACATTCCCCTGATTGGCGACGTGACCCGCCGGTGGTATTTCCATCCCTACCCCCAGGTGGGCCGGTGCCGGTAGTTCTGCGGTAGTGACGGCGGCGGCGTCGAGACACGCGAGTCGCACACATTCCCCTGATTGGCGACGTGATCCGCCGGTGGCATTTCCATCCCTACCCCCAGGTGGGCCGGTGCCGGTAGTTCTGCTGTAGTGACGGCGGCGGCGTCGAGACACGCGAGTCGCACACATTCCCCTGATTGGCGACGTGACCCGCCGGTGGCATTTCCATCCCTACCCCCAGGTGGGCCGGTGCCGGTAGTTCTGCTGTAGTGACGGCGGCGGCGTCGAGACACGCGAGTCGCACACATTCCCCTGATTGGCGACGTGATAATATTTGCATATTTTTATTACCGCATGCGAAAATCTAATCGGGTAATAAGCCGCACCCGCTTGACGAGCTGCGAAAATTGCTCGGTCGCCTTCTTAAATTTCTCATTATGTAAAACTTGATTATTGATTTACTGTTGATGGCAAAAAGGTAGTATATGCATTATTAAAATGTTTTAACGTGCTCCGGTTATGCAGCTGGTTCAATTTCTAAATTCATTTAATGGTTAAAAAATATCAATGGGGTGAAAGGAGTACCTAAAAAGTTAATTGAGAGAATAGTAACATTCACTATTATTAGGGCTTTTCTCGACATATACCACAGTCTGCTATACACCACGGATACTATAAGACCTTGTTTCTGGCTACGTTTTGTCTATTGGGTTGTTGACGTTTGTGGTAAAAGGTTTTGCAAATTGTGCTAAATAGGCGTGAGAAAGGTTAAGAAAACATTAAACAGTTTAAGCGATCCAACAGCAGATTAGTAAAAGATTAGTTTCTCTGTGGGGATAGCCTATTTAATAGAATGGAAACAAAGAGTTCCCAACTACATATTGTTATTCCCTTATCCGTGCACAAAACTTTGTGCAAATAAATTAAACCAAGAGTCAAAAATGCTCTAGAATAAACAGCCTTGAGCGGGAGCGCGTCCAAACGAAGATGAATGCAACTGACATATAGTTTGACAGATTTATCCACCGGAACAATTTTGAATTTACCCCCCGCCACTGCATTGGGGTCCGTGCCGACCCGAGTGACTGGGGGATCGGAACCGGATCACCATGACAATGGGCCTCATGCTAATAGACTGCCTCAAGAGGGGGTTCGTCTGAGTGCGCGAGGTCTTCGATTACAAGCCTGCGTGTACATTTATGTCAAATCTAGAAAAAAAAAACATAAATATGGGATTTGTTTTTCTCCCCTCTCTCTTGCTCCCTCTGGAACAAGCATGTAAGCTGTACACTTCGTTAACAAAATAGAACATTGTTTTGAGGAATAAAAACATTAGTGAATACAATGGGAACTCAATATTGTACTGTCCTGGTAAAGTAGTATGAGAGAGGGTTGGAAGCAGTGTCATTTGACGACAACGGAAGCGAGAGCAGTCACGACAACAATCGGCTTCCGCGACATCTTCCCTTCCCGCCTTGGTCGCGACTTAACCTCACCGCGACCGCCATAAGTGTAGAAACAAATAACGAGTTCGCACGCAGCATGCTGACGTGAGGGAAGTGAATTTCCACATAAAAACTTGTAAAACTCAAAATAAGTGTAAAAACATACATTTGTCCAATTTTTATTGAAATCTGAAAACATTGATTTTTTGGCTGTTCTGATAATCCTGGTTTCATTTCTTTATTTCTTTATTGGTAAGTATCTTAATTGCCATAATTAAATTATGGTTAAGACTAAATTACATTAACAGAGTATGTAATGCTAATAATAACTGATACAATTTTGATTATTTAAATCCTTGAATCTTGCAAAATAATCTTCGTCCAATCTTGAAACACAACATTTTGATTTTAAATTTATATTATATTTTCATTGTTGTTTTCATTTAAAAAATCTTCAATTTTGTATGGACATTTAACGATAAGGTATTGCTTTAATTTATTTTTGAATTGTCTTATGTTACTTAAAGATTTTATTTCTGAAGGAATTTTGTTGTAAATTTTGATTGATATGTAGTCTGAGCATCTTTGTCGGAATGTTGAATTTGGATGTGGCAAGTCTATATGGTTGATATTTCTCGTGTTATAATTATGAATTTGTCTTCTGAAGGAAAATTTATCAAGGTTCAAATGTACAAAACTTGCTGCTTGTAATATAAAAATTGACGATAATGTTAGAATATTTAATTGTTTGAATAGTTGTTTGCACGATGTTCTTCTTGAGACTTGACAAAGTGTTCTTATAGCTTTTTTCTGCATTTTAAATACAATTTTGGCATTTGGGCTTGAACCCCATATAATTAGTCCATATGATATATGTGAATGGATATAAGCATAATATACCATTTTATTTATGTCTAGAGTGCAGCATTTAGAAAAACATTTTATCAAAAAGATTCCTGAACTGATTTTTTTGCAAATTTTATCAATGTGAGATTTTAACCATGAAAGATTTGGTTGTAATGTTAATCCAAGAAATTTATACTCTGTTGCCAGTGGTATCGTAGAGTTGGCAAGTTGAACAAGTTGAATTGTTTCATTATTAAATTTTTTATTATATTGTAAAGCTGAGGATTTCAAATCATTTACTATCAAACTGTTTTCTGTAAACCATTGTTCCATTTTAGAAATTTGAACAAAAGAAGATATCTCTAATTGTTTGTTAGAACTTTCGGTAATATTGAGAGTTGTATCATCTGCAAAAAGTATTACTTCTCCTTTATCTACGACGGATGGTAGATCATTCATGTAGATAATGAAAAATAATGGCCCTAAAGTAGAACCTTGTGGTACTCCATGAATTATATCAGATGATATTCTTGATTTTGTTGGATGTTTTCTATTCTTTAGTTCTGTGAAATGTTTTCGTCCTGTTAGAAATGATTTTATCCATCCAAGCGCTGACCTGTTAAATCCCATCAATCGAATTTTATCAAGTAGTCTATTATGATTAACACTATCATAATAAACGGGATAAATCAAGAAATATACTAAGAGATGGAAGATCTGTATCAATGTTTGCCATTACATTTGTTACTAGTTTGTATATCGCATCAATTGTAGATTTGTTTCTTTGAAATCCAAATTGATTTGGGTTTATTATTGAGTTTTCTATAATATAGTTTGTCATTTGGTTGTGAACAATTTTTTCAAATATTTTAGAAAAAATTGTGGTCAAAGCAATTGGACTATATTATTAATTTTAAATCCTTCTTTTTTGTTTTTTATTATTGGGACTATTTTAGAGAGCTTCAATTGTTCTGGAAAAATGCCTGATAAAAATGAATTATTCAATATAAATGTTAGAGGGTGAACAATGGACGGGGCACTATGTTTGATAACAAGAGAAGGAATATCGTCTGGGCCAGTGGTCAAGGAGTTGCTAAGGTTCCTTATAACAGATTCAACTTCAACAACTGTAACCTCAAGGAAACATGACAAGGAGTGGTTAGGAGAGTTGTCACAAATATAAAGAGGAGGAGTCTTTAGACCTTTTTCCTTGAACATATTTGGAATAATATTGTAGAAGTATTCGTTAATGTTTTCTGCAATTAGTTGAGGGTCAGATAATTTACTACCATCCATTAAGGTAAAAATCTCTGTATTATCAGATTCGTTGTTGTCACCAACTTCTTGGTTAATAATTGACCATATTTTTCTTGGTTTGTTGATGGCTTTTTTGATAGAAATTGAGTAGTATTTTATTTTAGCTGCTTTCAGTACATTGTTATAGATTTGTTGGTATAATTTTAAATAATTACCGAATTCAGTGGATTTATCAAATATTCTTCTAAAATATAATGACTTTATATGTTGTCTTGATATTTTTATTCCTTTGGTTATCCAAGGTAGTTTTGCACTTTTCCGTTCTTTTTTACATGTTATTGGAAAACAAGTATCAAAATTATGTTTAAATATATTATGGAATGCATTAAACTGATCATTGACGGTTAAAGCATTATATAATACATCCCACGATGCTTCGTTCATGCACGATTTAAAATTTCCAATATTGGTTTCATTGAATTCCCTTTTATAAATATATTTAGGTGTATTGTCTTTATTTGAACTACATTTTATTGTTATTGATTGTCCCATGTGGTCTGATACGGCAGAATCTATTACATCTACTGATTGTATATCCTTTGGCTCATAATTTGTAGCAATGTTGTCAATACTTGAAATTGTTTTGGTTGTGATTCTAGTTGGAATGTTAATTGTTAGATAAATTCCATAAGTTTTGAATAAATTCGTTAAACTATCAAAACTTGTTTCATCCCTACCGAGAGAGTCAATGTTATAATCACCACAAATTATAATTTTTTTGTTATTCGATGTTATAATATTTGATAGTGCTGCTTCAAGATTATCGAAAAAAGTGTTAATATTACCAGCCGGAGATCTATAGAGGCAAATGATAGCCAGTGATAATCCATTTAGTTTGGTCTTAATTCCACATACTTCAAAATCTTTATCAATAGTTACTGAAGATAAATTTATGCTATTGTATTTAATGTATTTTTTTATGAAAATACATACTCCACCGAATTTAGATGCTTCCCTGCAATGATATGAAGCTAGTTTATAACCTTTAAGATTAATTCTCATTATGTTCTCTTTCTTTATGTCATGATCAGAAATACAAAAAATATCTGGGTCTTCCTCCTCTAAAAAAATCGATATTGAAGCAATTTTATTTGAGAGTGTTTGGACATTTTGATGTAAAACTTTAAATGTAAATTTGTTATTTTTAACAAAATCTTTTTCAACCTGATATTCCTTGCAATGATTTTTTGTGTCAGGAATAGTACGTTTTTGGTTCAAGTTTTCGATTAGATGGAATATCTTTTTCAATTAACTTAAATATTGAATTGGCTAGTTTAATTTTGCCATAACGATTTAGGTGCAATCCATGTTTTGTAAAATGGTGTCTTTTTAGTATATTAAAATCAATTACATTAATACCTTGACGAACTGCTATTTCTTTTATATAATGATTTGCCAGTTCAATATCAGCGTGATGAGGATGACTAATCCCTAAATCATATCGTTGTGGAATTGTTGAAATCTATATTTTCTTTGAATTTAAATTCTTAATGTTTTCTTCAAGATTTGTATAAACATATTTTAATGATCTTTTCAAGGAATCATTTGAGCCACTTAATAATACAACATTTTCATGAAAATTATTTGAGGCGCTTTTAAACACTTGTTCACTAACTGCATTGGGCATCACAGTGCTTTCACAATAATGCTCTCCGCATAATTCATTAATTTGTTGAGATAAACCTCTTCCCTGACTATCAGTATAGAGTGAAAGAGGTGTTTTGTTCTTTCTATCTGCCATTTTAACCTCTCCCGTTTGTTTAATTTGTTTGATATTAACGTTATTTACATGACATGTTCTGTTTTTTTTTACTATTTAGATACATATTTGGACGATTAACTGGTTGAGATCTATCTTGAATCTCTTCACAGTCAATACTATTCAATAATTCATATCTATTATTGGATACAAAAGAGTGATCTTTAACAGATCTTGTAGGATTTCCTTTTGTTTTTTGTTTGATTTTTTCCCAAGAACTATCTTCTTTATCTTTTTTCTTTTGATGGGATAGCTGATTACCTTGATCCATTTTATTTTTAATATTTTGAAATCTGTCTTTTATTTCTTCGAATAGATTATCAATCCCCATGATCGTTTGGATTTTGGCATCGTTTGCTGCCCTAAGTGTGGAATTACAATCATACGTATCACAGTGCTTTATAGTGCTAAGTGAGTGATCATTATCATTGATACTCTTTGTGTTATCTTTATCAATCAGATTACTAAGTTGCCTTTTTAAGTAGTTTATTTCAGAATTTGAACTTTCTAGATCTACCTGTAAATCGACTAATTTTCTCATTAAGTTATCCTTTTGAAAAGTTAACCATTCGATTTTATCCAGTAAACAAGTCATTGGTTGGTAAAGTTCATCAGTTTGAGTGCTTACATTTACTGAACAATGTTGTATGTTATCAACACCTTTAGCTTCAAAATGGATGATTGGATTGGATGATGGATTGATTTTTAGATGTTTTATAACATTTACTTCGGTTGAATTGTCTACAATGTTAGATTCTTCTTTGATCTTTTGTGAACGTGTTCTTATTATTGGAGAAAATTTGTTCATTGTACCTAATTTGAACTTTAATGTTTTTTTTGAGGTTATAGGTACTCTTGTTCACTATATAATGTCTAGTAAAATATAAGGCAATTGATTTTTAATTATTAATAACCAGGATGTACTTAAATGTATTAATTAGTATACAGCAATATTCACTTACTTAAAAATTAATTCTTAAATTTAAAAAATATTCACCAGAAAATATGATGTGAGTAAACAATTTTTGCACGTCAGCTCAATTACTGTACTTGCAAAGCTGGGAATACAATTTTGCGCATTATAAGGTTAGGAGAAGGTCCAGACAGGCTTGAAAGTAGGCATGAGGTTGCTGCGGATGATAAAAGTACTCTAACAAAGGAATAACAAGCTTTTCTAGCGTAAAACCCCCATAAGACAACGTACTGTGTTTAGTCGACACATTTTCTTTAATAACTCGGTAAATATTTATGCTAGAATGACGAGAGAGGGCTTAAAATTTTCGCCCCACTAATTCCCATCTTTTTACATGCATTGATTTTACATCTGGGGCTTTTATGACCCTTTTTGGGCCCCAAAACCCGAAATTTGAAAGATTAATCCCCAAAAAAGGGGTTTAGAGTTTTCCGATTGTTTTGCCCAACGAACTTGTCCAACTGATTACAGAAAGGAACATCCCTACCAAATTTGAAGTAAATCGGACAAAAAATGCGACCGCTAGAGTGCAAACACACATATATATATATATATATATATATATATGTGTGTGTGTGTTTTTGTGTATATGTAATTTTGAACGACCCCCCAAAACGTGTTCAGGGGGTCACGTTAGGAACTTCTATGGTGGTCCCGGGCTTAAGTTTCACCGTGCGGGTCATGCTAATAGTTCACTTTCCAAAGGAAATTCACTAATAAATGGAGCAGCATGAACAATTGTTTTTGGGGTACAAAAATCCATATTACCAGCAGACGTGTACATAATTTTAAATTGTATAATAAATGCCAACCATGGGAGATTTGTACAATGAAGAAGAGAAGGAGTACAGGAGGTAATAAATCCAGAACGAAAAACCTAAATTCACTTTTCCCTGTCAAGTTCTGGGAGCAGTGGTGGATTTAAGTGCGGGACTTTCAGGCTGTTGAAAGAAAAGTCACAACTGTATTAAAAGCTAACCTAAGACTAGTTTTCAGGGCCTAAGACAACATGCAATACGACCTTGCTTAGGGCAATACGGTTTTAATATTCCTTGTTCTAGCGTTCCTCATCATCTCGGTGTAACAAATACGACACATGATGTTAATTTGCATATAATTACAGTTACGATTACCATAAAAGTAACGCTAAAGCGGAAGATGATTTGCCAATGCATTAAAGCCGCCGCGCCGTGCGTCCGCCAAGCGCTGCAGAAGCAGTATTTTAATTTTACAGTAGGTATTTGATTTGAATCACATTTTAGGGGTGTTCAGGATATCTATTGGATATATCTGGAATTAAAAAAGGGATATAGGCTCCGAAAATAATAGACATTTTTTAGTTGTATCAAGATTATTGAATTATATTAAGGTAGACCGCTTTTTCAGGAAATGTTCTAATTTGGGAAAAAACTACACAACGAAATTTTTTAAGAAGGGTAGTTTTGGGTTGAAGAGAATGCTAAACCAACATTTCAGTTTAGGTTTTACAATGACTATAGGCATGACGATTCCAGTTATTTTCAAATGAGTTTTCCAGCAAAATTTGAGTTTTCCTGGGGCCCCCTGGGGTAGTTGTTGTTCATCAAAGTGTTAGGATTAAATTAGAATGAAATCGGTAAATTTCAATAATTATGAGCTCTGCTTTACACCCTTCTTATCTTTGTTCTTCCTAAGACATTATTTTTATTTTTTAATTAAGGTTTTGAATCTTGAACAACGTTTAAAGAAAAGAGTATGTTGTACTGAGCTAGTGAGCTAGTGAGCTACTGTTGTACTGAGCTAGCTAATGAGCTAGTTGTACTGCACTGTTTACATTATGAGTCCAAAGGTCTCTTTTACCTGTCCAATATCAATCTTTACTTAATTTAGTCTCAATCAAAATTCGAATAACAAAAATTAAAATGTATAATATAAAATTATTCTGTATCTAACAAAACATTTTGAGAAAGTCCCCCTTCCAGTCAAAGAAACCCTATGTTTTTGGTAAAATTTCCAAGTAGCCTAAAGGGGGAATCTCGATTACACTTCACATAGATGGTCTCCATCGACCCTCTGATATATTGAAAGAAATATTAAATATCTGAGGAAGTGTCTAGGGCCCATCGAACCATTTATATAAATTTAGTTTTATTTATAAAAGGGGTCGATGGACCATCAACCCAGTTTATATATTTCTCTAAAAAAATAAAATAAGGCTCAATGCACCATCGGCCCCTAAATTATAAATATTAAGATTATATTAAAGGAATAAGTAAAGGGTCGATTACAGATCAAATAGATGGTCCATCGACCCTTTAAAACCTTAATCTAAATATGTTTTTTTTGGGGGTCGATGTACCATCTATTTGATGTGTAATCAACCCTACGCCTTTATAATATGTTATTTTATGGATAGAGGGTCGATGGTCCATCAGACCAAAATATAATATTTTATCTTAATTTATAAAATGGTCTGATGGCTCATAGACCCGTTTATGTTTTTAATTAAATTATATTTCCTAAATGACTGATGGTCCATCGATCATTTATGTTATTTCATTTATTTTATTCAAGGGTCGATGTATCATCTATTTGATGTGTAATCGGCCCAGCCCCAGCCTAAACTGTACAACAAGGCTAATAAGATTAAAAAGTACTCTAATAATGTCTAAAGAAAGACAACAAATAACAATTACCTCTGAATTTAATTAATCCCTAAACAAATTGTTCATTGGAAGGAGTGACCGAATTTATAACCCTTGGGACGTATAATCAGTTGGCAGAGGCTGTTATCAGCTAGTCACTTGTGTGCATTACGTAATGAGTCAGATGTTAACTACTCTGCTATTTACGCCACTGTAAAATTTTACTGGCACAAGAACAGAATACTAAAATTCTGTTCCAATATCACCTTGGGATATTTCAAATTAATCAAAGTTTAAAAAATATAATATATAGGCTACAACAAAACCTTTTAAGGTTGTCTAGAATCCAACATCACTGAAATTAATATTTTTTCCATGTAAGTTAGATGATGTGATTAACTGAGAACTTGTGTTATTATTCAGAACTGTGTTGTCTGAAAAAAATAATTCTAAATTACAAAGCTTTGTTTGAATTTATCTTCACTTGATTCTTAATGCTGCTGGATTGTGACTTTCAACTGGTTTGAGGGATTCTTTAATCTCTTAGGCATATATTTCATTCAGGGGCGGCCCGTCAGTTTTTCAGCGCCCGTGCAAAGACCAAATTTGCCGCCCCCCGCCCCCCACCCCCAACCCCATAGAGCCTCCCTACACCATAGTTCTAAGATGGACTGACACGTGCGCGCCTCGCTCCCTCGCTTGTTGTTGCGTTTACGGTGTTTCTGGTTCCGTGCTATGCTGATCACCTGAAAAGACAAGCTATGGAACACATTCAGATAAGAAACTTGTGTAGTTCAAAATCTTGATTTCATATATTATTGTCCTGGAAATGTATCCAGTTTCCGATCTTCCACGCCACTAATATTTTTCAACAAAACCCAGAACCTCAAATAATTAAAAATATAATTTTGTAAAAACAACAAATGTGCACACTTGTAGTCAACGTATCACAACACGCTGTGTATCATAAAACAATTTTGTGTTTCTTTAAGAAAAATAATAATTAAAACAAACCCTTAAAACTGAGTAGGAATGGTGAAGTACATACTGATAACAGTACATCTGTTCTGAGCGTGGGAAAGATTTCGTCCAGGGGAACCAAAACAATAATCAAAACGCTGATCAAAACCGACCGTGATTCAATGATGGTTCCTGGAATTTGTGAGGCTGAAGTTTGCAATGGATACAGCAAAGTTTGTATGAAAAAAAACAAACTAATATTTTCTGAATATAATATTTGTTTATTGATTCTAATGTATAACACGTTTTTCAGTTATACGGACTCAATCTTCGAGTATTTCATCTTTAAGTTTTTTAAGTAGCTATAAAGCCTATTTTAATTTTTTTTTGTATTCTGTGATATATTGATTCTTACCTTCTAAAAGGGTTTGGATCAATTAAGTTTAATACCAATGACTCTAAAAACTCAAGATGGTTGCAAATATGATTTGTTCGTTAGTACTATACTGTGATATACTGTCGCAACTTATTTAAAGTATTGCCAATTTGTAAGAAATACAGATGATTAGTCAATTAACCACGACCAGAGCTCAAATAATCTTAATATGTAACGAGGAGAGGTATGTTTAATTCTTAACATTTCCCACTCCATCTCCAATACTACGAAATGACTCAGTTAATAAATAAGAACTTGGTTGAAATGGTTACTGAACAGACGGAACGATACAGTATATTTTTCAAAGTAAGCTAAACGAGTGGACCTTACAAGTAACGATGTAAGGGGGCGCCAAAATCTGAGGAGGGTGCATCATATTTCCCCCTTATTTCATATAATACTAAACTGAAATAGATCAAATCCCTATTCAATACTCGCCAGTCTCCAAACCATATCTTTCCTCGTCTATAGGAACTAGTTTAAAACAATCGACGTGGGCGGATTAAAACAATTAGTTGCACTGTGTTACTTTATATTTTAGCATTGCAAATTTCTTGCATCGTATTGCGAGTTTTATTTAAACTCTCAATACCAATCAGAATGCCCTGAAGTTGTCACAAACCGATAGAGGTCAAAACAACTTCTCGGTTTGAAATAGAGGGGAGTAGAAGTTGTATTATCTGATTTGTAAATTTAATGTTTAAGTATGATGAAGGTGCAACATGGTGAATACTCCATAACTTTCTTTCATATAATGTCTTTCAACAACTTATAATACTAATATACAACAATTTAAAAAATCAGTTTTGGTTTTTATAAATATACAAATACTTTATGTTAGCGCTACGGCCTATGCCCCCCACCCCGCACCAGGTGGCGTACCGTTGGGGGGAGGGGGGTGTGGGGGGGGGCGGTCCGACCCAGGCCCCGCTTTGGCATAGGCCCCCAAATTTTGAAAAATGTTAAAAAATCTGAGCGAGTATTTCCCGCCGATTTCCGGAGATTCGCTACCGATCTACTGTCGTATTTTCGACCGTTATTACGTAGTAAAGCCGTCATTTCTGGACAGTATTTTGCTTTCCATCGTCGTTTATAGCCGATATTACGCGGCAAGGACGTTAATTCCAGATTATATCATCTGTAACGTCTTCAATTACAGCCGATAATACGTGGATCGGTCGCCATTTACTTAGGTTTTTATTTATGTCCAATTTATGTGTAATACATAATGTTATGTCTCGTGATAATCGGCCGATTTTACGTGGTGCGATCGTCTTTGGCGGCCGTTTACTACGTTATTTGGCAGGTCAGGATCAACCAAAGATTGACGGGAAATAATCGCTCGAACTTTGGAGTTTTTTTTTAAACTTTGAGTTCATTTGACTTATTAAATACAGTACTCAAATTTTGAGTACTCGCACGCTCCTAATACATCGTATACACATATACGAATAGGCCTTCCTCTTTAACCCCTAATGTATATATAGGCCCCTACAAATATATCCGCCGCACCAGTGCGCCAACTACGACAGTACGCCACTGCCGCATCCCACGACCCGTTATGAGCGCCGAGTGCCGCCCCCCCAAAAGCGCCGCGCCCCGCGCGCCCCGTGCTGGAGCACGGCTCGCACTGCCCTAGAGCCGATACTGATTTCATTACATTTTTTGGCCTACAATTAAATAGGATAGTCTTGTGCATGCACTGCTGACTGCTGATGCGGCTGTTCAGCGGGTCACTATGTTGTAATTTCTATGATAGGCCTACTTTACGCTAAATTAATGTATTGCGGTTGTGTCTGAGACTTCGAAGGAACTAGCGTGGGAGACAATTCACGTTTCGACTGTTATTAACATTTTTTTTATTTTGGACATCCGAAATTGATTCAATAACCCGGTTAACTTAATTGATTTCATCGGTTAACCGAGATGCGGATGATTCAGATTCAGATAATCCGAGGTGTGTTGTAGATTTGATTAATATGAAAAAGTTTATAAAGTTTACACTAATTTTTGAAAACTTAATAAAGTATAATAAATTTATAATAGGTCCACTCACTAGTTATACATTAGAAAATCATTTAAAACGAAACTTACAAAACTCTACCCTCTCTAAGTCATTTGTTTGAATTTATCTGTAATTTGTCAAGTCGATACAGTACCCTTAAGGAAAAGTTGGCTCTTATTGCAGCTTCATCTGCTTACAAACCTACTTGAGTAAAATACTGAATATACCCAAACAGTTACATGACATGTGATATTCGGATAATTTCACTTTGTCAATCGCTTGTTCACAACGGACGGATAAATTTACTCACCCAAGACAGTAAACATAGCCTGAGATGAATTTGTCTCAGCTGTTAATTTTTGCACAGTTTAAACTAGTATCGTTTTGCTGAACATTTACAAAGTTAAAATAAAATTCTTAAGTAATATGTCATAAGTCAGAAGTACTGTACTTTATTTGCACATAAACATTTTTGTGTATATTACAATCAGTGATATCAAACAGGTACATCAACCAACTTAAAATTATCTATTTACTAAACTAAATTATCTTAATACAAAATGTATGGTCTCAAATATGCTCAGGATTAAAACATCATGAATATGAAATCTCTTTTCAGAGGTCAAATAGCTATGTTATCATTTAAAAAATCATCAATTGTGTAATAAGACTTACTGATCAAAATATCTTTAATACACGTCTTAAATTTATAGGGTGTAAAAGATTTAAAGGAATCTGGTATTTTATTATACAGTCGTATACCCATATAAATAGGACTTTTTTCAAAAAGCGTCAAATTGTGAATCGGGTAGTTGAAAAGATTAATATTACGGGTATTGTATGAGTGTTGGGCTTTAAACTGTGAAAAAAGTTGACATTTAAATGAACAAAAACTAACATTTCATAAATGTAAATGCTTGTCAAAGGCATCATGTTCAAATTCTTAAAAAGAGGGTGACAGCTAGCTCTAAAATTTACCCCTAACATAACTCTAATAATGCTTTTTTGGGCTTTGAAAACTTTACTAATGTCTACTAAGTTTCTCCATAGCACAATAACATATTGGAGAAGAGAGTTAATATAGGAAAAGTAAACAATTTTTAATGTTTCAATTGACACAGAATTTTGAAGGATTCTAATTGCAAATCTAAACAAACTTAATTTGTTTACTAAAAAATGTAGGCCTATGTGATGTTACCAGATCAAGTTTTTGTCCAAATTTCCAAGAAATTTATGACTATCGGTAATGTTATAATCACCTGTATTTAATTCGTAGCTGCTATTGTTTCTTGCTTGAAAATGCATTATGTCAGTTTTACTTTCATTTAGAAGCCCATTCACCTCAAACCAAATTTTCAAATCATTCAGTGTCGCCTTGATTGTTGTTTCTAATGTTGAAAAATTATTTTCATTGACTATTACACTAGTGTCATCAGCAAATAGTATGAAATTTTTGGGGACAAGTGCAGGTAAATCATTTATATACATGAGAAAAAGTGTAGGCCCCAAAACGGAAACTTGTGGTACCCTAAAATTTATACTGACCCACTCTGAGCAGTAATGATGCATTTTCGGTGATGACTGTCCTCTGTTTCCTCCCTTGAAGGTAAGACTCCATTAATTTTAAAGCCCCATTCTTAATACCCAAATTAAACATTTTACTGATCAGAAGCCGGTGGTCAACACAGTCAAAGGCCTTGGACAGGTCACAAAAAATACCAGCTGTAAATTGAAACCCATCCAAAGCACTCGCCATGTTACTCACAAATTATATTAAAGCCAAGACAGTATTTTTGTTTTTTCGAAAAGCAAACTGCTCATTGACAATCAGATTATTCATTTCAAGATACTTTGAAATCCTATCATGAAGTGCTTTTTCAAAGACTTAGATACATTACCAAGTTAAAATTTGGTCTAAAATTACCAAGATATTGGTCTAAAATTTGTAATATCTGTATCTGATCCCTTTTTAAAAATTGGTTTGACCTCTGAAAGTTTTAATTTGTTTGGAAATGTGCAGGATGTAATAGCTAAATTAAAAATACAAGTTAAAATTGGACTAATAACATAAACTAAAAATTTTAGTAAAGAAACTGGAATTTTATCCCAACCATATGATTTGCTATTATTTAAAGATAAAATAATTTTTGTAACCTCTTTTTCTATGATACATTGAAACTCGTCCAAGCACTCAACAATGCAAATATTATTACTAAAGATAGAGCCAACAGTTTGTGGAACATTTAAGATCTCAACCACATTGGCAAAAAGATTATTAAATTTATCAGCAACTTTCTGTGGATTTGAAATGGTCTCGTTGTTTATATCCAAAGTAATTTTTTCCTTTTTATTATTTTCTGTGCACAATTCTTTTTAACAGCAGACCAGGTAAAAAACTACATCTTCTACATCTTCTTAAACAAGTAAAAAACTGAATTCTCCTGATAACTTCAGTATTACACAAAAAGAAAGTTACTAAGCCTACATTCAAAGATTTATTGTAAAACCTGCAAAGATCAAGTTCTACTATTGAATAGTTTAGTTATCTAAGAATTGTAGTGGAGAAACCTTAGTATCACTATTAGTCAGCTTATTGTTTAAGAGTATATTCCAAGTTTGCAATGATCATGACTAAGTGGTTTGTTGAGTTAAAATGTTCTTTTTTAGGATAATACTAATAACTCAAATTTAATTGCTGCCTAGTACCTACTGATTTTCAATGTGTGCAGCTGATCAAATCAAATAAAATACCCCCGTCGCAGCAAACCTGCGTACTCAGCGAATTTCCAATGCATATATATGTGTTTCACAACTACATAGAGCTGCTTACCAAGTATCACAAAAATCCAGTCATAAATAAGTGATATATAGCATTTTATTTATTCTCCATAAGAATAACATTAGGGCTGAGTACGCAGGTTTGCTGCAACGAGGAAGATAAAAAATGTATATTTTTGCAATTATCAGTATAACACAACTAGGTGAAGATACATACCAAGTTTTATTAATTTAGGTTCATAAGTAAGGGAGATATAAAACTTTACTTATTCTACTTATGGATAACATGGGGGCCGTGTATGCAGGTTTGCTGCTACGGGGAAAATCAACAAAAACCCTTTTTTGTGCAAATATAAATATACCTCAACTAGTTGAAGCCACATACCAAGTTTCATCAATATACATTTATAAATAATAAAGATATAAAATTGTATTTATTCTCCATAAGGATAACATTGGACAACATACTGTGTTTAGCACTTTGAATCTCTCTGCAACGGTTGACGTAGAACAACAATTAAAACACCAAAATGATTTTGTAGAGATAAACTGATTGGTAAAACAAAATGTGAATTTTGTAGTAAAATTATCTGAGGAAAATCCATAAACCTTTTTCCCATAAGATTAACATGGGAAACGTGTTTTATTTACTTTTCTCTGCAACCACTTAACCTAGGTTAATGATTCAAAATACCAAATTATTTGTTATTTTAATCTCTATAAAATGGCTATAACCAAAATTGATTTTTTTTTATTTTAGGGGAAAAATTCACAAAACTGATTTTTTGAAAATTTAAAACCCCCATAAAACCCCCTTTCCATAGTCCGATCGATCTGGTTTTCAAACTTAAAGTCATAAATGTTGCTCTACACATTTGTGCCAAATTTTATCAGAATCGGGCGTTTCTTTCAAAAGTTATCACGGTAACGGACACACACACACACACATATATATATACAGGGTTGGTGAAAAGTCCCGGGACGGCTTAATATTTTTTTAACCGTTACAGATGGAGCTATACAAGTTGGTACACTGTTACTGGGCATAAAACACTATTTTACTACAATTTCAATGAGCCGCTACCACCTCAGGGGGACGGCTCACAAGGAGTCGGAAGAAAATCTTAAATAGAAGCATAGGTTGATCACATCAAATTAAAGGTCTTTATTAGTAGAATACAATGCCACAAATCCGACTTTAAACGGACAACCGAGCCCAAAATGGCAGCTATTCAAAGATAGCTTGAATTTGAAATTTTGATGTGCTGAAGTTTTGAATCGGTTTAGTAATTTATTAGCTAGGAGAGTAAATTTTTGCAAATTAAATTGAAATGTATTACATTAATGTAATTTTACATTTTAATGCAAAATTTAAATGTGTTACATTAGATTACACACAGCTAGTTATCAACATTTAAAATTCAAGCCATCTTTTAATAGCTGTCATTTTGGGCTCGGTTGTCCGTTTAAAGTCGGATTTGCGGCATTGTATTCTAATAATAAAGACCTTTAATTTGATGTGCACATCAACCTATGCTTCTATTTAAGATTTTCTTCTGACTCCTTGTGGGCCGTCCCCCTGAGGTGGTAGCGGTTCATTGAAATTGTAGTAAAATAGTGTTTTATGCCCAGTAACAGTGTACCAACTTGTATAGCTCCATCTGTAACGGTTAAAAAAATATTAAGCCATCCCGGGACTTTTCACCAATCCTGTATATATATACTGTATATATAAATTTGAACGAATAGAGTTTTTGGCATCTGGTGACCTCAAAACAAAAAGTTATCATGGTCTCGGGCTTAAGTTTTACCATGCCACCTACGGTAATAGCTTCTTCCCTAAAGGGGAAATTCGCTAAAAGCTTTGTTGTAATTTGACTAGTACAAAACAAGAAGTCTTTAGTTTTATCCTAAATTTCTCTCCATCTGGTTCAGATTAAGAAAATGTGGCAGTATGATACAGCTTCATGGAATAAAGTATATGTTTTTAGCGAATTTCCCCTATGGGGAAGAAGCTATTACCGTAGTCGGCATGGTAAGACCTAGGCCCGGGACATGATAACTTTTCATTTTGAGGCCCCCAGATGTCAAAAACAACATTCGTATATATTCGTAAATATTCATATATATGTATATAATAGTAGTCCTTACATGCAAACAAATTCATAAATAAATATATTGTCTGTAGGCACGATAACTTTCATAAAAATAGTCCAATCTTGATGAAATTTGGTACAAATGTGTAAGGCAGGATTTATTTTCATGAGTTCAAAAACCAGACAGGTCGCTCTATTTTAAAGGGGGTTTTGTAACCCAAAAATGTTTTTGTTGAACAAATATTAGTGAAACTTGGTATGTGGCTTTATATGGTTATGGTCTATTCTAATTTGCACAAACAAGCAATTTTTACCAATACTTCCCGATATATTCCTGTAGCAGTTCCTGTAGCAGCAAACCTGCGTACTCAGCCCCCATGTTATTCTTATGGAGAATAAGTCAAACGTTATATATTGCTTATTCATGAATTAATATTGATAAAACTTGGTATGTCCCTCCACCTGGTTGAATTCTATTGATATTTGCATCGAAATCAATTGTTTGTGTTCCTCGTGTCAGCAAACCTACATACTCATCCCCCATGTTATTCTTATGGAGAATAATTAAAATATGGTACTATACATCGCTTATTTATGAATGTAGATTGATGAAACTTGGTATGTGGCTTCACCTAGTTCAGTTATATTGATATTTGAATGAAAACCCATATTTTGCCCAACAACAAAATATTATGGTTTATTATGGTTTTGCAGCAAACCTGCTTAATTAGCCCCCATGTTATTCTTATGGAGAATGATTCAAACGTTATATATATCGCTTATTCATGAATGAATATTGATAAAACTTGGTATGTCATTACACCTTGTTGAATTCTATTGGTATTTGCATCAAAATCAATTGTTTGTGTTCCTTGTGTCAGCAAACCTACATACTCATCCCCAATGTTATTCTTATGGAGAATAATTAAAATATGGTACTATACATCGCTTATTTATGAATGTAGATTGATGAAACTTGGTATGTGGCTTCACCTAGTTCAGTTATATTGATATTTGAATGAAAACCCATATTTTGCCCAACAACAAAATATTATGGTTTATTATGGTTTTGCAGCAAACCTGCTTAATTAGCCCCCATGTTATTCTTATGGAGAATGATTCAAACGTTATATATATCGCTTATTCATGAATGAATATTGATAAAACTTGGTATGTCATTACACCTTGTTGAATTCTATTGGTATTTGCATCAAAATCAATTGTTTGTGTTCCTTGTGTCAGCAAACCTACATACTCATCCCCAATGTTATTCTTATGTAGAATAATTAAAATATCGCTTATTTGTGAATGTATTTTTATGAAACTTGGCAAGCGGCTTTATGTGGCATTAAGACAAAAATGTGCATTGGAAATTCGCTGAGTACGCAGATTTGCTGCGACGGGGGCATTTTATTATGGTAGCCTATGTTTAATCGGAGGAATCAGTGTTCCAGAATTGCGAAAGTTGTATCTTTCGGTGTTGCAAGAGATAGATATAAATGTTTGTTTTCCCAAGGAGATAAAAACGTTCAAGAATATGTAACACCTCCGTCACAGCAAACCTGCGTACTTAGCGAATTTACAATGCATATATAAATGTCTCACTAATACATATAGCCAATTACCAAGTTTCACAAAAATACATTTATAAACGAGTGATATATAACATTTTATCTATTCTCCATAAGAATAACATTATGGTTGAGGATGCAGGTTTGCTACAATAAGGAAGATAAGCAATGTGTTTTTTTTGCAATTTTCAATATAACCAGGTGAAGCTATATACCACAAGTTATATTAATTTAGGTTCATAATTAAGGGAGATATACAACTTTACTTAATCTCCATAGGCCCTTATGAATAACAGGGGGGCCGAGTATGCAGGTTTGCTGCTACAGGAACTATCAACAAAAAATTGTTTTTTGTGCTAATATCAATACCACAACTAGTTGAAGCCACATACCAAGTTTCATCAATATACATTAATAAATAATCGAGATATCAAATTTTATTTATCCTTCATAAGGATAACATTGGACAACGTACTGTGTTTAGCACTTTGAATATATCTCTGCAACAGTTGGACATAGAACAACAATTACAACACCAAAATGATTGTTTTGTAGAGCTAAACTGCTTGGTAAAACGAAATGTAAATTTTGTAAATTGATCTGAGGAAAATCCAAAAACCTTTTTCCCATAAGATTAACATGGGAAATTTTATGGACACGTTTTTTGACTTTTCTCTACAACCACTTAACATACCACTTAACCACTTAACTGCTTGGTAAAACGAAATGTAAATTTTGTAAATTGATCTGAGGAAAATCTAAAAACCTTTTTCCCATAAGATTAACATGAGAAATTTTATGGACACGTTTTTTGACTTTTCTCTACAACCACTTAACCTAGGTTAATGATTAAAAATACCAAATTATTTGTTTTTTAAGCCTATAAATGGCTTTAACCAAAATTTAGTGTTTTAAACATTTTTGGGGGAAATATTCAAAAAACCGATTTTTGGACAATTTAAAACCCCCATAAAAGCCCCTTCTCATAGTCCGATCAATCTGGTTTTCATAAATATTACTCTACACATTTGTGCCAAATTTCATCAAAATCGGGCGTTTCTTTCAAAAGTGATTGCGGTTACAGACACATATCTAATATATATATATATATATATATATATATATATATATATATATATATATATATAGGCCTACATATAGGTATATAAATTTGAATGAATAGTGTTTTTGGCATATGGAGACCTCAAAACAAAAAGTTATCATGGTCTCGGGCTTAAGTCTTACCATGCCACCTACGGTAATAGCTTCTTCCCTATAGGGGAAATTCGCTAAAAATGCTGTAACAAGTTAGAAGATTGTTTTTATAGAAAGCAACTCTACACAATTCCAAATTCTTTATACGAAACATCAGTCTTAATGCTTTTTTGTACGGCGTGAAATTGTATCCTTAAATGTAGATTCTGCCCCCAAATTGTGATTCTGTATTATAAATGAGGATACAAACAAACTAAAATATGCTGTAAAAAGAACATTTGCTTGAAAATTGAGCATAAGGCTTTTTAAGAACAAATACACCCTTACTATTTAACTTAATGGTTACTTTCTCAACATGCTTAGAAAGATCAAGACTTGAATTGACAATAAGACCTAACAAATTAATGTGCTGGAATGGATAGCATGGATGACTTCATATACAATCATAAGAGCCGGAGCAGAATCAACAGACTTTTTTTATTTACGTATTAACCAGAAAGTTATTTCCAGCCATTCAGCCAATCACTGTTAAAGCAAAGAACTACTTTGTACATACCGGTATCCACTTCAACAATATCACAAGAATGGTTACAAACACTTATCGAGGTATTGTTTACAGCATACATCAGAGTGAGGCATGCTAATTTACTACAAATTTAATTGACAAAATGCAAAAAAAGAGTAGGCTATTCCCTAAAAAAGGTGGTACGGTACCGTATTGATAAGGATCTATTTAGCGAACATTCATTGTACTAACTGCACATTTTTTAACACCTGCAAAAAGCAGTTAAATGATTTTTAGCTACAGTAAGTTATGCCCCTATATACAAAACATCACATGGTCTTTTTGAAAATAGATCAACTAAAATTTTAACTAGCTACCGGTAGGCTAATCTAACTTATTCACATTTAGCCTATTACAATCATGAATGGAATGATCATCAGTTTAGTGCAGAGGTGTTTTTAGTTTGATAAATCCTGCATTATGCTAGGTTTATAGAGTACTTTGAAAACTTTTAGAAGGTTCCCTCCTAGAAAGAAAATTACTGGTATCAGAAGAGTAAGTGTTAATTTTCAAAAGATTATTTTTTTGTCTGGCCTAGCCAGTAAGAACATACAAATTCTACGAATTTCAACCATCCAACCACATTTGCTGTGGCACAGTTATTCGTCTAAAAACAGTATACAATCGAATTCATGAACTTCATCCAATATAATTACTGGTAAATTTTGTTAACGAACTTGACCCGCACTAAAGGTGTATCAAGAAGTAAACCCAAAAAACTTACTAACTTAACTCAACCCTACTAATAAAATGTAGGGTACAGTAAAATGAGCGTCCACCAAAATAATCAAATATAAAATATAAGATTACCATGATTAACCCATTGAGGTAGTAATTGTATTCTATTTGTAGTAGCCTATAACGGGAATTGATTGGTGCTGCACTCTAGTAGCAAAATATGTAACTAATGACCGCGGGCGTCTACAGTTCTATCCGCTAGGGGCGCGGACTGACTGAAAACCCTTAATATCGCCGCCAGGCCTTTGGTCGTGTTAGCTGAGTTGGCTACGTCGTGGAAACACCTTGGCCAGATGGCAATACGATGTTCGTGGGTTCGATTCCCGCTCACGACCAAAACTGATCAGTTGTGCAACTCTCAATGAGTTAACCGGTCTGTGGCAACGTTGGTGGGAGGGCCCAAGTAAAATAAACGGTGGCAGGCTTGCTTGGAAGTTGACGGGATCGGTTAATTCTTTGAGACTTGCACATGGTCAACACTGATTTTGCTAATTTTTACTTATGTCTACTATGTATGTGCCAATGCGACTCTCTAAACTGAAATAAAACAATATTTTAATTAAAATATGCCATTAATCCATTTAAAAACACCAATTTTATACTCCAATTCACACGTTAATAAAATTACAAGTAAGGAACGAGACCTGCTCGTATGTCTACGCCAATGGGTTAATGCCTACACCAATAAACATTTTCCCATTCAATGTTCCTGTTTTTAATACACGATCATGAAGTGTTTTACCTCACAGTGTTCTATGGTGATAAGTTAGCTTACATTCATACTCTGTGATAAACTAACCTAACCTAACTCCGCCGGTTTTTGTCATGTTTGATTGTTTTGATATAGGTAGACTTTCAAAAGCGGAACAAAATGAAAAACCGAATGAAATTGTTCGATACGGTATAAAGATTACTTAGGTTGTTCGGTTATGGTTTCTGTTATGTTTCAGTTTAGGTGTCTTGAAACTTGTCCAAATAATAAACGTTGATTCCACTATTAAGTTACCTAAACAAACATGTTTATCCAGAAACAATAATAAAGTTATCATGTTGTGTCATTGCCATGTTTATTTATTTTTTTCAGTTTTAGTTTAAATTAAACACAAACTAAACAAAACAAACATGACGTAGGCTAATAACTGATAAATAAACATGAACATTTCAGTTGTAATCAATACAAATATCGACCTAGGCCTAATCGATATAGCCTAGGTACCATATCGAAAAATTTCATTCGGTTTTTTATATCGTTCCGCATAAGAAAGTCTACCCTTCGATGTTCTCTTCTGTAATATCTAGGATAGTAATCTGAAATTTGTTATTCCACTGTTTTAATGGACACTTATTGTTCTGCACCCACTTATTGTACTGCACCCGGTAAAATAAGTATGGGTATTGGTATAAGTATTGGTCTAAATTAGGGTATATCAAAACATAACTTACGTTTGGCTGCACTTAGAAGAGTTTTAACCTCTTTCACCAACCGTTTGATTTGTTCACTGGTCTTTTCTAGTTCCTTTTCATGAGCATGAAGATTTTCACGGAAATAAGGACTGTCTGTTAAACAGTCAGTAAACTCAAGAGGAGGAAGACCGACACCCATTTTAAATATTAAAAATATAATATAGGTAGCCTAACCCACTATATTTATGACGAATAAGTACAACCTAACCTATTTTTACATAAACAATTCATCCACATTATTACACAGCATAACAGATGATTTTTAAACAGATTACCACGACGAAAACAAAATTGAATAGGGTAACTGAAGTTACACTAATAAACAGACACCTGAACACAAACAATTATTCACGAAATTGCCAACAACTGTCACGCTAACGTCACTAAAAAACTGCCAACTGCGATACTGAACTGAAAACTGAACAAGATCAACTGACAGAAACAGAACTGAACTGAACTGTAAACAGTGTTGCCACCAGGTAGATGAAATGTACCCTAAACGTGTGATGAAATTACCCTAATTACCCTAAATGTTTTGTAAATTGCCCTAAGAGTTTATTTTCTCCTCTAAAAGCTCAAAATACACTCGAGATTGGTTTTAAAACATTATTAAGGCATGAGAAGTATGGTAACATAGCATTTATTACTCGTCTTTGGCCCTATTTCACATATAAAACGAAGTATGTAATGACAAATTCAAATAAATATTCTGTTGTAATATTTTTATTCAGCGCTTATACTTAATGTGCTGGTATCGTTGATAATAGAAATTTGCTGATACATTATGTTATTAACAGGTGTTGGGAGTACTTTATTGTTTTATAAACTTATTTGAGTTGTACAAATTTAATTATATTTTCCCTAAATAATAATGCCCAGAGAATTTGTTTGTCATCTTAATACTATTTGATTAAATCAATAGGTTTCATTGCAATACGCCACATCACACAATTTACACATGTTATGCCTTTTGTTGCGATGTTTTTATGTGCGCTCACCTGGCTTACCATGGGGATTTCACAGGCATAAAATACAATTTAGTTCCTTCATACAAATATGTGTCAAAATAGAGACAATATTCAGTAAACATATTTTATACAACAGCGCTGTAAATCTAACAACCTATATTTAACCAAATTAACCCGATATATTTTTACTGTTTAGGGTTTTCTATATTATTATGTTGTGCCCAATTTTAGACACATAACATAATGTGCCTCAATTTCATCTGTTCGAAAATTAAACTTTGTGTTCTTTGTGATTACATGCATCTTTAGTATAATACTGAATAGGATATAGGATGTACATGCTAGTTATATATCTTTAATAATATTTTTAATTTATCCAGCACTTAATGTAAATGTTTTAATTCCTGGAAAACCCATTTTACATGGCCAAAACATCTAAATTTAAATTATAAAGGGGCTCTAGACTTTACCCTAAAAATTCCATTACCCTAAGACCAATAAATTACCCTAAAAAAGGGTAATTATCCTAAAAGTGGCAACACTGACTGAAAATGAAATTGCTGAACTCTCTGCTTCTCTTCATCCAGATACCAAAGTAGAAAAGAAGCTTGTTCTCTCTGCAAAGGCAACTAATTAGGAAATTATTACTGAAGTATACTATATGAAAGTTAAGTTAATATTTAGTTTGTACTTTTAACCTGGATGTTGTATTTGTAAGTAGGTAGAATGGGTCTCGTTAAGTGGTTGGAAGAGAACTTAACCAAACAAACTATTACTTTTTACGAACTTATGCTTAAAACTTATGCCTACTTATCCTAAATTTAAATTATGTCCTGAGCAAATTAATGATAACATATTCGATCACTTTGGTAAACAATCGTGCACATTATAAATACAATTCTATTTTAATATGTAAGTAATAATGATTTAATGTAAGGAATATCTAAAATGTAGTTGGAATGGATAATATGTATTTATGTATGCATCTCTGCCATCTTACACCTGCCTTGACATATACTTCAGCAATTCAGTACTGAATAAAGATGCACGTTGCATTTAAAAATTATACATACCTGTTACCTGTTATCTTCCTTGTTCATCCCGCAGACCAGCTGGCTTTGGATGGAAGTGCGGGATGTGTGGGATGTGATCAGGATGGAAGTTTGGATGTGTGCATCTTGCTTGTGGATTGATTTGTAGTGGATAAGTAATTTTGCTGTCTATTTCTTTCTACATACATCAACTCCTCTACCTACCTACTTCTATCTACCCGCCAGCCCTGGTTTGTCCGGAATTCCTCGATTGGAGTCCCGACCCTCTGCGAGAGGACTTCCACGAAAGAATAAACTTGTCGCCTTTTTCAGAGGGAGGATGAGTCGCACCTCGACCGTGTAAAGGCAGGTGATTTGGAATCACAGAAGACTGGAGACCAACCGCCATCCTGGACGACCCACCGTAGCAGGCGCGGATCCACGGGGGGGAGGGGAGAAATCCCCCCCCCAGGCAAAAGGTTGCGCACCCCGCACAAGCGCTACGTCTGCCCGGCAGCGTCATCACGACTTGTCATCTGATTGATGCGTCGTCAGTCAGACTTATATGCCTATATAATAATACTACAGGGTGTCCTCAGACCGGAAATTCTAGGAAAATCGGATAATTATACTAGAATTTTTATGCTAGGAAAATGTGGGGAATATACGGGAATTTCGGCGAAAATGCGGGAATTTAGTTTAAAACACCTTTTCGGCCGTTCTCGTTCATGCGGCTCGATTTTCGTTTCTAGCCAATAACATATAGACTAACTACAGTAGTAGACTAACTACAGTAGTACTACTGTAGTTAGTCTATGCCAATAAACACGTTTTGGTTGTAATTTTCAGCCAATAAGAAACGTTTCTGATCGTCATTTTTGGGCCATTAAATGCAACTAAATTCTTGTTTTCGACCCATCCGACGCGAAAAATAGGCGTTCATTGGTGATATAACAGGGTCGAATCGCCGATTGTATTTGTAAAAATACGTTCCGGTTGTCGTTCGGGCCTATAAAACGCGATCCGTTTTTTTCGCTGGGAAAATGTGGTCCAATTGCCAATTTTTTATGATTAGCCTAATCACGGTTATATTGTGATTTTTTGCATATATTGAGGCCCAGTCGTCATTTTCGGTCAATAAAACACGTTGCGGCCTTCGATTTTGGACTTTATTATGTGAGGAACGATTGTTTTCGGGGAATAGAATGCTGTAAAATTGCCTATTTTGTTTTATAAAATATGTTTTAGTCATTCATTTGTTCTGTAAAACGGAGTCTGGCAGTCTACTTCGGCCGGTAAAATGCGGCGCTAAATTTAATTGTGGTCGATGTTTTTTGGCCTACAAATCGCAGTATGGGTTTGTCGGTTAATTGCCTTTTTCGGACGCTAAAACGAGGTTATTGCTATTTCCGTGGTCAATAAAACGCGGTCCAGTCCATTTTATCTAAAAATTGAGTCATTTCGGGGTATTTTTGGCCACCAAGTCGCGGCAAAATTTATGTTTGTACCAAAATTAAACATATGGCCAAATCTCTGATTTTGCCCCGATAAAATGGATGCGGATGTCGTTTTTAGTATATAAAACATGACCCGGCTTTATTTATTGCCGAGAAAACGCGGTCCGATTGCCATTTTTGAGCGATTAATTACATATCCGTCATAAAATACAGTTTGTACTCAATTTTCGGCCGATAAAAAACTTTGCGGTCGTTGCTTTTGGCTAGTAATATGCTGTAAAATTTCCGGTAAAATCACCGATTTTGGCTGATATCACACATCCGTTCGATAAATTTGCCTAAAAACACAGTTTTACCGTTTTCAAGCTAAAAATGCGGGCCGATTAAAGTTTTAGACGGCAAAATGAGAATATATATTGCTGTTAGGCTTATAATATGTATCTCAGGTGTCTTTTAAAATCGTTTAAACTCGCCGTATCTCGGCCGGTAAAATTTGTTTCGATCGTATAGTTTCGGTAAAATCTTCTGTTTTGACGATATCACACTTTGACACTTCCCCGCTAGAGTGTTGGTGTTTAAATTGCAGTTTGTGTATGAACTATTGCGATCTTTATGGCCGATAAACTATATGTTCACTTGTTTTCAGGTCTAAAAAATACTGCGACCATGAAATACGGTAAAATTGCCATTTTTAATCCGAAAAACAGGCCAAATTGCAGATTTAGGTCAATGAGTTCAAAACAGTCGTATTTTTGTCATTAAAACATGTTCGGCTATTTTTTTACGGCCGGTAAAATGATTGATTTGGTATTTTTAACAAATTTCCGGAGGAGGACTCTCGGACCCCCCCCCCAGGGGTATTCCATAGGGGCATTTCCCCCCAATGTGTCTACCTGTATCCGCCCCTGCTCCGTAGAATAACTTACAGTGAGCACTGTGAGCAGCCACACGGTTGACGGAAGACGGAAGACCGCGTTTAGCACGGTTCGTAGAGCTTTAAAATATAAATCCTTAATCCATTAATCTAATAATACAAATAAATCAAAACAATGTATTAGTTTCGTAAAATAACAGCTTATCATAGAATGTAAGCAGTTAAACAATGTTAATTCTAATTACACTGATGAGGAAAATATGGTACTCATACGATAAATATCTTGTTTCCAGCAACACTGCAGATTGGATTGGTGATCACGTGACCTTCCAGCTGTTTTTACGAGGTCTCTTCCGGTAAAGTAGAAAACCTTAAATATATCGACTCAGCACACCTGGTCTGAAAGCTCTACGAACCTTGCGCGTTCAGTGGGTAGTCTTCTCTTGGATGAGTCCCACTCTACTCCCGCAGGAGCGGGGGTATGCAAAAAGCATTCCCACCATTAAATACCCCCGTAGCAGCAAACCTGCATACTCAGCGAATTTCCAATGCATATATATGTATATTAATACCACATAAAGCCACATACCAAGTTTCATCAATATACATTCATAAATAAACGATTTATGACATTTTAATTATTCTCCATAAGAATAACATGGCAGCTGAGTATGCAGGTTTGCTGAAGCAAGGAACACAAAAAATGGGGTGTTATACAAATATCAATACAACTCATGTAGGTAAAGCCACATACCAAATTTCATTAATTTATTTTCATAATGAAGGCAGATAACACGTTACTTATTCTCCATAAGAATAACATGGGGCTGAGTACGCAGGTTTGCTGCTACGGGAGCCTTGGGTAAAAAATTGTCTTTTTGAGCAAATATCAATGGTCCACAACCAGATGAAGCCGTATACCAAGTTTCGTCAGTATACGTTGATAAATAGGCGAGATATAAAATTTTTCTTTTCCTCCATAAGAATAACATTAGACAACGTACTGTGTTTAGCACTTTCAATATCTCGGTAACCAATTGACGTAGAGAAATGATCAAAATACCAAATTGTGTGTTTTTTTAAGCTTAATCCAATGGTGAAAACTAAAATTTGAATATTTCCAAAATTATATGTGAAAAATTCGAAAAACCTATTTTTGGGGTACTAAACCCCCCCAAAATACCCCTTCGGGTAGAGCGATCTGGCTGGTTTTCGAACTTAAAGTCATAAATGTTGCTTTACACGTTTATACCAAATTTCATCAAAATCGGATCATTTTTACGAGAGTTATCGTGCTCACGGACACATATATATATATATATATAGATATATATATATATATATATATATATATATATATATATATATATATATATATATATATATATATATATACAGTATCGAACGAATGGTGTTTTTGGGGTCTGGGGACCTCAAAACGAAAAGTTATCATGGTCCCGGGCCTAGGTCTTACCATGCCGACTACGGTAATAGCTTCTTCCCTATAGGGGAAATTCGCTAAAAAAACATCTAGACGAGGAATCATGGACCATGGAATGGAATGATGGAATAGTCTGACATTGTCTGCTGGGCTGGCTGGCTGGCTGCTGGCTGTTAATTTTTAGGTTATGTGATTTTGAAGCTGCAATTAATTAATGTTTTGATAAAAATGTATTAAAATTGGTAGTGCAGAGTTGTTTTAAGTTTTAAATTCTGTTTTACATATTCATTTAAAATTTAATATAGTTTCAAACTCGAGCGTTAGCTTTTTTTCATCAATTATGCCTAAGAAGAAGACAGGTCAGAGGAAAAAGGCTGAAAAGCAAAAGCTGAGGCAGAAAGAAATCAGAACAGCCAAGGATAATGTGGATTTAGCCAAACAGCCTTGTAATTCTTCAATGGTATGCACCTGTAATATCCAATTAGCTAGGCTAGGCTACATAATAATATTTGTATAGCAAATTAAATATTGAATATAATATATCCTTGATTTACCAATTAAGTACAGCCTCTTTAGTAAACGTATTTGATTAAGTTTAGTGTACTCTTAGAGTAAGGTGACCAGACGTCCCGCTTTAGCTAGGTATGTCCCGGTGTCCCCACGATTACTGTGGGGACAGACCAATGTCCCGCTTTAGCAGTTTAATATGAAAATACTCATTGATTCATAAAAACCAATATAGGTAATTTGTTTGATATGTCGAGCACAAGACTCCCGTCGACCAGCATTGTGTTGAATTGGTCTAACACTGAAGCAAAATAAAAGTGCTGGATTCTAATTTTGTTCTTAGCTTTTAACCCTCCGTCTTTAATAATGGTCTTGATGATTGCCTATTTTTTGTGATTTTGCAGCGTTTTATTCAAATAAATGTAAACTTAAAAACACTCCAAACTGCATTTTTGTAATTTTTTTGTTCGAAGAATCATGGGCTTCAATATTATATACCGTTTATAACATCTCCCAAAAGTTATAAAAAGAAAATTATGTGATGTTAAAAAAATAAGCTAAATAAAAAATTTTAAAAATTCACGTTGCATTCTATCATATTATAAACGGTTTTAGAGTATACAATTTTCAAAATAGCCAATTTGTTCTGAATTTTATAAGAAAACTAAATATATAAACAAATAATCATAAATAAAAACAACAAAAACATCTCAACACAACACCATTCCCAAAGTGAGGTTAGCGACGCACAACAAAACTTCACACTTCAGCTGCCTGCTAAAGTACGATTGGCACGAACGGAAAAAGCGTCTGCAGACAGACATCGGGAGAAAGCTTAAAATCTGCCGTGAACGGTGATACCAATTTCGATCCGGTTCATTAAGATTCAATGCGCCCCAGAGCCTGTTCGGTAAACGCTGTTTGACTGTCAACGCAGCGACAATAAACACCCCAGCGGATGTGTTTTGTGTCGCTATAGCGACATATAACGCCTGGAGGGTTAACACATTGCGTGCGGCCGGGTCAACGTAGACCCGCAGCGGGAAACACACAGGGTCAGGGCAACGTAGACCCGCGGAGCGCTCCACTATTGATTTTACTATTGTGAGCCAAACCCCCCACACCACGGTATCTCCAGTTAATTAAACTATGTCCTGCTTTAGGCTTCTACAGATCTGGTCACCTTAAATCAGAGACACTTGCAGAAGCCTGCGTTTAGGGTTGCCATATCACCGGTAGCCGGAGGTTAACGTATTTTGACCCATATATAACTTATATCAATCTGAACAAATATTTTTTTGGGCCTACTTATACTTTAATATAATTTTTTAACACTGCAAATATTAACGTTATGTTTACAAAATAATAAATTTACTTTTAATGCGGTTACAACTTAACCTCTTTCACAAATTTTACTAACCATCACTAATTTATTTATTTCAGACGTGTAGTGTTTTTCTTTTTATTGAGGTATTTCAATCCGCGAAGTTGGCATTCGTACTGTCAGCTGTGTTTCTGCACCCTGCCAGTTTGGTTAAAACATCAATGAACTTTACAGTAGCCAATGACGATTCACAGGTAGCATCCCGTGTGATTTCATTGGCTAGTAAGGTTTTACTCATTACGGAGCCGGTCGAACGCCTTGCCGACTCCTGCTGGGCCAGTCTCACTCAATCTGTGGAAATAAGCTCATGATTTTATTTTTTTGTAGGCTATTTGAACTTTAAGACTAGGGGTGTGCGAGTAGTGATTTTTTTAATCGAGTCGAGTCGAATAGTGCCAATTATTTTCGAGTTTCGAGTATTTTCGAGCGAGTATTTGCCATCAGTTGGTAGTTTAAAATAGTGTAATGGGATTTGGATACCACCCTAGATTTGATAATCTAAATATGGTTTCTAATTAATACATGAGTAGCAATGCAAATTTTTGGCGAGTAAAATCAAACTGGATTACGTATTGACTAACAAAACAAGGTTTGATATTCGTTTCCAGCCGATGAAACAGGAACCTGTTGTCATTTGGCCAATTTCACTTGGTCTAGACATCGCTTATAATCAATATTAAATGACGAAATCGTTAGTTACGGCCGAAATAACGCGGTCCGATTGTCATTTACGGCCGATTTTACGTGATGCAATTGCCTTTTGTGGCCGTTACTTCGCGTTTTGGCCGGTCACAATCGTTAGCGATCGTCGGGAAATTGGCGGAAAATACTCGCTCGAACTTTCGAGTAGTTTTCAAAACTTCCGAGTCGAGCTCGAGTATTAAAATACTCGGCCGAAAACTCGAAGTTTTGAGTACTCACACACCCCTATTTAAGACATATTTCATGTGAGCATTAGGATGTTGGGCAGTTCTTGAAATCATTTCTGATTTCCTAAAACCTTGGGGCAACCTCATTTTGCTGTGGCACCGATTATTAGCATATCTTGTTTTGTAGTATCAAATGCATGTTATACCTCTAGAGCTCACATTTCACTTCACATTTCCTCTAGAGCTGTTGAGGTCAGAAAAACTATTCATGAAAAGTATAGCATGTTAAGGAAAACCTCATTATTATCCCTTATTAATGGATATATAATTGATATCAGCTACACACTTTCATAAGCTTTTTTGTTTCAGGAGTGTGAAAAATGTCACAGGTAAGTAATTGAAAAACCATAACATTTTAAATTATTGTTGGTCATAGTTAAGTTAGCAAATTGAACATTAAATTGTAAAGATAGAACAGCCTATTATTAAAATTGAGCAGTTGGTATGGTAACAGCTTAAGGTATGTTTTGGTGTACAAGTTTGGTACAGTAGACTCTCAGAAATCCTGATCACACTTATCCGGACTCCCAGTTATCCGGACCGATGATCTTGATTTGGTACAGTAGACTCTCAGAAATCCTGATCACACTTATCCGGACTCCCGGTTATCCGGACCGATGATCTTGAATATTTTTAATTTATTTTGTTGCAAATAAAATTGGAATTTCATGGTTTAGCGTCTTCAGTTTATACACAATTATAGTTAATTACACAAATGTCATGTAGTTTACATCTTAGCCGCTAGTGTAATTTGACTCCGGTATACAAATTCTATCCCACTTCCAGATGAGCTAGGAACTTGAAATTTGGCATGCAGGTAGCTTTTAGCGTATAACCCCCAGAAAAATTGCCAAAAGTAACTATTTTAAATTTTAACTCCCTCAAACAAATATTTTAAAAGCCTTTTAAAAAGGCTTAAGCTTATTCAAAATTTCTAGTTTTTGGTCTCTAGCGGCCAAACGGTTGGTCCTATCAAGAAACGGAGACCACCACGAGAAGTGGATTTTAGACGATCAACAATTTTGGTCCTATGACTTTTTGTTGTATCTCTTCTCCTTCACCATTAGGTAACTCTAGATTTTTTCAAATTTTGAGAATTTTGGTGATTTTTGGTTTCTTATCACGTCAGTAATATACTTGATAGAGGCCTAATATTGGGCACGCAGTATGTATACATCACACTTTGTAAATATCAGCAGTCTTATGACCAAATTTGATTACTTAACGTGATGATTTACCTGTCGGAAAATCAAAAACTTTAAATATCTGAAATATTTTACCGTTTTCGTAGTATAAATAGGTAGGAAATGCCGGTTCTGGGCTAATTGTTATTAATTAGAATGATCATGACTCCATTTATACTTGAGCTATGAATGTGGGATTTTGCGTGCATTTGTCTTGCACCTTTTAACCCCTGGTGCAATTCCCAAGTCCTGCTATTGTTACTTTTAACTATCTCCAAAAAAAAAAAAAAATTGCGAATAAATAATCAATATTTAGTGTTTTTTTTGCTGTAGGGACCGAACTGATTGTACTATCAAAAAACGGAGACCACTACGTGCTGTGGATTTTAGACGATCTACAACTTTGTTCCTAAGACCTTTTGCTGTATCTCAACACCTTCACCCTTAGATAGTGCTAGATTTTTTAAATTGCAGGTATTTTTCAAGATTTATATTTGGTTTTCAATGGTTTGTCGCTCTCATATTGATAGATTATATCACTTAAACCTTGAAACAAATCAAAGACTTTGAACTTTTATCTATTTATTTGTGTTTGTTTGGATATATTTCTTATGTAGCGCTCTGCCAAGGGTAAAAGCCCTTATAAATCATGCTATCTTTGTTGCAGAAGGCTTGTAGTTACTCAAATATATAGCAATTTAGATTGTTAGTTTTATTTTTCCCCTTATAAGGTTTAAAAGACGTCCTATAAAGGCTATATTACAAAATCCAGGGTATAAGGTTTTACTATTTTTCCAAGCACTTAGGCAACAAATGGAGGCTTAAAATTTAAAATACAATACATCTCAATGTCAAGTAGTACTCAGCAACAGGCATATGACCAGTTTTAATTATTTAAACCCCTCAAAAAAATCAAAGCCTTTGATCTTTTGTTGAATTTAGGTCTGTAATAGCATTTGACCCAAGATAGATCCTTGAGAGACTCTATATTTATCTTGTTGAAGATTATACTTCATTCTTTTTATAATAGAATTATATACCGGTTTTAGTTTTTATTTCTACGTCTTCATAGTAGGCCACGAGTAATAGTAATATGTCGGTTTTGGGCCACTTAATACGACACCACTTCTACTTGAGCTATGATTGTGAGAATTGGCACCGTCAACCTGAGGCCAAACCCCCCCCCCACAGGGGTCTGGGGGCGGAGCCCCCAGCGAGTGAAGCTAGTCTAATATACATACAGCCGCATGTGTAACTGACTCACTGAGGTATACGAATTCTAATCCACTTCTAGATGAGCTAGGGACGTGAAATTTGGCATGCAGGTAGATTTTACCTTTTAACCCCCAGAAAAATTACCAAAACTTACAATTTTTAATTATAAAACCTTTAAAAAGTATTTTAAAATCTATTAGTTACGTAGACTACGTTACCGACATGCATTATTTCGATATTGCAACCTTTTTGCTAATGCAGTTTACAAAAATCTACATAGGCTTTCTCGTGTAAGCGTTATGTGGCAATCCAGTCACAAAAAATGTGTTTCTTATTAAATATTAATAATTTTAAACTTGACTAAATATGTTTACATATACTCATGATTGCTTATTGCTAAACATATAATTTTAGGTTCTCGCTTGTAAGAAAACTTGGTGTTTCAACCACACCTTTTGATGATTCATTATACAATTTACCTTAAACCCTTCGGTGTATTGTCCAGTTTTTACGTATTTTTGGTAGCAATAACATTTTCTTGCGTTGCCCGCGGATCAGATTACTAGGCTTTGCGTTATTCTCAGCTTGCTTCTTTTAGCAACTACGCGCAGTGCATGGCGAATTCTGCTTGTGCTAGGGGGTGGTGAGTGGTGCCATAAAGTAAACATACTCCTTAGGGATATGCTTAATCTATGGTTGTTCGTATGTGCCATTGACGAGATTCTCGTAGCTTGCGACCGGTTGTATACGAGCTCATGGTGTAACTGACTCAGGTATACAAATTATATCTCACTTCTAGATGAACTAACTAGGAACATGACATTTTGTACACTTTTGCCTTGGCCACTTACGGATGAGCTAGGAACGTGACTTTTGGCATACAGTGTAGCTTGTAGCAATAAACCATCGGGAAAATTGCAAAAACACACAATGTTTAATTATTAACCTTGACAAAAATATAAAAATCGATGAGTACGTAAATAAGTTATTTAAATGCATTATTTGGATTTCAAAATGTTTTCGGTAATATCGGTAATGTAGTATGCAGCTTATGCTGTAGTAACATTTTAACTCTTTTAATATTAAACCTATTATTTTTCTATTAAACCTACTTATTTTTAACATTTCAAAAGAATTGGTAGTCACTAAACTATGTTCTAACTTAAGGTGGTAACTGATGGTTTTATCCATTAAGACTATTAATTCTATTTCGTTATATATTCTATTCTATTTTCATTATTCACAAGCCCTTAATAATATATGGGTGCATATACCTATACACACAATACGTCTGCATGCCAGGGCCAACAGCAGTCATAGAAACAATTTTATTTATTAAAAACCCATAAGAAATGTCTAAATTGTTGTGGATTTTTTGGTCTTTTGGTCATAACAGGTGGGAAAAGCCCCACTTGAATTAGATTATATTTTTTACAGATTACTTTTATTCGGCACGAACATAATATTTTATGTTATTATAGTGTTTTTTCCCCTTCAACAACACAAATTTTGTCAAATAAGGACAGTTAAAAGTAAGGATTTAAATTATTTCACGCACTTGCATAGTGTCTGGCGGCGTAAAAAATATTACCTGGAATATCATCATTTCATATCCGATTTCTGAATACTATGACCTATACGTAGTATGCAGCATGCATATGACCAATTTGTATGATTTAAACCCCTATAAGAAAGCTAAGCCTTAAAATTTGTGTACTTTTAATATATTTACCTTATTAAATAGATCCTTGAGGAACTCTGTATATTATTTATTCAAGTTGTATGACGATTTTTAAAATGTTTACTGGTTATTTATTTATTTATTTGTTTCATTTCCAGATATTCTGCATGATTTTCAGGATTGGTTTTGACCGAATTTAGAGAATTTTCAAGGTTTCAGGTTCTGAAATCGTGTTCTACTTCAATATTGTTCTGAGAGGCCTAATTTTTTGCACATAATATTTGCAGATGTCACTATATGAACTACAGATTAAAGGTTTTTGTACGATTTTTTTATTACGTACATAAACTACAACTTATCGATGGTTACCACATTTCCTAGGTTTTTAGTTGTTTGTGATGATTTTAACCCTTGGAACTTAAAAAAAATATATTTTATAAACCTTGTTTGACAGAAGAAGAGTTGTATTTTGGTACATCTAGATTTTTCAAATTTCGGGATATTTTCGAGATTTTGTGGTGGTATTTTATTTTGTATCATGTTAATATAATTGATGAAGGCCTAATTTTGGGCACGAAGTATGTCTATAAAATATGTCTTAGTAAATAACAGCAGTAATTTGACCAGTCTTGATTACTTAAACCTGTCGGAAAATCAAAAACTCTAAATATCTTTAGATTTGACCATTTTCTTCGTATAAGTAGCAACTCGCTTCGCTCGCTGGGGGCTCTGCCCCCAGACCCCTGTGGGTGGCTTTGCCCCCAAGTCCCTGTCGTAGTACCTATGGCACATGGTTTAATTACGCTAATAATCCGAGGTCCTAAGTATACTCAAAATGTAAAGTAGACTTATTGATTGAACACATTTAGGCCTAGCAGTACAATATTTGAGTATATTAACAATTTAAAAGTCGCTCCGCCTCCCCCCCAGGCCCCTTTTGGGGGCTTCGCCCCCAGGTCACTGTTTGGCCACAGTTTAATGTAAGTTGGTTCAAATTCTATTTAAGACCTAAATTCTACAACTATTCCAAGGCTTTGATTATTTTAAGGGTTTAACCTATAAAATCCGATCATATGCCTGTTGATAATTACGACTTATCATGAAGACGTAGTATGTTAAATTTTAAGTCTCAATGTATTACCTAAGTGCTTAAAAAATTATACCCTTAACTGATGTATAATATAGCCTTTAAAAGGCGTATTTTGAACCTTATAAGGGACCGCCGTTAACAACCTGAAATACTATGACTTAGGGTAACTACAAGCCTTCTGCAACAAATATGACATGATTTATAAGGGGTTTTACCCTCGACAGAGTGCAACATAAAAATGTACCCGAAAAACACGAAAAGTCTAAAAGAGCTCAAAAACTTTAATTTTGTTGGGTGTTTAAGATACTTAATCTGGGCGTGGGAGTATTGCTTAGTACTAATTATAATGTAGGAATACTGTGTGATAAGTATAAGTTTTATATTAGAGCGACAAAACATTAAAAACCACGAACAAATCTAAGAAAAAAGTTTAAATTTAAAAAATCTAGTGCTACCTAAGGGTGAAGGGGGTGAGATACGGCAAAATGTCATTGAACTAAAGTTGTAGTTCGTCTAAAATCCGTGGCACGTGGTGGTCTTCGTTTTTCGATAGGACAACCCGTTCGGCCGCTAGAGCTCAAATAAAAAAATACTACATTTTGATTTTTGTATTCACAACTATTTATTTTGTTGAGATAGTTTGAACTAAAAACAGTAGGATTTGGGAAGAAAAGGTGCAAGGCACATGCATGCCAAATCTCACATCTCTAGCTCAAGTATTATTGGTGTCACGTGTATGTCCAATATTGTAAATTGGCACAGAATCCCCAATACGCCACTACTTATACTAAGAAAACGGTCATATCTAAAGATATTTAGAGTTTTTCATTTTTCGACAGGTTTAATTATTAAAAACTGGTCATATTTCTGCTGCTATTTACTAAGTGTGATGTAGACATTCTGCGTGCCCAATATTAGGCATCCATCAAGTATATTAACGTAATAGGAAATAAATAACCGTCACAAAATCTCAAAATTTGAAAAAATCTAGAGCTATCTAAGGGTGAAGGAGATGAGATACGACAAAATGTCATAGGAACAAAGTTGTAGATCTTGCAAAATCCGTGGCACATAGTGGTGTCCGTTTTTTGATAGGACCATCCGTTCGCGCGCTAGAGCTCAAAAACGATAATTTTAAAATACTTGAGCTATGAACTTGATATTTAGCATGGTGGTGTTTTTCACCTATTAACCCCAGAGAAAATTTCCAAATTTTACTTTAGTCAGTTTAAATTCCCTAAATAAAAATTAATAATGGCAAATCAAAAAATTATATAAAAAAGTGTCGTTTTATTTGAGTTCTCGCGGCCAAACAGATTATCCTATAAAAAAACGGAGACTACCACGTTCCACGGATTTTAGACGAACTACAATTTTCTTCCTATGACTTTTTGCCGTATCTCGACCCCTTAGATAGCACTATATTTGTTAAATTTCAAGATTTTTACGTTGTTTTCAATGGTTTGCCGTTCTAATACAGAACTTAGAGGCCTAGTATTTGGCACATAGTATTCCTATATTACAATTAATTAGTATTTAGAACCAGTCATACGCCCAGATTATATCACTTAAACACACGAAAGAAAAAAAGACTTTGAACTTTTGTAAATTTATTTGTGTTTTTAGGTGTATTTTTTATGTAGCGCTCCAGCAAGGGTAAAAACCCTTATAAATAATGTTATATTTGTTGCAGAATGCTTATTGTTGACCAAATACATAGTAATTTAGGTTAACTTTGGTTTTTCCCCCTTATAAGGTTTAGGCGACGTCCTATAAAGGCTATATTACAAAATCCAGTGTAGGGTTTCAATTTTCTTTCCAAGCACTTAGGTAATAAATGGGAAATTAAAATTTAACATACAATACTTCTCCATGCCAAGTAGTATTCACCAACTGGCATATGACCAGATTTAATAGGTTAAATCCCTAAAAATAATAAAAACCTTGGAATATTTGTAGAGTTTATAGGTCTTAAAGAGAATTTGGGCCAATTTACATTACATTTTGGCCAAAGAGCGACCTGGGGGCGAAGCCCCCCACAGGGGTCTGGGGGCGGAGCCCCCAGCGAGCGAAGCGAGTCTAACATATATACAGCCACATGTGTAACACACCCAGACATTGGAATTCTAGACTACTTATAGATAAGCTAGGAGCTTTAAATTTAGCAGCACGTAGCTTATAGTTTGAAACCCCTAGGAAAATATCTAAAAGCTACAATATTATATTATAAACTCTGTAAAAATAAATATAAATAATTTAGTTCTTGTTTTTGAGGTTGACTGATGTCGGTAATGCAGTATGCAGCTGAATAATTGGTATGTTGTACTGGTTGTATTACGAATTTGGATATTTTTGTTATAAACTTATTTATTTTTTAAAGGTTTCATGTTTTTTTGTACATAGCACAGACGTACAACTGTATTTCTTATAAATCACACAGTTTATCAAAATTAAGTATTCAAAATTAATGTCTTATGGGATTGAATTCTTCTCTTAATGAAAGCTTCTCACGAACACCACTCTGTGAAACGGATTCTAGACGATATACAACGAGACTTATTCATCACAGATGATATTTAAAAAATTACTTTAATGAATTTGAGGTTTTTACTCTCAAATAATCTCTAGAACCCAAACAATTAGCACACTATGTAGATTTGTTGGTCTTTTAGTTTGTTTTTGTTTCACATAGTTTGTGGGAAAAGCCCTACATGAATTAGGTTAAATATGTTACAGATGACTTTTATTCGCTACAAACATAATAATGTTATAGTTGTAACGTTTATTGATTTATTGGTAGTCTAATTCATTTAAAAATACAAGTTGTCAAGGGTAATATTTAAATAATTTCTTCTGGATTTTAATTTATTTCATGCATTTAGGTATTACCTGATGACATAGTAATTAACACACGATATTTCCATACCAAGGCCTCTGTCTTTAAACTATATATAAATTTATAAAATTTGGCATTCAATAAACTGTTTTAACCCCCTCAAACTAAAATCTTAATATTTTACAAATATTGTTTCATGTTTGTAAGTTATGCTCCTGTGGAAAATAAGCCCATTATGAATTATATTATATTAGTTAGTGACAGATAACTTGTTCAGTGTCTCGAGAGTGATTATATTTTGAAGATTCCCTAATGTTACCTTTAATCCTATTAATGTACTTATTTACACCCTAAAATTGGGTTGGAGCCCCCAGCTAGCTAAAGGCTCACCCGCTCACTCACTGAGGCACTTAAATTTTAAATCTCTTCTAGATAATATATAAACTTGACATTTGGCATGCCCTAATAACCCCTAGAGAAATTATAATAATTTCACATTTTGAACCCCTCAAACAAATTTAAAAATGGAGCAAAGCCTGAAAAATATTAACAATTTTGAGAAAATAAATATTTAGACGAATTTTCTTGGTGTTTTGGTATTTAAGGCTCACTTAAATGATCAAAAACATTGTTATTTAAGCTTATCGAAAGACAAATGATTGATGGCTACCAGTATAGAACCTTTTTACCCTTTTTACTTGGTATTTTCATATTCAAGGCTCACTTTAATGACCAAGAACTTTTTTATTTAGGCTACGTGAACTACAGATGACTGATAGCTACCATATTTACCACATTACAATCTAAGTGTAAATATTCTTTGTAGTATTGTGAGACGTAGTTTATTTATAACGTTTGTAACAACCATGCTACCAAAGAAATTATTTAAATTGTTTTATATATTTTCTTGGCGTTTTGGTATATAGTTGGGCTCATATAATAGTGAAAGCTCTCCATAAGTCAGAATAAATGTATTGCAGATGGATTGTCGTTAGTACAAATATAACGGTTTAGGTCGCCGATGTGGCTGTTGATCCTCCCAGTAGTCTACTGTTAGGTAGCATTTAGAATATCTAAAACCTAACAAAAATATTTTATTTGGTAGGGAAACCCCCTGGTGAGGTCAAACTTTACTTTGTCAAACACTGCATATTAATAAAATTATAATTACTGGATGTTTTGAAAGTTTAAAATTTAAATTCAGTAAATAAAAAAACTGAAGAAAAACGGGCACTTTATGAAACTTGACGTTATGAAACGTCCCCACCTAATACAAATGTGAGGGGCAGCCCCTGACGGGGATCTGGGGGGGAGCCCCTAGCGAGCAAAGCGAGTCTTTGTATATAATTCTGTAAGCAACATTTTTTAAGTCAAAATTGTGGGAGTTTGGCATATTGCAGGATGATGGGAGACGGCTCAAATTAAAGGTCTTGATCTCAGGGACTCGGGAAAAATAGCAGTATATCCAAAATTTCCCCAGCAAACGAGAAATAACATAACATCCCGCATAAGAGAAACATGGGGATTTAAAAACGTCTGCTTTGTTTTCATTAAAACATTTGATTAAACGTCTCGTTGTTTACGAAGTGAGGTGTGTTCATACTTATATTGTTTTATTCACCCCAGACAAATCTCAGATGTGGCAGAGTATTGGAGCAAGGTTAGGGGCCAAAGCCACTAGTCAGACATATGTCTGATTGACAACATTTAACTTATCTTGCATACATCAGGGCGAATTTACCAAACTGGGCATAACAAGAAATTATTCTTTTCTACAATAACATTTTTGTTAGACAAACTGAAAGAGACATAAGAAGCTATACTATTTGTAAAACAATAACTTACTGTAAATTAAATCGTCACTCAAGTAACTCTGGTAGAACTCTCTATCTGATGTGATAAAAGCAGTAGACTCTCAAAAATCCGGATTGGCCTAGTCCGGACTCCGAGTCAGGACAGATCTCGAATTAAAATATACATTTGTTGCAAATAAAAACAAAAAATGAACTTCATGTTTTAGCGCCTTCAGCGACTAGCCTGCGTTTTACAAATGCCACTTAGTTTGCATGGTCGTGCGCTCTGTGTTTCAGTAAAATTCATGTTGTTTATGATTTATGAGGCAGTAGAAGTTGTTGTGCGGGGGGAGGAGAGGGCAGGAGAGTTTCAGTTCACTGTGCTCTCTTTGATATTGCAGACGTCACTTCGTCTTGTTTGTGTCTCGTATGATCCATGCCTACCTCCGGGATACCCGCACCGGCTGTACACCACATTAGTCCGGAGTTCTGAGCACCTCGTATGATCCATGCCTACCTCCGGGATATCCGCACCAGCTGTACACCACATTAGTCCGGTGAGCGTCTCGTATGATCCATGCCTATCTCCGGGATATCCGCACCGGCTGTACACCACATCAGTCCGGAGTTCTGAGCGTCTCGTACCTCCGGGATATCCGCACCGGCTGTACACCACATTAGTCTGGAGTTCTGAGCGTCTTCGTATGATCCATGCCTACCTCTGGGATATCCGCACCAGCTGTACACCACATTAGTCCAGACTTCTGAGAGTCTACTATACTCAAATTAAAAATAATGTGGTATATAGTGACATAAAGTAGCTCTACCAATGGAAGCAATCATTAATGATCATATTATACAACTACAAGGGGGCATACCGGTGTAATGGCATAACACCATATAAAACAGCCAACAAGTTTTATTTCATTCAGTAGGCCTACAGTCTTTTTTTGTGAAACGCGGAACAAATCTGGCAAATAAACAGACAGACGGATAAACAAATTTTTACAATAATTTAATCTCCGTTGCATACAACATTTCACTGTTCATAGTGATGTAGTAAATAAACTTAGTTTATTTATAGCCTACAGATAAATACGATCCTTACCTATAACATCTGGTATTGCTAATAACCTGTCCATAATGTATTAAGCCCAACAGCTGCAATTCAAATCAAATTATTCCCCATGTTATTCTTATAGGCCAAAAATTAAATAATTAAATTTGAGGCCGGCTCATGCTCTTCAGATTGAAAATATTGAAAAATTAAAAACCGTTAGGTACAACTACGAATCAGGATGAATATTTTGGTACCTCAACTGTTAAAATCGGTTTAGAAATAACGGAGGAGTTCTCGTAACAAAACCCAGCTTAGCAAAATAATATATAAGATGTACTCATCACAACGATATGATGAACAAATCAAGCTCAAGTGACGCAGATTTACAGACCCAGTCAGGTGGCAGACACATTGTTGGGCAATCATCACCAGCTGAAACTGAGGGGAAAGGGATTTGAAGGTCAAAAGAATGGTAGTGAAGGGCAATAAACAGCTCTGAACATCATTACTTTTTCATTAGCCTTGATTTTCATCAAGAAATCTTCCAACCCGATTCTTAGTTTGACCCCCCAAAACATATTATGTACTACTATAGATTTGTTCTCTGAATAACACTAAACAAACCGTTACAGTTGGTCAGAATTTGTATACAATAACTAGCAGCTCTGTCACGGCATCACCCGTGTAAACTATAATTTTAAACAGAATGAAACATATAATTACTTTAGTGTGCTACTAGTGCTGCATTTTATTGCAAACCTGTCAAACTATCTATCTATATAAATAAAGCAGAGTTCTTGTCTAAGTGTGGATCACCGTACGGCTAAACTACAAGGAAATAAGAAATAAGAAACTTTATTACCATTGATCACATAGGCATAGTGAAATAGGCGAAGTCAACAAAATGCAATAAAATGCAGGCAAAGATATTAAACTAGCTTAACAATATTTACAACATTGAAGATCAGCTTTTAGGAGTTAAGGCATGAAATTTTCAGGGTAGGTTGCTTTAGGTTACAGCTGTTATACCTGACTCTCAGTTTCCTCTAAATCCTCTAGGGCTTTTCCCCGTGGGACATCCAAAATTCCATTGTTAATCAAATGAGACCATACGGTTACAGTTATCTGCTTTTTACTTTCTCCCCCTATACATAGTATATGGAGAAAGTATTGTTTTCGTAAAAATTTTCGAATTTGAGTTGTTAGTGGAAATATTCGTTTTGGTGCTCCCTGAACCCAAAAAAGTGGTTTTTACGTGATGTCTGTCTGTGTGTGTGTGTGTGTGTCCGTGTGTGTGTGTGTGTGTCTGTGTGGATGTGTACAGAGCTAGAGCCCTAACCAATAGGCCGATTTTTATGAAATTTGGTATGTAGGTACTAATCCACGATATCTCCAGGCGTTTTTTTCATTTTTTGGAATTTTTGATTTTTAAGGGTAATTATCCCCCAAAAACCGCCAAAAAACATGAAAAATCAAAATTTCTCAAAAACGGCTCTAACGACTTTGATTAAACTTTAGTCGTTTGTAGAACTTTAGTCCTCCAACAAAATGACACCACCCGCATTTCTGTAAAAATGCGGGTTCAGAAATTACAAGACTTAAAACATCAAAAATTCAGTTTTTTGGATTTTTCATAAAAAGACATAAATATAAAAAAATATTACTATTCACCACTAAAAAGAGCTCTAAAAACTAAATAATTTAGTATTTTGAATTACTATTCTACGATTGCTGGTTTCGGAGAAAATTGAAATTTTCATTTTGCGGTAAACGCAGTACGTTGTCCAATGTTATTCTTATGGGGAATACAAAAATTATTATTTCTCTCTTATTTACTGATAAATTTCATTCAAACTTGATATGCTTGTCAATTTAGCATTGACCAACAGAGGAAATTCGAAATATGTTGTCCCTTAATAACCCTGGGGGGGAGGAATAGGGGGCATTTCCCCTCTTAAAACCACGAGTGTATCAATGGATTCTGTAGTGCCTCCAAAGCAGGGATTTGGGTGGATGTTTTTTAAAACAACTTGTTTACAAGATTTTCTGTACATTCGACCGTGCTTTGTATTCTATATTTAGTAAATAAAAAGCAATTTATTCGTTAAAGTTGGGCTAAAAGGGAGAAAGTATGTGTCAGTTTCCTGATACCGTTTATTATATATTAGATTATCCAAATAAACAGCTGACATTAGTGATTTACTTCTTTAACTACATTTTATACCCTGGTGAAACCGGTATATCAGCTAGTCTAAAATAAGAATAACGTGTTTAACATGTCCACTGAATAAATCATGATAATTGCATTTGTTTCCTTGATAAGCAACCGCTGGAAATCCCACACCCTCACTGAACGTGTTGAGCACAAAAATTTAAAGTGAAAAGTTACAAAAGCTTTTTATGAAGGCAGCCTGAAAATTTCAAGCATTTAGTTTTTGCTGTGTATTATATATCAATCAGGACAAGTGTTTTATATATCTATTTAGATAAAAGAATGCTATGAGTAATATTAAATTTAAATCATGATAGTCAGTCAAACAATGTTTCCATACTTATTTTTTACAGTTTACAGTGTATACAGTCATAAAACTTAAACATTCAAATTTGTAAATTAAAGAAAACTTCAACAGGAAATACTTTACACAGTTTCTACATGAGAACCAAGATCACACTGATTCATTAAAAGGCATGATTCATATTTTTCTAAATAAAAATAACATCTATAAGAGGAGAACATTTTTCTGTTTTAAAACTGATTATATAGGATAAGGCACAATTTCCGAAAATAAATAAATAAAATTGTCCTGTAAGAATGTGTAACCCGTTCTGTGTTTTGCTCTCAAGAGTTCACTCATCCATAATAAAGAAGCGTGCAGTTTGTATAGTTTATATAATAACTTTTTATAGTAATATCAAATAACAGCCAAATGTAAGTTTTGAGTTAACATTTAGGTTATTACAGTTATTCACAAGGTATAGGTGGTAATAAATTTGTACTACTTTTTAGCGAATTTCCCCTATAGGGAAGAAGCTATTACCGTAGGTCTCATGGTAAGACTTAAGCCCGAGACTATGATAACTTTTTGTTTTGAAGTCCCCAGATGCCAAAAACCCTATTGGTTCAAATTTATAAATATGCATTATATATATATATATATAAAACGGGTGACTCAACTAAAGTGAACCAATAGCTAACTTTGTAATTATAAATATGACATCCAAGTTCTTATGGGGGACTCCCCTTGATTTTTTAAGATGTTTTTCGGGATAGTTTTGAATTTATAAAATATGGCCACCATTTTCCAATATGGTGGACAACTTTAATATTTCTTATGGAACACCCTATATTTTATGATGTTTTTAGGTAGAAAATGTGATTTTAAGACGTTGTTGTTCTTGGTAATTTTTACCTAAATGTGACCGTTACGTGCTAGAGCCAATAGTTTTTACAAAAATTACTTAAGTTTAGTGGACCAGTCACATGGCCTCCGAGGTCACCTGATCTGACACCTCTAGATTTTTTCCTTTGGGGGGCAATCAAGGATAAAGTATACCAAACTCGACCAACAACACCTGAGGATATGCAGTGGAGGATCCGAGCTGCTTGCAATGCTGTTAGTGACGCAACAATAACACTTGCACAACGAGCACACAGAGAACGACTGCAAATGTGCATAGAACAACAAGAAAATGTTTTTGAGCATTTGTTGTAAACAGTTATTGTTGCTTGAGGTATCAAAGCACACTGTATGTGTGAGAATGTATTTGATTATTACTGTTATATTTGTAAAATACATTTTTATTTGTATTTTTCAATGATGACATTTTCTTGAAGCATTGCAGCACTAAACTTGAGTAATTTTTGCGAAAACTATTGGCTCTAGCATGTAAACGGTCACATTTAGGTAAAAATTACCAAGAACACAAACGTCTTAAAATCACATGTTCTACCTAAAAACATCATAAAATATAGGATGTTCCATAAGAAATATTAAAGTTGTCCGCCATATTGGAAAATGGCGGCCATATTTAATAAATTCGAAACCATCCCGAAAAACATCTTAAAAAATCAAGGGGAGTCCCCCATAAGAACTTGAATGTCATATTTATAATTACAATGTTAGCTATTGGTTCACTTTAGCTGAGACACCCGGTATATAGGCCTATGTGTGTGTCCGTGAATGCGATAACTTGAGTAAAAAACGTCCGATTTCAATGAAATTTAGCTCAAATGTGTAAAATGACATTCATGACTTTAAGTTCGAAAACCAGAAAAATCGGACCATGGGGAGGGGGGGGGGTTTATGGGGGTTTTAAATTTTCTAGATATCAGTTTTTTGCATTTTTCACCCTAACATTTAAAAAAAACTTAATTTGGGTTTTGACCATGTTATGGAGCTTAAAAAACAAATAATATAGTATTTTGAATTATTAACCTAGGTTAAGTGGTTGCGGAGAAAATCGAAAAAAACCTTCTCACAAAATCTCCCATGTTAATATTATGGGAAAAAGTTGTTGGCTTTTCCTCAGTTTATTTTAATGTAAACTTCACATTTGCTTTTACCAATCTGTTCAGTTCTACAAAATAATCATTTTGGTGTTTAAATTGTGATTCTACGCCCAACCGTTGCAGAGATATTCAAAGTGACAACACAGTACGTTGTCCAATGTTATCCTTATGGAGAATAAATAAAATTTGATATCTCGATTATTTATGAATGTATGTTGATGAAACTTGGTATGTGGCTTCACGTAGTACTGGTATATTGGATATTTGCACAAAAAATTGATTTTTATTGATTATTCCCGTAGCAGCAAACCTGGGTACTCAGCCACCATGTTATTCTTATGGAGAATAAGTAAAATGTAAGACTCTCTTAATTATGAACATAAATTAATAAAACTTGGTATGTGCAGCTTACTTAGCTTCACTTGGTTGAGTTATATTGATAATTGCATGAAAACCCTTTTTTTTGTTCCTTGTTGCAGCAAACCTGCTTCCTCAGCCCCCATGTCTAAAATGTTACATAACGCTTATTTATGATTGAATATTGATGAAACTTGGTATGTGGCTTCGCCTAGTTAAATTATATTTATATTTGCATAAAAACCAATTGTTTGTATTCCTTGTTTCAGCAAACCTACGTACTCATTACCAATGTTATTCTTATAGAGAATAATTAAAATTGCTTATATGTGAATATATTTTGATGAAACTTGGTATTTATGTGGTATTAAGACATATATTGTGCATTGGAAATTCGCTGAGTACGCAGATTTGCTTCGACGGGGTATTTTTGTTTTTGGAATAAAGACATTTTGATTGATTGAACAAAATTGGTTGCAGGAAGCAAAAGAACCGAGCATTCTGCTACTTCTGCCAGAGTGTCCAGAGGCTGCCCCAGTGTGCCCAGTGCGGCAAGATCAAGTGTATGATCAAGACTGGAGACTGTGTCATCAAACACGCTGGTGTGTTCACTACTGGCCTAGGGATGGTGGTGAGTATGCAGCAACTGTGGTACCTACTGATATCAATTGTATGATGAAGGCAAGAGACTGTGTCATCAAACACGCTGGTGGGTTCACTACTGGCCCAGGGATGGTGGTGAGTACGCAGCAACTGTGGTACCTACTGCTATCAATTGTATGCTGAAGGCAAGAGACTGTGTCATCAAACACGCTGGTGTGTTCACTACTGGCCCAGGGATGGTGGTGAGTACGCAGCAACTGTGGGACCTACTGATATCAATTGTATGATGAAGGCAAGAGACTGTGTCATCAAACACGCTGGTGGGTTCACTACTGGCCCAGGGATGGTGGTGAGTACGCAGCAACTGTGGTACCTACTGATATCAATTGTATGATGAAGGCAAGAGACTGTGTCAACAAACACGATGGTGGCTTCACTACTGGACTGGGGATGGTAGTGAGTATGCAGCAACTGTGGTACCTACTGATATCAGTTGTATGCTGAAGGCAAGAGATTGTGTCATCAATCACGCAGGTGGGTTCACTACTGGCCTGCAGATGGTGGTGAGTACCTTACTGATATCAATTTTATGATGAAGGCAAGAGACTGTGTCATCAAATACGCTGGTGGATTCACTACTAGCCTAGGGATGGTGGTGAGTATCCTACTAATATCAATTGTATGATGAAGGCAAGAGACTGTGTCATCAAATACGCTGGTGGATTCACTACTGGCCTAGGGATGGTGGTGAGTATCCTACTGATATCAATTGTATGATGAAGGCAAGAGACTGTGTCATCAAATACGCTGGTGGATTCACTACTGGCCTAGGGATGGTGGTGAGTATCCTACTGATATCAATTGCATGATGAAGGCAAGAGACTGTGTCATCAAACACGATAGTGGGTTCACTACATGGTGGTGAGTATGCAGCAACTGTGGTACCTACTGATATCAATTGTATGATCAAGACAAGAGACTGTGTCATCAAGTTCTACTAAAAATCTAAGACAAAGTCAAACAGATTACTTTTTTTAGTATGAACCTATCCTTTAGCCAGGGAAAACGGTGCTGAATGAGTCTCTGAATAACGTTTTACACCTTAAATAATTTAAGATTGTCTTGTAGGTGATGATTCCTTCAAGTTATAACAATCAGTTCGGCAGTTCCTTTGATTTTGTTCTTTAAAAATTTCTACTTCTGTTGTAAAAATATTAATACGATTGCTAACTAAAACTGTGGAAAGTATTTTTTTTAATTATCTCAGAAAAACTTGATTGCATCATACGTATGTGTTAGGGAGCGATCTGTGACTTCTGCGAGGCGTGGGTGTGCCACGGCCGCAAGTGCCTGACTGTGCACGCCTGCACCTGTGTGCTGCAGGACGCAGTGTGTGCGGAGTGTGAGCGAGGCGTGTGGGACCACGGCGGACGGATATTCAAGTGTTCTTTCTGCGACTCGTTCCTCTGTGAGGATGACCAGTTTGAACACCAAGCCTCCTGTCAGGTTCTCGAGTCTGAGAACTACAAGTGTGAGTATTTAGAAATATATCAGCCTTATCAGTTTAGTGATTAAAAAAGTATTGTTAATGTTTGTTATAATTTAAGGCCTATGTTGTTATTTCTTTCCATGTTTGTTCAACCAACCAGCTCTATTACCCTTTTCCTATTATACTGTGTTATAGGTTAATGTTTTTTTTTATGTTTAAATTTGGATTGTGAAAAAACCTTCCCTTGCCAATTTCCACTTATCCAGTGGTTATAAAAATCATCCAAGTTAATGTAAAATTGAGATCTGAAAATTGATAAATGCACTGTATTTAATTATAAGTATCACAGTATCAATATACATGTCCAAAGTCTTTGTTTAATTTAAACATACTGTATAGCCTAATGTAATTTTATCGACATGCCGTATCTTTTTCTCGAAGAAGTCATAATGGAGGATCTTCGTTTATTAGGCTTATTCTGTCCTAAGATTGGCTCGGGTTTGGTCCAGGAAAGTGGTTTAATATTGTATATAGATAATTGTTTAACAATTTTTCTGTCCCACTTCATATTAATTTATTAATTAATGTGACCACTCCATCGTAACAAAACAATTCAGGCAGGTTTTTCGACTCATTTTGGAGTGACAATTGGAGTCTGCGAGGAGAATGTGAACACATTATTGTGATGAAATTAAGAACTGAAAATAAGACCTTTTGGTTAATCATAGCGCCAAGACCATTCGTTTTTAAAAACTATTTCAGTTTTTTCATATTAAAAATTTGGATAAAATCCTACTTTTATACTGTTTTGATGTAAACTGCGTAATATTACAGGCCAGTCGTGTAACAAGCTAGGCCAATACTCGTGCCTTCGTTGCAAGACCTGCTACTGTGAAGACCATGTTAAAAGGAAAGGCTTCAAGTACGACAAGAACAAAGGCATTCCATGCCCCAAGTGTGGCTATGAGACGTCACAGACCAAGGATCTCAGCATGTCCAGTACGTTAATCATCTCATATAATTTTTTAGGTTATTTCTTATATTTCGTCTAAAAAATGATACCAGTTACTAAATGACAATAAAAAGACACTTCCTTTCTTTATAAATCTAACATAGAAAATAAGACATCTAGTTTTTCTGGTTTTATAGATTATATAAAATGAGAACACTTGTTTTAGCATAAATATTTACTATTTTAAAATTGAGTTGAAAATAAAACACCCATGGCCAGATACTAGATTTAGGAAACCACGAACAATTACTAAATTCACCTTAGATTAATATTAAGGCGAAATGACACAACCAACATACCTGTGTCTCATAGTCGAATGTGTATTTTTTGTCTCCAGAAGTAAGGATTGACATTGCTATTAATTTGTGATTCATACCCGTAAGTCCAGACTATTACTGTTTATCCGGCCTAACGTTCTTCAACTAAATAAAATACTCTTCTGATTTTATTAGACATGAAAGTAAACTAGACTTTTTAAGTTGCATTTGTAAGTTTGTGTAACTATTTCTATATTTGTACCAGGTGTAGAAGATCATTATAAGAAAAGCTGACATTTGATTAACTATAAGAACATATAAAAGGAGGAGTATTCATAAAAATACTTATTAAACACTCAGGGTATTTGACAAGAACCATAAAAAATTATGAAACTTTAAGATATCAAACTGTTGTTCTCGTCAGCTGGCACAAGTGTTAACCATGTTTTTATTTTGTGTTTATTATCAATATTATCCATATACTAGAGCAAATAACCAATTTGGACAAAAAATGAGTTTAAAATAACTAAGTGTATACAGACTTACAGTACCAGAAATCGACTATTATATAAACTAATTATTTGTATAAAGTCGTACCGTATCTTACAACATTTCAATTTTGTAGCTCGCAGTCACAAGTTTGGACGCCAGGGGCAGAGTGGGATGGATGATTATGATGATGATGATGGCTATGAAGCCTCAGGCTACAACGGCTACTATGGCGGTGGCGGCGGCGTCGGTGCCGGTGAGTTGGCTGTTCACATTCATATTTCATGGTTCACAGTGTCTGGAAAGTCAGGGGAAAAGTTGGAAAAACGCCAAAAATCAGGGAAAATTTTGATTTTAATCGTAAACGCAAAGCACTATTGTGGCGAAAATCAAAACCTATTAGAAAAAAGTGCACATTCCGAGTCGCAAGACAGGGAAAATTAACTATTTTGGATATAAAAACACAGGGAAAATCAACTTTTTTGTCAGGGAAAGTCAGGGAAACCATAACCAAATAAAAGTGTGAACCATGTATTTGAATATTCAAGAGAGAAGGTTTGCACATATATAATAGAGGGTGCCTCCTGATGATAGTTTTTTTTATATAGGTAGATGGATTTCAACATTCATTATTAGTCGGAAAAAATGTATACTTTCTTCTTTAGTCTTGTATGCTTTAAATATTTCAGCTGAAATTCACTTTAGATACAGAAGAAGATAATAACATAAAATTCTTATATGTAACAATATAAAAGAAAGACAATAAACTGAATTTCAACATTTATCGGAAACCTACAACATTAAAAACAATACACTCCAAGTCTTATCACCCTATATCACAGAAACTTGCCACATACAATAGTCTAATTTATAGATTGCTAAACTTTCCCTTGTCACCCACAAATTATACATGAGAAGTAAATATTACTAGGAGTACGCTCTTATATCGCGTATAAGGATTGAGCTCACAGTTAAAAAAAAAAAAAAAAAAAGGTTTCAATTGACAATATACCTCATGGGCCCTCCATTATAACTGCAGCTTGACATACAAATCCAGAACATGACAAACAATGAGGCCTGAAATCTGTCAATCAGTCAGACAAAGTGCATATGAAGTAGTTATTCACCCCTCAGTCTCACTGAGGGCTGTATCATGTAGGCACTCAAAATATTAGCTGAAGATTTTGATAAAATATAATATGTTGGCAGCAATAAAGGTCCCCAATCAGTGAGAGCACGTGGTTTAAAAGTAGTTAAGTTTATTTACACTTTGGTTCCACTGGAGGACCCATCAGGATATTTATTTTATTGTAGCTTAATGTTGCTGTAAAAATCTATAAGTATAAATACAGACCTTGATGAGCAATACGTTTTAAAATCAGTCGATTGGTTTTGAATGCCTAAATATTTTAAAATCTAACCCAGAGGTTTTAATGTAACACATTAACCTTACTGGGGGGAGGGGGGCTGTGCCCCCAGGCCTCTCATTGTTATTGTAGCTTGATACGGTTGTTCAAATACATAGGTAACCTATAAATGCAGAACTTAAAAAACAATAAGGCTTAAATCATTCAATTTGTTTTTAAGAAGAATAAATTGCCTCATTTCAAAAAGAAAGGAAAAGTAGTATCTTATGTTAAATATAATCTAGGAAGAAATTAAAACTCTTTGACCCACTTCTTAGAATCCACGAGTCATTGTGTCAAGGTCCAAGATTTTGTATACATCTTAATATATAAATACCCCCGTAGCAGCAAACCTGCGTACTCAGCAAATTTCCAATGCATATATATGTATCTTAATGCCACATGAAGCCACATATCAAGTTTCATCAATATACATTCAAAAATAAACTATTTATGACATTTTAATTATTCTCCATAAGAATAACATGGCGGCTGAGTGTGCAGGTTTGCTGAAGCAAGGAACTCCAAAAATGGGGTTTTATACAAATATCAATATAACCCAAGTAGGTAAAGCCACATACCGGTACCAAATGTGAATAATTTATGTAATTAAGGGAGATAACATTTTACTTATTCTCCATAAGAATAACATGGGACTGAGTACACAGGTTTGCTGCTACGGGAACTATCGGCCGAAAAAGTGGTTTTTAGTGCAAATATCAATAGACCACAACGATATGAAGTAATATACCAAGTTTCATCAGCAAAAGTATATAAATAAGAGAGATATACAATTTATCTTATTCTCCGTAAGAATAACATTGGACAACATATTGGGTTTAGCACTTTCGATATCTCTGTAACCATTTGACGTAGAGCAATGATAAAAAAACTAAATTGTGCGTCTTTCTAAGCTGATACCAATGGGGAAAACTAAAATTTGACTTTTTCAACAATTATATGTAAAAAGCTCAAAAAACCCACTTTTGGGATAAAAAATCCCCCCCAAAATACCTCTTCGGATAGGTCGATCCGTCCGGTTTTCGAACTTAAAGTCATAAATGCTGCTTTACACGTTTATACCAAATTTTGTCAAAATCGGATAAATTTTACGACAGTCATCGTGCTCACGGACACACACACACACACACACACACACACACATATATACATATATATATATATATATATATTATATTATATATATATTATATATATATTATATATATAAAGTTTTTGAACGAATGGTGTTTTTGGCATCTGGGGACCTCAAAATGAAAAGTTATCATGGTCATGGGCCTAGGTCTTGCCATGCCGACTACGGTAATAGCTTCTTCCCTATATGGGAAATTCGCTCAAATGGATCCCTATTTCCCTTGGTCACGCCATTACTTGAGAATTAGTGGACCGAATTGAATAATTATTTCTTGTTGAGTTTGTTTATGTCAGGACAAGGTTCTTATAAAAGACAATTTTTAATCCGACCTAAGAGCTCTGCCCCACAGGCCTTCAAAGTTCCTATTGAATTGATCTAAGTTAGTTAGTTACACCAAGCAGCTGAAAACATACTTGAAAGGCATACACATATGTTGATTACAGAAATAAAAAGCTACTTGAATGGAAACTCTCATTTTGGAAATAAAAAGAGTACTTGAATGGCAACTCAAACTCTTTTTTTTATATTCAAGTGAGCATAGCGCATGAGCTAATCCGGGAAGCGAGTGAGCGAAGCGAACATGCTTATCTTGAAAATGAACGAGTATTTGAAATAAAACAAATCCAATGACATTAGGACAGGACTGTTGGGCCAGCTAGTTATATATATTAATGATTACAGACGCTGTGTAGCATTTAAGTATCCAAAAACATTATGATCACATCCTTTTTAAGTAACGGTGTATTATAATCCCACTTACGTTTTATATTATTGACTATCCAGGGTTTAAGCTGCGGTCGCATTTGTCGCAAAATGCGACATGCACCACGAAAATGCGACAATATTTGGGCAGGCTGTCGCTTTTTTGCTACAAAGAAAAGTATAAGAAATTGTTTTAAATTTTATTGCAGAAAATCTGGTTTTAACAATACAAATTGCATTAAAAGTCCATGATCACGATCCACAACCAAAAAGATTAGAAGAGTAGTTGGGATGTTGTAGAGGCTTAACGTTGCGTTGGTTGCACGAAGTCACTTTACCGATCGCCTCTGAGCGAGTGGTAGAGGAGACGAGCCTACATTACATAAACAGTGTCTGTCGATTTCAATTGCGTACCTTGTAAACAGAACGGGCGAGTTACTGAGAACGGGCGAGTTACTGATATGACAGTTGTAGTGACAGTAGCTAACCCCCTAGCAGACGTCATGCGCTGTGACTCAAGTTTGGCGCGCACTCTGTAGTAGCCGAGTCTAGCCGAGCGAATCGGCGAATGCGAGAATGTCGAGGGCTAGTTCGCCACCGAAGGGATGATTGCGCTCGCCTCGCAATCACACCGATTCTTGTCGGTTTTTGTGACCGAGTCAAAGGAGACGAGCGGCAGGTCCTCCATACTTAGTGCCGCTCGCGGTCTCGACTCGCTGCAGAATGTGGGCGGTTACACGAGCACGAGTCGCTCGAAATCGCAATGATCGGGCCAAAGTGTTGAGGTACCTTAGCGAAAACAGACAACTCAAAATCGCTGATGCGCAAATGCGATCGCGATATGCTTTGAGGTTATGTTTCAGGTAATGTTCGGGGTGTGTGAGTTTTAGTTGTTCTGGTGCCATATTAGGCCTATTCTATTAGAATGTTTAGTATATTTCCATTACCGACTTTAATGGTTAAAATGGATAAGATAAGTTTCCAAGAAAAGTAGACTCTGCTGAATTATATATTATTAAAATGTTAAACCTTAAAAATAAATGCAAGCAAAAACAACTTAAGACCAAAAAATAGTATAATGACACGCGATAAAAATGCGAAAAGGAAAATATTTTTGCTACAAGTCTCTAAGAACTTGTAGCATTTTTGCTCAAAGAATTTTTATCCCAGCTGAATCCCTGTGACTATCTCAAGTTTAAGTTATGCAAAATTTCTTTGCAGTACAAAATAATACGGGGACTTCTGCTTGAAACAATAATTATTTGTGTATTAAGGGAGTAAAGTACAACTTTGTTCCCAAAGGGAAATTGTTGGCGCCCGACGCCGTAGGCCAGGGCGATAAATTTACACACAACATTTTTCCCAAACCTCAAAAGCCACAAGTATTGATAAGTATTCACATTCACAATCGCTTTCCATTTTGGTTGCGTAATGCGTAATAACTAAACTCGGAACGTTAATTGCAGCTGGAGCAAAATATCAATCAGCTGATCCGATTCCCTTATAGCTGAAGCATTAATGATTGCAGCGAAATGTCAGCTGATTCTGTTCCGGGAGACAAAGTAGCACTATACTCCTTCAATACAAGGAGTAAAATTTGACTTTACTAAGTAGGTGGGGGGAAACAAAATTTATTATACAAGATAGGAACGACGTTTCCTTCCATTTTTAAAATGTATTGTATTAGTTCACACATACGCCAAAAGTAAGGGAAAACTTAGTAAACAAATTTCTGAATCAGCCTGGAAGGACAAGTCCTGCTCAGTCCATTAACATATATATAATTCCAATTTCTGGTAAATAGTTCAACTAAATTTGATCAAAATGTTAAACAGGAGCATCTCTTTTACTTGTTAAACATTAAAAGTAATTTTTCACAGAGAAAAACATGTTTTCTGGAAATCTCTGTAGGACAGGAGCTTCAATTTCAGATCAAAACTGTTTAAATCGGTCCTTTAGTTTTTGTTAGTGTATTTACAAAAGGAATGTTGTTGATATTTGAACATGTGCTCTTATGAGAGCTAAAATAAAAATAAATTTATCATTAGAAACAACACATCTAAACTAAACAAAGATATTGATGACATTAGTGTATGTCAAAACCTATTATAAGTTATATAGGTTAAGCTATTATAACCTATATAAGTATTATATTTAATAGATTTTGCTAGTAATGTACCGTAAGAGATTAATTGAAAGTTGAACAATATTTGTTATGGGAATAATAAACGCAAACATTGTGCGTTAAAAACACCTAAAAAAAAGAAATGTAATTATGACAAACTGCAGGCCAAAACCTTTAATTTAATACTAAAACAGTTAAAATTAGCACAGTAGTTTTTGCTAATAGATTTACGTAAAGAATTTAAAAAAAAAATGTTAATCGGGCTGTTTCGGGAGCTAAAAGTATTTTGTATTGAGAAAAATCTATACTTATAATGTAATGGTTGTGCATTTGCGTGTATGTCCCAGGGGATTTTGAAAACGCCAACTCAAAACTGCTCCGGACCATAATGTTGTAGATGATCAACAAATTGCAGATAGGTACTTTTTTGTTTTTCCTCAAGACCTCAGGACTCTGCCCCAGTGGCATAAAAAGCCGCCATGTTATTCTTATTGAGAAAATGTTTTGTTCTAACGGCTCCTCAAACTTGCTCAAACCGTAACACATTGTTGGAGGGACTAAACGACTGGATATTCTTATCAGTGCTTAGTGTGATTTCCATAAATCCCTTACAATGGTTGTTCCCGGCAAAACATGTTTAAGATGAAAAACATGATTAGTGGAATCAACATTTGGACAAATTATAAGACAATATCTTTTGAGATCGAATTATAACTGAAATCTAAAAAACCGAAACCAGAGTAGACTTTCATAAGTGGAACGATATAAAAAACCGAATGAAATTGTTCCATAGGGTATAGCGATTATTTAGGTTATTCGGTTATGGTTACAGTTAGGCCTATTAAGGTTTTGGTTATTTAGTTTCAGTTAGGCCTACCGTAAAACAGGCTTGACCCGGACACTTTTTTACTATTTTTAGGTTATAGTGCCTTCCCATTAACATGTCACCATAAAAACCAGACCATTTTAAAGTGTGTGTACTATTTACAATATACATTTACCTTTAGCCTAACTTATATATTATTATGTTGGATGTTATTATAACAAAAATAAATACCCCTGTAGCAGCCAACCTGCGTACTCAGAGAATTTCCAATGCATATATATATATATATATATATATATGCATACCCTGAGTATGCAGGGTTGCTGAAGCAAGTAACACAAAAAATGGGGTTTTATACAAATATCAATATAACTCAAGAAGGTAAAGCCACATACCAAATTTTATTAATTTATGTTCATAATTAAGGGAGATAACACGTTACTTATTCTCCATAAGAATAACATGGAAGCTGAGTATGTAGGTTTGCTGCTACGGGAACTATCAGCCGAAAAATGTTTCTTAGTCCAAATATCAAAATACCACAACGATATGAAGCAATATACCAAGTTTCATCAGGAAAGTTAATAAATAAGCGAGAAATACAATTTTTGTTATTCTCCATAAGAATAAAATCGGATAACGTACTATCTTTAGCACTTTCAATATCTCTGTAACCATTAGACGTAGAGCAATGATAAAAACACCAAATTGTGCATATTTTTAAGCTGATTCAAATGGGAAAAACTAAAATTTGACTTTTTCAATGATGATTTGTAAAAAACTAAAAAAACTTATTTTTAGGTTACAAACCCCCCCCCCCCCAAAAAAAAATACCCCTTCGGATAGGTCGATCTGTCTGGTTTTTGAACTTAAAGTCATAAATGCTGCTTTAAACAATTATACCAAATTTTGTCAAAAATCGTACTATTTTTACGAGAGTTATCGTGCTCATGGACAAATATATATAGGTATTTACAGTTTTGAACGAATGGTGTTTTTTGGCATCTGGGGACCTCAAAATGAAAAGTTAATCATGGTTCTGGGCCTAGGTCTTACCATGCCGACTACAGTAATAGCTTCTTCCCTATAGGAGAAATTCGCTAATCCCTAAAGGGTTTATTCGCAAAAAATAAATAAAAGTGTCCGGCAAAAAAATCAACAACTTATAAAATATAGACAAAACAGCTAGGATAAACCGAAAAATACCTGAAACTCATTCCATTGTAATATTAAAATAAAATTACAGCCACAGTATAGTCCCGACACAGACTTGCTTGCTACGTTGAGAAATACACTCGCTACTGGCTAAATACAACGGCTATTTCATGTACTTCAGAACTTGCCATTAAATTAAAACATGTTGGCAATATTGGCAAAATATGTACGTACCACTAACTGCTTAAAGTACGTTGTATTCAGCTGTTCAATTGTTAATCATCAGAAGTTCACATTTCTGATCCCATTCATGGCCAAGACGCCTCTACCTTCCACAAAAAAAACCCTCAAGTGCGAGGCCTTCGTAAGCGCGAGGCCTTTGTGCGTCTGCACCTGTCGCACCACCCTAAAGACGGCACTGGGTGCTTATCACGGGTAGACTTTCATAAGCGGAACAATATAAATAACCAAATGAAATTGTTTGATACAGTATATGGATTAGTTTGATATTTTTATCGATTGCAAAATATTTTATCGTTTGTATCTTGGTTATTACACATCATGTTTGGTTTGTTTTTCAACTAACATTTGCTATCCAGACAAATTCCAAGATACCTAAACTGAAACATAACATAACCGAAACCTAAAGAACCGAATAACCTACATAGGCCCCTAATCGAAATACCATATCGAACAATTTAATTCGGTTGTCATATCGTTCCGCTTATGAAAGTCTACCCCTTATCACATTAAGTAGATACCTTGAGTTAGGTAAGGCTTATTAACGGTTTGGTCTGTTGGATTCATTGTAGTAGGGCCTATGTTTGGCCATTCCAAGTAGGCTTACAGTTTGCCTCAGCGAACTTAAGTTTCTCACGGAAAACAAGTGGACATTTAGTAACTCGCAAATATAAATATAAGCTAGGACTATCATAAAATTCCCCCTGTATAGACTACCAAGACCGACTTATGGTTAGAATACATTTACAGAAAGGCTAAAATTAAAATATGATGATTGACCAACTTGGGATGGTTGAGAAACAACAAAAGCGATGGCCTACCTAAAAACTTTGTAGACAATATTTCAAGTTTATTAATAACATAAAAAGTTAGTTTTTAGTCCCACCTTGTGTTATAATCATCCATGTTATGGCTACAACTATAGGCTAATATACAAAACCTGAGTATTATTCGAACACAAACTATCTGCAAAAGAACACAGGTACAAAACCACCAAGATTTATGGTTGTTTTTTAGTAGTGCTGAATAATGTTGGCATTCTCGCTGATGACACTTTTTATCGTATTAAATCCAACTTGAACCACAGTGCTTCACATAAGTTATGTGTATGGAAGTCACAAGGTAACATCCTTAACTTACAGAAGGTTTACATTTGATTATTGCTATAACATTAATGAAATTATTATGGCTGCAGTTTCTTATCTGGGCTCCTCTAACCTAAACGCAAACATCAAACGGCGATTGCGAACAAAACAAAATGACAGCAGCTGAGCTGATGTATTTTGACAGTTCTCCAACAACACGGTACCACAAAGCTCAAAATATGTACTGAAATAATGTTCAATAAAAAAACTGATAATTATTAAAATGTAATAATAATTCGCCAATTATAGTTTATTTAAAGCATTAAACCGTAAAAACGTTATCCTAAAAATTTCATGACAATCCATCAAACCGTTAAAATGTAGATAGCGTCACACTACTTCGAATTCCAAACTGAGTATAAGGATTTCGTTTCTCTCAATCCAATTAAACTATCAACAGAGTAATATCGAAATTTAAAAACAAACAAAGGGATAACCCGCAAACTGGTGCGGAATCTCCTGAAAGGAAATATGTGTGTATTGAATACAGCCATTTAGTCCAGAACACGCTAAACAAAAATCTGAAAAAACATGGTTTACATCTGGCTTTCAAGACAACTAATAAAACTAAACATGCTCTCTCTATAAACAAATCTGATAATGATCAAATGGAAAAATCTTGCGTATACAAAATTAATTGTGTAGACTGTCCCAATTTTTATATTGGACAGACAGGCCGGACATTCACACAACAATACAAAAAACATCGCCACGACCCGAAAGCAGACAAACAGAGGTCAACTTTTGCTCAATACTTAGTAGACAATAATCACACCATGGCTGAACCAAACAATGGCTTAGATATATTGCACGTCTACCGCAAAGAAAATAAATTGGTCTCCCTCGAGGAATTCAAAATTTACAAAAGTTTCAAAGATAAAGACGGACAACATTTTATATTAAATGAGAAATTCCCATTCAATATTTAACGCTATCATTACCCACAAAACAAGACAAGAGCACGACAACCTTTGTCATACTGACAACGGGAGGGGGGTAGGAGGGGTAACCTGGGGGGAAGATTCAGTCTGCTTCTCACCGGTGCCATGGCGTGATGGAAGACAAGTGTGTGGTAGGCCTGCCGTTATTCAATTAAATTCAAAATAGTCTTTATTTAGTCATATACATTGTATACATAAATGGCGTTATGTACAAAAATACTTGAAACTAAGAAAACAACAAAAGTTTAAAACATAAAGGTAATACATTTTAAATCAGAAATCTGTCCTAGACCAAAATTCATTGAAATTATTCAGAGCAGCCTCAATCAAAATCAATTTTAAAGATTTTTTAAACTTATAATTAATTTAATTTTTTATTGAAGTTGGAAGGTGATTATAAAACTGTATTCCAGTGTAAGTTGGCTTCTTTTTAAAAATCTCTTTACGATGTTTAATTATTTGTTAATTATTTCAATCTCTAGTGTTATAGCTATGTTTATTGAAGTTTTTAGGTAAAGTGCCAGTAATATGTTTAACATGCAGTACAGTTTTATATATATAGAGGCTATATACAGTTTATTCCCAATTCGGAGAAGTGATTTTTACAATGTGCATCATAATTAAGCCTTAGCATGGTTCTTATAGCTTTTTAAAGATATAAAATCCTGTTCATGTTACAGAGTGACATTGGCCCATACCCTTCAATACTATATGATTTGTGGGAATTGATCAATGCAAAATAAATAGATTTATTTTTAAATTAAGTTACAAGAAACAGATAATCTTTTAATTGTAAAAATGCCAGTACTTACTTTTGATCGTTTATCTTTGTGACATGACCAATTAAGGTTGTTGTCTACTGCTAATCCTATAAATGTTGTAGTTTCATGAAAATTAAATGGAGTTTGCTGATATATGGTTGTACTTATATTTTTTGAATTTTTACAAGAGAATTTAACAAAGGTTGTTTTATTTTCACTAAGCAGAAATTTAAATTGCTGAGTTGATAATTAACTATTTAAATTGCTGTTTCAACTTCAGGAAAAATTGAATTAATATTCTTACCAGAGATTGTTAAATTTATATCATCTGCAAAAAGACAAAATTCATGATTAATTGTTAGTTCTGAGAGACACTGTGGTAATTTTCCTATATAACAAAAAAATAGAAATGGCCCAAGGACAGATCCTTGTGATACTGAATATCTAATTTTCCTAGTTCTGGATTTTATTCTTAATACTCTACTTTGAATTACGTGTGTCGTTTCAACATATTGGTGCCGATCTGTTAAGTAAGACTTTATTAAAGCCAACTCTACCAGTAATGCCAAAAAAGCTTAATTTTTTAATCAATATAGAATGTGACACACTTTCAAAAGCCTTAGTTAAATCAAGAAATGCAGTTATTATTTATACATCATTGTCTATTTTATTTATAATATTTTCAACAAAATATACTATGGCAGTTGTTAGAGATTTATTCTGTTTAAATCCATGCTGTTGTTTGTCTAATAAATTATTTTTCTCAAAGTAATTGGCTAATTGTACTAAAAAGCATTTCTAAAAAATTTGGACAAAGAGGGTTGTATTTAGAGTGGTCTATGATTTGATGAATCCTTTTTACTTCCTGTTTTATACAGTGGGATTATTTGGAAAACTTTTAACTGGAGAATAAAAACTCCAGAAATGAGGCAAGATTTAATGACATGAAGAAGTGGTTTAACCCATTGGCGTAGACATACGAGCTGGTCTCGTTCCTTACTTGTAATTTTTTAAACCTATGAATTGGAATAGAAATTTGTGTTTTTAAATGGTTTATTTTCATTAAAATACTGTTTTCATTCAGTTTTTAGAGTCTCACTGGCACACACACAGTAGACATAAGTAAAAAGTAGCAAAATCAGTGTTGACCATGTGCAATTCACAAAGAATTGACCGATCCCGTCAACTTCCAAGCAAGCCTCCCACCATTTGTTTTACTTGGGCCCTCTCACCAACGTTGCAACAGACCGGTTAACTCATTGTGAGTTGCACGACTGGTCAGTTTTGGTCGTGTGCGGGAATTAGGGGTGTGCGAATAGTGATTTCTGGCTTGAGCCAAGCCAAGCCGAGCTTTTTTCAAAGTTCTCGAGCTTCGAGCTTTCTTGAGCCGAGCTTTTTTTGATGGGAATTTTCTGTAGGGGTGTTCAATATACCGGTAGTGATTTTCTGACTCAAGCCACGCTGGGCAGAATTTTTTCAAAGTTCTCGAGCTTTGAGTATGTTTGATTAGGCCTATATGTATTCTTTATTTATATTATGTTTAAAAGAATAAACATTTTATCAATTATGGTAATGTAAAATAATTTATAACTTTCAATATTTGTCATCTTTCATTCACTTCTTCTAGATTCATTATTCCTATGTTAAATAAATAAAGGCCTACAGTGGAAAAATAACGAAATAATTACGGTAGGCTACTAAAAAGGAAGATTTATTGAGATCACTTGTTGATAATAACGAACAATTATTTGTCTTTCAATATAAAGTAGGTAGCCTACATAGAGATCAAGTAACATAAAGAAAGAGAACTAAAAATGTTTAACTAGACTGATGAGCCCACAGGTTAACCAATGCAGATGTTACCGTATTTATTAATAGCTATAATAATAATAATTGACTATATGTCAAATAAAATCAAATTAACTGTTTGTAAATAGTAAATTTTAGGTTCCTTGTATAAATATAAGATAGTTAAACCAGTCTTTATATCTTATTATGTACTCACAGGAATAAGTTAATAATCGTAGGCCTAGCTTATGTTCTATCTAACCTATTACCTAATAGACTTAACCTATTATATCTGCTTCTGAAACAGAAGGTTTCAGAAACAGAAGGTTTCAGAAACAGAAGATGGAAGAGGATCGTCAGTACATTCTTCTTCCATCACAACTTTTACAATTTGATAGCATACAATTACAAAATGATATAGTTTCTATTTCTACGGACGTTTATTCACAAATTCAAAAAATCCCGCGTAGTTAACAATATGATTTTAATCGTAATAAAACACTGCGCCATTTTGATCACGTCTTTCTCTTGGTTACGGCCTTCGGCATACATTGAATATAATCAACTTTAAAATAATATGACCACCGGTATTATAAACATGCGTTACGTAACCATTCAGAATTTTTATAAAATCCTTAGATTTTGTGAACCTTGCAATTCGCCAATTTTTTAACTATCCAATTTTTGGAGATTTGTGTGCACAATTCGTCTGCACATTGTAACGCCGTCATGTTTATTAGGCGTTCATCACCCAAGATGAGTGGAGTAAGGGTGAACACTGACTACTCATCTTGTTCATCACCTACACCCTTGTCCCTAGTTATGGGTCACGTTAAATCATTATTATATCATAACCATCTTCACTTAACGTCTTAAGGCAGTTCGCAAAGTGGGTATGCCAACAGTGTTGCCAGACATAATTTCAGACTCCAGGGAATATAATTATTGTGTAATGTACGAAGTTGTAAGTTGTAGAAAAGACTGTACTGATGCAACAATTAGAAAGTGTTTTAATGGATTTTAGTTTTTTCCTGTGGTACTTTTTCTGGAGCAGTACGGTTGTTGTATTAATTATTATTAACACGTTCGCGGCGGCGCGGCAACATTTGTTGCCGCTCAGGTCCTTAACGCCATCCTGACGGCAACATTTGTTGCCGTCGTGTATTGCTTTATTAAATGACCCGCCAAAAGTTCAGGATTACAGCTAGAACATTGAAACTTCGCCCAGCACTAGTCAGCCATGTGTGTTATTCACAGAACAGCTGGGTCCCGCCGTACAGTGCTGCCTGCAGATCTAGCGGCCGTTTTCCGACCTACGCGTCAGTAACAGCTGTGTTTTCGCGCGCGGACATTGTTAGTCGTCTGTTTACGTTATTGTTATTTATTTATTATTTATTATTTATTATTTAGTTGTTGTTATTTATTGCAACTATGGATCCTGACGATCCTGATTATGTATTTAGTGACCGCTCAAATGTATGTATGTATGTATTTATGTATTTATTTGAGATGTATGTATTTGTGTATGTAAAGTAAATGTAAAGTAAATGTATGTATTTACTGAGATTTTTCACCGCTCAAAAATGATTGGAAGCTGTTACAACTACACCACAGCCATTATTACACACTAAGGTAAGATTTTATGACATTTTTATATTTCAGGATGGGGGGAGGGGATCGCGAAAATGGCCGCAGCCGCGAACGCGTTAACCGTTAAATATTCACAACTCAACTGGGCAACGGCAACACTGCACTGCAAACAGAATAGTGTGATAGGTCCACTTGATGTGATTGAGCTTAGAGAAAGTAGCTCCATTGCGTTGGTTGATCACTGATCAGGTCGGCAGTTTAAAATGTTACAGTACTTTAATGTTTGGTTATTTTTTTAAGAAGGACCAAAAGCATTAGCACTGCAGAATTATATTTGTTATGGAATGGAGCTCTCTACCGATGCAAACTACGAGTATTCTAACATTGATTCTGGAAAATTGTTTTTAAATTTACTTTTGTAGACGACTATTTTCACTGGTCAGCGTTTTAAATATTCGGCTCAAACTTCGAACCTTTTTGCAAATCTTGAGCTGAGCCGAATACTGCAATATTCGGCTCGATAAAGCTCGAAGTTTGAATACTCGCACACCCCTAGCGGGAATCGAACCCACGAACATCGTATCCACACCTGGCCAAGATGTTTCCACGTAGCCAACTCAGCTAACATGACCAAGGGCCTAGCGGCAATATTAAGGTTTTTCAGTCAGTCCGCGCCCCTAGCGGATAGAACCGTAGTTGCCCACGGTCATTAGCTACATATTTTGCTACTAGAGTGCAGCATCAATCAAATCTCGTTATAGGCTATTGCGAATAGAATAAAATTACTACCTTAATGGGTTAAGAATAGGCCATTTTGCTTCTTTAATTAATTTAGTTGGAATGTCATCATAACCAGAGAACCAATTACAATGGAGCTCACTACTTGAATTAGTTGCTCTTCAGAGATAGTGTTGAATCTAAATTTATGACAGTTTAATTTAGTTTGAGGTGGAATTTTTTGAAATTACAATTATTACTTACTTTAGGAATGATCAAATTATCGACCATGTCCGCATAATAATTATTTAAGCCGATTACTACCTCATATGGATCAGTAACATATTTTCCCTTAATATTAAAATTTATTTGTTGGCGAAATGATTTTTTATCATTTCCAAGTTCAGTGTTTACCAATTGCCAGGTAGTTTTCATGATGTTATCAGATTTACTTATTTTATCCTCAAAAAAGTTTCTTTGCTTTTGATTAATAAGGTTCCTATAGTTCCTTTTTTGTTTTTAAGATTACATTTTACAAGAATGTTTTTATTTTTCCTATTGCACTTAAAATTGTTCATTAGTTTATTTCTCTCCTGTTTAATTTCCTGATCAATCCATTTCTGTTATAAGCTTTAGAGTGAACATTTATAATAGGAAAATTATTTCCTATTATAACAATAATATTTGTTAATATATGTGTTTGTGACTGTACCATTTTTAAATTTTGATGTATCCTATTTGGATAATATGTTTCTTGTGTATTACTTGAATGCCGCATTCACGGCGAAACAAGTAGTGGATTTCATCGCTAAAATTTGAACTGTTGACGACAAGGGATGTACCTATTTTAGTTTAATACACACAGTTTAGGGGCTACAACAATGATAAGTCAAATAGTTAGCAAGACTGTGTAACCAATCAAACACATCTGGTTGACATGCCTGATCCGGTTTGTACTCGATAATAAGACGTTTAAATTGTCATTTATAGGCGCTGATACGTGGTATGGTTGAAGGCCGATACTTACTTTTTACTTTTATTGGTATCTTTACAGCTGATATTATGTGGCCCTATCGTCATTTACAGGTTATATCCTCTGGTTTTTTATTTATTTGTATCAACCTCCTGCAGCAATCTTCTTAATTTCATCTGTTACATTGTTAGTTACAGTCAATAAGAACCCCAAATATTAAACATATTATACCTATTCTACTTTGTTGTCAGTTATATTTAAATTCAACCCTCCCCCAGCATTCTCCTTGTTATTTTAAATGCATCATAAGTAATAATAATAAATTGTTGAATAATTTATCTAATAACCTACTCAACCCATTTAGCTGAGTTATTAAAATACAAACAAACGTTGTTCTTTCCAGATTCTGAAGATGATGATTCTGAAGAATCAGACGAAGAAACAGATGATGACGATGATGATGAAGATGAAGAAGAAGAGGAAGACCAAGAGAGTGAAAAGAAGGATTGACGATTAGTATAAGCAGAATTTAAAATTAAAATGAATTTATGTTAGTCTCCCATTCCAAAACTTATACTCAAAGCATACTAAATTGATTTTGGAAAATTTAAAGATACGTAAGTGCCTTTATTATAAAATGTACTCTTAATGATTGTGGTTGAAAAAAAAATGGTGGCAGTTAAAATATTTAGGGTTTAATTTAAAAATTTTGAGTTTGATTTGTTCTAGTGTGTTTTATTTGCATTTTTTCAAAGGTTGTTTATATTAAAATTTAATTTAGTACCAGGCACAAGAAACGTTCATAAAATATGTATGTTTTTATCAAATTTCTTGTTTCATATCTTAGTTCATATTTCTTGTGCCATAAACATAAATTCTAAAAGCATAAGTTACAAGAAAATGTAATTGTGATAGGATATAATGTTTTTGATTTAGAAAAATATGCGGTAGACTCATTGTATTATAACAGCATTGTTTATTAATTGATTTATAAATACAATTATATATTTATCATTATAATAATGAATTAATTTGTCACATAATTAAGTTTACCAACAATGTTAGCTAAATTTAACCCTAGGAGTGGCGCCATGTTAACGCGTAGTGTGGCGAGCTAAATTTGGCGATTTTGCAGACCTTTTTTTAAAAATCCATATAAATTCAACCGTTAGAGTAAACAAGTTAACTTTATATTCATTTTATTCAGAAAGAACAGGAGATTCTAGAGATATTAAAATAATAAAGATCTAGACATTTTTTTTTCCGGTAAAGTGAAAAGAATAAGAAAATTTTGATATTTTTTTTTGAAATTTCAAAAGCAGCCAGGGTAAAATTTTTTCCACAGATTTTTTATGGAAAATTCATTATATACATTTTGTAGACAATCTAATTCCCTACATAGAAATATATAACATGTTGGGGAAAGAATTTTTTTTATAAGTTTTTTGGGGCATAATGTAATAATAAACGGAAACCCGAAAAATGCGTAAACTGTAGAGTGTTAGTTTGTGATGTAAATAAGTAATGTAATATATATGTATACTAATAATGATATATATATATATTTGTATAGCTAATGAAGTAAGGAATCCAAAAAAGTCATAGGTTTATGGTAAAAAATTATTGTCACTTATAAATACATGTAAATAAAATAATGTTTTGGAATTTTTGCGTATTTGGAAAAAAAAAATTTCACAGTTTTTAGTATATAAATTTTTTACCAAATATTTTACCCCCAAACCAATATAACCATGCTGTAGTACATTCAATTACCTACATAAAAATGTATAACACTTAGGGTAAATTATTGTTTTTATATGTGTTATGTAGCACTAAACAGTCGCGGATTTGGCAAATTTCACTAGGCCTATGTAGGAGTAAACACAACACTTTATAAACACTATTTGTCAAACTTCAGTAATATTTATGCATAATATAATGCATAAAGATTTCTGTTATATACACACAAACACTTCACTAACACTAAAACTCCGAAATACTAAATTATTTAGTAATAACTCACGGATAGAAATATCACAACGCACATAAAACGAAACTCAAAATGGCTGATACAAGCTGTTGACAGAACAAATATAACACAATGGAACGTTTACTCTATCGAGTGCGGCTACATTCAGTGCTGCCATCGCGCAACACCAAATTATTCGCCATTCTTTCTTCTTTCAAATAAGATATTATATGTCATGCAAATATAACATTACACTGGATATATATTCGATTTTGCAATCCGCCGGTTTACGGCGGTTCAGCATTTTACAGAAGAACAAAAATCATCTGTGTTTATAAAATCATATTATCTGTCAAATCAATATATCGATCTAAAACTCCATACCAAAATGAAATATAACTCCTTGGCTGTGCATTGGTACTACCCGCAACATCGTGCGACGAAAATTACCCGAGGTGGGTAATTTCAAAAAAGTCATGTTTTGACATTTCCCAAGTGTCGGCTGCAAGTATCGTGTCGCGCCTAAAATTCATTTGATTTCTAATCGCGGTGACATTGTTATATACCTGCTACAGGGTTTGTTTATGTAATAAAATGAAAGTTCAGAATATTATCTTTCGCATGATATATATATTATTCACTTTTGAGTTGATTAATAGAGGTTTATTTACGTTGCAAAATTTTCGGTCAAAATCCGCCGGAAACCGGCGGTCAGCACAGTAGGCGACACAAAAATCCGCCGGAAACCGGCGGATCAGCACTCCTAGGGTTAATCCTAGATAATAGTTATACTAACATGATTGAAGAACTGGAAGTGATATCAAAGGCATTAGTGAATTGTAAAAATGTACTGTTTATAAAAAACCTAGTTTCAAAACTTGTTTATATTAATTTTTTCAACCCTATGATGAAAACAAATGTATTGAGGTTTGATTACTTTTTCAAGTCTTATTAAATTATTACTTAAAATTTAGTTTCTAAATCTTGAATACAAAGCTAATAATTTATTTCCAGACTGCCATAACTGTGATGTTTGGTACAGATCATTTGTATTTCCTCTTCCTTAGCTGCTGGTGTGATACTCGGTATAGATATTGTATAAGAATAAGAATAATTTATTTTCTCCAAAAATATTACATTTTTGGACACTTTCCAAAAATAATTCCAAATTGTAATATCATGTTAAAATTTTGGAAAATTATGTCATTTCTGTACTTAAATACAGAAGTTTACTGCAAGTCAAGTTTATTCATCATCTAACCCAACTAAATCAATTATTGGCAGAAATGTTTGTTTGGACTAACAGCTAATAAACAATTGTTGCATTTGAGACCATGTATTTTAAATTACATGTTCATTAGAGAACTGGATGATCATTTCAACCATTTAAAGTTTTATGCTACAGGTCGTTTAAAAAAGAAAGATTTTGATTTTGTATATGTACTGCACATAAATAATATATCACTTAAATACAGCATATTACTTTTTAACACGTTCGCTACAGATTGTCAATGGACTGAACTCCCAAAATAGACCAATGGCTCTTTTATGAGCCAAGGTGTTTTCCATCCACAGACCGATGGCTCATTTATGAGCCTTACTGTGTCCTAACTATAGACCGATGGCTCATTTAAGAGCCACTGATCTCTTCAAACTGAACCAGTTATAATTTGTTATCGGTCTATATTTTCGACTTGAATTTAACATGTTGGTCTATAGAAGAGTAAGTTATAGGGATTGTATAAGTCACATGGTCTGGGGGTAGGGAAATTATACACTATTTTGCAAGTAGCCTAAAGTTGGCAAGTTGGATTTCGGTCTCTGGGATCGAAAAAACCAATACACACTGGTCTGCTCATAAGAACCAATGGTTAAACAGCTGGTCTGTACTGGTGGAACCACAGTGGCTCATATATGAGCCATCGGTAGCAAACGTGTTAATCGGCTGTTTATTATTGTGGGGTTTTTAATTGGCTAATATCCTATACTCTAATATGAGTAAGGTTTGCTTGCTTGCGACACTGATCTCAAAAACGGCTCCAACGATTTCTTTCAAATATTCGAAATAACTAATTTCTGGGGTAAAAATAAGTTCTAGACAGGCCTCATCCCCAGGAAAAATCAAGTAATGTAAAAAAACTAAAATGAAAAGTTAAAAAAAATAACATTGGGCTTATGGAGTTTCAAATCAAAACAAAAGAATTGTAACAGCTGTTCATAATCAACCAGGGAACTGTCAAAGTAATACTCATGCTGTATATGATTATTAACATACGGTTTCCTGAGAGCAGAGCTTAAAATATTTGAGTGAAGATTACATATATAGAGTAGCAAAATAAATCAAAGGGACATTGAGCTATAAATAACAACTGGAGTGACCTTAAAAATGTAGAAAAGAGGCAAATGAGTTATACAAATATGATTATCAATAGGGGGAAGTGGTGAGATATTACTACTCCAAGTCATCTAAACAAACTGACTGGCCTTCCCCCGAGCAAAGCTCGGCCCCCCAGGCCATATAACATATAACATCCATATAACATCTGTAAACTGAAATATGAGAACATATGAGTTTATTTCTGTCAAGAGGCTGTTACCATTGGTTTGGATGTATAATCAATGCTATTACAAAAATTGAAGATGCCTTTAGTCCTGGAAGGCTAAGATGGTGACAGTTTTAATTACAGGGTGGATTTTGCCAAAGCAGTATATTGTGGATACACAATACACAAGTTGATAAACTTAACCCATTGGCCTTGTATCACGGAGCAGTTCTGTGATGGCTCTATTGGGCTCAAATTTTGTATCACGGAACAGTTCCGTGATGAGTACAATGCCACTGAAATTAATTATTTTGTCTTCGTTTACCAACCGAATATTCTTAAATATGAATAAAACAATGCATAAAGACATTAATGAAAGTAATAACAAAGGTTCAGTGTAAAAAAAAACAAATAATTACATTTTATGGGCTTGTTCTTTTTGGGCATATTACGTTGCCATGGAAATATGAATACATTTAGTTGTGTTATTACTAACAGTACCTGGGGGGCCGAGCTTTGCTCGGGAGAAGGCCAGTCAGTTTGTTTAGATGACTCGGAGTAATATTTCACCACTTCCCCCTACTGATAATCAGATTTTTATAACTCATTTGCCTCTTTCTACATTTTTAAGGTGATTCCCAGTTGTTATTTATAGCTCAATGTCCCATTAATTTATTTTACTACTCTATATATGTAATCTTCACTCAAATCTTTTAATCTCTGCTCTCAGGAAACCACATGTTAATAATCATAATCATCATGAGTATAACTTTGGCAGTTCCCTGGTTGATTATGAACAGCTGTTACAAATCTTTTGTTTTGATTTTAAACTCTATAAGCCCAATGTTAATTTTTTCAGCTTTTCATTTTAGTTTTTTTTACATTATTTAATTTTTCCTGGGGATGAGGCCTGTCTGGAACTTATTTTTATCCCAGACTTTAGCTATTTCTAACATTTTAAGGAAATCGTTTTTGAGAGTTTTTGAGATCCGTGTCACGAGCAAGCAAGCAAGCAAGCAAAGCGTACTCATATTAGAGTACAGGATTAGTCAAGTTTTAGTTTATCATATTTCTAATGGTCTGTATTCTTGGATGCTTTAGAACAACACATAAATACTGTCTCTGTAAAAAAAATAATTAAAAAAAACAGCTGATTGTTAGCAGGAAGTATCATTGGTGCGAAATATAGTTTGCGGGCAATATTACATCGCGCGTAAAAAAAAAACAAAAACAATTTTATTATCTATTCAGTTTGTTTATAAATAAATGTAAGGAAATCGGAAAATATTAAATAAATGCCCATTGTTGCAGGGCCTACATAATTCAGCTAACAATAATTATTGTTTTTCCCCTTCCCGCTAAAAAAATGAGGTTTTTCTAATTTTTAGTGTTTTACAAAAACAACTGTAACAATTTATATTTTTATTTGTTTAGTATTTTTACGTAGGGAATTACATTCTGAATACATGTTGGGTGTAAAGGAAAATATATATTAGTTTTTAGGTATATAATATTGTGATAATTGTGATGCTTTCAAAATATGTATATTTCTTAGGCCAACAATATTTTTTGGATACTGATTATATTTAAATATACAAATTATTAAAGGCAATTTTATTTCAATTAAAAAAACATAACTTGCTATCTTGTAACATAACAAATTAATTTATAAAGAAAACCCTGCATTTTGGCTAATTTTAATAGGATAACTAAGTGAGAGCGGGACACATAACTATTCATAGGTCAGTGGGTTAAGAGAAGATGTCTATTGGCAGAGCTTGATTATTGGCCTAAGAAAAAGGACTGAGAGGAAGTTTCACTATAAGTGGAAGCAGTGCAGCCGCACACTATCACTAGTTTCTTTGTCTTATTGCCAACTGAATTAGATGAGCAGTACCAACTGACCTCTAAATATGTAAACACAGATATCCAGATGAAAACAACCAGTTTCTAAAACCAAGGCATTAATAGAAAAATCCACTACCTTTGTTAAAAAGCTTTGTTTTGGTAGGGAAATAAATGAAACTCAGTTGATAGTATCATATTTTTTAATATTTTTGGTAATGTATTTGAATTATTCCAATAACCTAGAAATAAAACTCCCTCTACATCATTATGTAAATACCTTTGAAACGTAACACAACTATTCTTTGACAAACACTTATGATAATCAATTATGATGAGTCTCTACAGGTGTACCACAAACTAAACAAAGTAGGCAGTAGGATAGCAACTGGCGAAATTTATACAATACTTTGATGGTATGGCTCCATTACAATGAATATATGAAAGCTTACGAAGTACAATGTAACATTTGGGGGAACTGCACATTAACTTTACTCTTAGCAAAGAAAAACTGACATGTGAAACACCAAAGAAACTTATAAAAATGTAGTTCTAACTTTATACAAAGATATTTTGTATGCTTCTTATTATTTATAAAAAATTAATTCTAAAACATGGTCAGAGTTTATGCAATCGTAAAGTTAAATGTTTGAAGTGTAATTTTACAACAGACATTTTAAAGGGATTGTTGAAGATACACTGAAATCCAGTTTACAACATTATTACACTTAGATAAAAAGGATTTATTCTGGAGCAACACCGACATTTGAACTACTGTATGTACAGTGCAAAAGGTGTTATGTACATTTTCAGTAATTGGGGAAGATACCTCGAATAAACCTCACATTACCATGTGAATTGCAAATGATATTTTTGGGAAAAAGTAGGGTCATTGGAAATTAACTGATTGTTTTCATTTTTAGTGAGATAAAATTGTTCTGCTCAGTATTAGTAATGTGGAGTACACTTTCATAAGCGGAACGATATGAAAAACCGAATTAAATTGTTCAATATGCCTATTGGGTCGATTGTAAAATATCATATCACCGTCTGTATGTTACTTATGTCACAAATGTTTTTAATTTGTTTAAAATTAAAATTGAAGTAAACGTTACCAGTAAATAAATCATTCATTTCCAAACTTAAAAACAAAAAATCAACAAATTAAAAAGGTTTCCGAGCTATAGCTTTCTGGTAGCATGTAAAAAGAATATAAAAGGAGTATGATTTCCATAGATCCGTTGCAGTGGTTGTTTCTGGCCTGGCAATACATGTTTTTAGTGGAATCAATGTTTGTTATCTGGATAAATTTCAAGACCATATCTTCCACTTCTTTGAGACCGAACATTACCAAAACCTAAATAACCAAAACCATAACCAAATAACCTAAACAATCGATATACCTTATAGAATAATTTAATTTGGTTTTTTATATCGTTACACTTATGAAAGTGTACCCATAATATGATGGCAAAGGCCAAGATCATTTTTGATGTAACTTGTTACACATTAATGTTCTTGAATATTTATAACTTATTTTTCAAAACATTCCAAAATTATGAATATATTTATTTGACTGTCAACAGTTTGTATATAATATTTTGCACTTATAACAATATGCCAACTCAATAATTTTCACTATGGCAGAATCTTTTGAGCTATACAAGTAATGTCTAAAAACACTTCAGCTATTTTCATTAACTGACAAACAAATAATTAAGATTTTTGAAAAATATTATTAATCCATAAAGAAACATGAATGTCTCACTAAATCATTGTGCATTGTTAATTAGGTTTTAAATTTGTGGCTATAAAATAGTTTTAAATGATAACAGATTAACGTTGAGCTCATAAACTGTTCAAAAACATAAGAATTGTTCAAAAGTAGTACAAAAGTTAAAAACAGTATGAAAGACTGTAGGGCCATTTGTAAAGTAAAATAAAAACAAAACAGCTTGAAAACCATTAAGTCATTTTTCCTCTAATCACAAAGGTTATTGGCAATCAAGGCTTGAACACATTTGAGGATAACCTAAAAACAACTTGAAAGTCGTTTCCCTGTTTTCATTTTCTTAGATGGTGTAATCAATCAAAAGAAATGGTAGGGACAATTTATTTAATTTTTAAAAGATGGCCAGCATTTCAAAATATTAATTCAGTTTATTAAAAAAGTAATATTTTCTTAATACACGCTTAAAGCTGAAAACTTGGATTCTGGTTTGGTATCAAGTTGACGACAAAATGCAATAGACCAGTTTGGCAGAGCTGCTCATGTCAAAAGTGAATGAAAGACAGTTTGATCTTCCATCCAACAATAAGGCCTCATACTAGGCTACTGTTCATTGCAACCGTTGTACATGCAACGCGTGTACCATTGTATTAAAAGGGAGCTGTTGCACAGGTGTGCAACTATTGCATCTGACTGCAAGAGTCAACGATCGATCGCTGGGGAGACTGACAAGGGGTAGCAGCAGTGCACAGTCTATTACACTAGGACAACTGTTACATACATCAGTTGCAGTTGACCAGCATAAAAGGGGCCTATCAGCAGGGCGTGTAACAAAATGCCAAGGTTTCAACAAGCAGTTTTACACTAAAAAGAGATTTTGAAGATCTATTAATGTGATATATAACAGTAAAATGCCATAAATACACTTACTTTTAAATAAATTCCTAACAAAAAGGATACCAGTCAGTTCTTCTCTTTAAGGCTTAAATTACATATGGAAAAATAAATAGACAAAATGCATATTATGATGTTTCAATATACAGTCACGTCTTTATTTTAATGATATGTAAATGAAACAAAACAACCATAGCAAACTCACACATTTCACTTATATTATGCTTTATCCCAAAATCTCAATCCACAAGTCATACTATACAATAACCAATCATTCTGGCAAGTTAACTTTACACCGTTGATTGACTATTCTAAATTTTGCACAGTAAACAAAATAATACAAAATTTCGCTAACAAATTAACAATTCAACTAAACATACCTTCTGACACAACTGGTGATATCTATCTATTTTATAAACGCATAAACAAATCAACAATACAACAAAAATCTCAAGAGTTTAATCAACAACATGATGAAACAAAATTTAATTATTCTGCTCTGGTATAAATGATTCGCCTAATTTTGCTGTATTGATCGTGAGTACTATATCAAGTTTTACAATTATAAAACTCAATACAGGTTTATTTATGTACTAAGTTATTTCATAAAATATAAAATAAATAACAACAGGTTTCAAAAACCAAATAATTAAATATTATGCATAAACATTGTAATGCTTATTAATTAAAATCTATTTGATTCACAAATAATATAGTGAAATAAGTGAGTAAAACTGTTAACATTTTAATACATTCTAGATAATGTATTTTGAAAAAAGAACTTTCATACAAATAAAGAGATTTTTTAAATATTAAAGTTGTAATTCCGTTTCAACAATTTAATTTTCTCAGAATGTTCGCCCATCCCTAGCACAATTAATGTTTATTCTGTTTTTTTTAAATATGCAGTAACAAAGAGGGCCGAAATGAATGAGCAGGAATGAATATACAGTTCCCTGGTTAGAATATGGTTCTCGTCTCACTTAGGCAAATGCCGGAATGGTTCCAAAAAAGGGTCGTTCACCGCCAGGGAGGGGCAGGTAGGATTTTTCACACCTACCTTCTTGGTTTTTAAGATTCCCTATAAAATATTTTGTTGTAAATTCCATTGTAAATCATTGTCATGGAATAAATATTATTATTACTATAAGAAGTTTTTAGTAGGTATACTAAGTTTGGTAGGAGTCCCACACTACAGGGTGGCCACCAGTATTTATAAGCATTTTACACCTATCTCTAAAAAAAATGGTGGCGGCAGCTGAAGAGGAGTCATGCAATCCAGCTACGAGAGACTTTGAACCAAATATAATATCTGAATTCACAATAACCTGGAAAAAATTTGGGTAGAAATGAATATTGATAAAAAATATGGTTAAGAAGGGCACATACATTTCCTGCAGTTTCCATGCAGACAAAATTGTATGTCTACATGTTTTTTTACTTCAATGGCTTTTGGTGGACAAAAATCACCAAAGGTAGTTACCCTCGCCTCAAAGTCCTAATCAGAGGGTCGCCCATTAACCTTCCCATGGTGTGGAGGAGAAACCGGATAGCCTGTAGTTGGATATAATTCTGGGATGATTTGGATCCAAAGATCAATCGAGAGACTCAACTCAAGGCTAAACAACTCTAGTCAATCTGTGGCATGTTTAACAAGGTAACTATTAGTGTCAAGCATTTATTTTAGCCTTGAAATACTCACAAGTTGTGTTGGAGTCATATGCTACAGTAGCATCTGGATAGTAATCGTAAGAAATAATTTATTGAATGAATATAATTTTCGTATTAACCTTGCCTTTGCACTCAAACCTCAAAAACTCCTGCTCCCCACAATACAACTCACATTACCGAGTTGCAATATAGTAATTGTTCCCAGCTAAATCAGTTTGGGTCGCTCATTTATAAAACAAAACAACTCAAACTAGTGAAACTAAAATATCGGTGAATGATATACAAAAAAATGTCCTAATAATAAAAATTACATAAAAAAACTTTTCTTCAAAATGATGTCTTACTGTTCTTTATATACAGATAGCGAAAGTAAAAACCTTATAAATAATTATAACAAATATCTGATAACATTACAATCGATATATAATTCACCTAACGTAACATATCTATATAAATAATCAACATTCACTAGTTACACAACACGAGACTTCGGCACGACGTTCAGTTTGTGCCAGTTTGTTTACACAATCACAACCAGTTCAGGAGATGCTTGCAAACCTGAAACAAACGTTTTGATGATCAGATGAAATCCTTAAAGCGATCAAGAAATACTAACTGAGGAATTTGGAACTGGACTGGACTATCAAGAATGAACGTTTTTTCTACAAATAGGCCTTGTTGCCAAGTAGGGGTCAAAATAACTTATTGCACTATAAGTGTCCAAACCCTTGAGTGAAATCTGAGCATCACTCCACTCTCAACAACTGCTCCGAGAAAAAAATATCATATGACTCATTTTGAGAACAGTTAGTTGTTAAGAATATAAGGAAGTTGCAACGATTAAGTTAGTAAGTTTCAGCGAATTCCCTATAACAAAGTGATCTATTTGCATCACCCACACAGCAAACTAAAGCCAAATCCTCCAAGATAATAATGCAACCCCATTAGTAGGTTTTGAGAGTTATTAAAAGCTATGTATTCTTGGACAAGGAATTTCCACAATATTTATCTAAAACATTATGAATTAAGGTGGTTTCATGTTCTAAATTCATAAATTGTGACAATGAAAGAACGGATAATGTTACACATGGTTTTCACCTCTCATCAACTAACGAGTAATACACAAATAGGCCTATAATAAAAGAGTCTTAGAAAAATTAAGGGGACTCTTGTGGTTTTGTTGTATTAAATACAATAATTGTCAAAATAGAGGTATCAAAATTTGCCGTTTGATCAATTCTTTTTTTCATTTCTGGGTTTGATCTCAATACACTCAAAAACTTTAAAGTTATACCCATTCATACAAGGCTGAAAACGCCAAAGACCCGCCCAAACTACTGCCAATTTCAGTTTTGCTGTCTACCATTTTTAAATTTCACCGTTGTAGCTCTGCGGTTAGCATTCCTGCATCCTGCACTGTGTACCTGCACCTATTCTCAAGCCGGAGACAGCTAAAATCTACCACGTTTATGTTTCTTTGTGAGATCTTTGTGTACACCTGAGTCAACATTTTTGCAACGTGAGCACAACTTTTGATGATTCATTCGTTTGGTCCAATTGCATGAAGATCACTTATCAACCCACCTACCTGATGTTCACAGCTGCAGCAGGTCTGCGTGGGGAGAGGGAAGTCGCCCCGTGACTGCACCACCGGAGTGAGAGGCCCTGGTCAGTCGTGCAACGCTCGCTTGGGCAATGAGGCTCTTTCTCTCATCCAACCTACCTGATGCTCACAGCTGCAGCAGGTCTGCGTGGGGGGAGGGAAGTTGCCCCGTGACTGCACCACCGGAGTCAGAGGCCCTGGTCAGTCATGCGACGCTCGCTTGGGCAATGAGGGCTCTTTCTCTCAACCAACCTACCTGATGCTCACAGCTGCAGCAGGTCTGCATGGGGGGAGGGAAGTTGCCCCGTGACTGCACCACCGGAGTCAGAGGCCCTGGTCAGTCGTGCGACGCTCGCTTGGGCAATGAGGGCTCTTTCTCTCAACCAACCTACCTACCTGATGCTCACAGCTGCAGCAGGTCTGCGTGGGGGGAGGGAGGTCGCCCCGGTGACTGCACCACCGGAGTCAGAGGCTCTGGTCAGTCGTGCGTCGCTCGCTTCACTCGCTTGGGCAGTGAGGGCTCTGTGTCCGTGTCATCGTATGCCAGCGCCGGGACCCACTTCTCCAGCAACATGTCTAGGAACTCCTCCAGGCTCTTGGCGTCTGAGTACACCTGGCTCTCCTTCTGCAATGGAAACAATGAATTATTGTCGGTGCGCAAAAATGGAGTAACTGAGGAGGACATAACAATGCTCTAATATTACCACTGATGAAGTCGACCGTGCCTCCAAATGATTGGCTGTAAGTTTTCATACAACTATGGGCCTCAGACAGGGCTGCTTTGTTTGTAAATTATCTGCCGGAGTGTTAGAAGGAGGAGGCAATTTTTGAGGGCATAGGGTCAACTTATTCATGTATGTAGACGACATTGTTATTTTATCTCCAACAGCAACAAGCTTTCAGCATATGATTGAAAGATTAGAAACGTACTGCGAAACATGGAATCTGTATTTCAATCTTAACACGTCCAATATAATGGTGTTTAGAAAAGGGGGAAGGTTAGATAAGGATTGCCAGTGGTGGTACAAGGGTAAATAGATCGAGGTTGTAAGTAATTATAAATATTTAGAGGTAGAATTCACTTAAAATTTATCTTGGAATTTGCATTTTAACGGGAAAAATAGTGTATCTAAATTAGTAATTAATTCAATATGGAAAAATTTACTAAACAACAATAAAATACCATTAAGTTCCAAAGTAATTTTGTTACAGCACAATTTAAGATCGATATTGTGTTATGGGGCACAAGTCTGGGGTTTTTTGGAAAGTAAAATTATATAAAGTGCTCAACACTTCATCATTAAAAAGTTGTTTTGCTTGCCACAGAATACACCCAATTATGTATTACATTTAGAAACTGGTTTTGAAAAAATAAAATTTTATACCTTAAGCTTACATATCAAGAATCTATCACTTCCAATAAATCGGCTTCCGTACATTTTAACAAAACAGATTGTCTCAAAAAATATTTATTGGTGCAGGCAATTAAAATTGATTGGTGCTAAGAGGGGACTGACGATTGACTTTAATATTTGCAGTTTGGACACACTTAAAACACGGCTGTTCGGTATAGTAGAAGCAGAGCGGCTCACGTGGAAGGGGGAGTGCGAGGGGAGGGCTATCACGTCCTTGTACCACACACAATATTTGTCCCTTGACCTTGAACTCAGCGACAGACCCTTTCTTACTGATAACCTGGACAGCTCGCTCATTTCGTGGATTATCAAAGCTCGAGCAGAACTTATTCATTTAAATTATCAACCGAAGGTAGAGAACAATAAACGGTATCAGGAAACTGACACATACTTTCTCCCTTTTAGCCAAACTTTAATGAATAAATTACTTTTTATTTACTAAATATAGAATACAAAGCACGGTCGAATGTACAGAAAATCTTGTAAAAAAGTTGTTTTAAAAAACATCCACCCAAATTCCTGCTTTGGAGGCACTACAGGATCCATTGCTGCACTCGTGGTTTTAAGAGGGGAAATGCCCCCTATCCCCCCCAGGGATATTAAGGGGCAACATATTTCGAATTAACTCTGTTGGTCAATGCTAAATTGACAAGCATATCAAGTTTGAATGAAATTGATCAGTAAACAAGAGAGAAATAGTTATTTTTGTATTCCACATAAGAATAACATTGGACAACGTACTGCGTTTACCGCTAAATGAAAATTTCAATTTTCTCCGAAACCAGCAATCGTAGAATAGTAATTCAAGATACTAAATTATTTAGTTTTTTGAGTTCTTTTTAATGGTGAATAGTAATATTTTTTTATATTCATGTATTTTTATGAAAAATCCAAAAAAACTTAATTTTGGATGTTTTAAGTCCTGTAATTTCTGAACCCGCATTTTTCCAGAAATGCGGGTGGTGTCATTTTGTTGGAAACCTAAAGTTCTACAAACCACGAAAGTTTAATCAAAATCGTTAGAGCCGTTTTTGAGAAATTTGGATTTTTCATGTTTTTTGGCGGTTTTTGGGGGATAATTACCCTTAAAAATCAAAAATTCAAAAAAATGAAAAAAATGCCTGGAGATATCGTGGATTAGTACCTACATACCAAATTTCATCAAAATCGGCCCATGGGTTAGGGCTCTAGCTCTGTACACATCCACACAGACACACACACACACACACACACACACACACACACACACACACACACACACACACACACACACACACACACACACACACACACACACACACACACACACACACACACACACACACAGACAGACATCACGTAAAAACCACTTTTTTGGATTCAGGGAGCACCAAAACAAATATTTCCACTAACAACTCAAATTCGAAAATTTTGACGAAAACAATACTTTCTCCATATACTATGTATAGAGGGAGAAAGTAAAAATAAAGTATGCTCCCTTTGTAACACTGGCCAAATTGAATCTGTTTACCACTTTGTAGCAGAGAGCCCAATTTAAAACCCATCAGGTATTTTTGGTTGAAACGTATTCATTAAATTACACTGAATTTTTTTAACCTCCTAAATGGAAGGGATTGGCGGGCGTTAGGAAACTATTTAAAAGATGCCTGGAGTAAAAGTTGGAATTTGATAGAACAGTTTAATTTTTAAATAATAAGTAGAAAACTATTTGTTTATTTTTTTATTAGTAGAACCTCGATAGTTTGACACTTTGTGGACTAAAGGGGTGTCGAACTATCGAAATGTCAAACAATAGGGAGTATAAAGAACATTTTAACACAGGGAGTATTATGATCAGAAAAACAATAGCGTATTACAAAAGTATCAAAATCGTGTTTAACTCCCGCAGTGTCTCGAGCGAACTGACTTGACCTACTTACTGCAAAGGGCGAGGAAGGGGGTGGATAGGACGGGATAGGGGGTAGGAAGGAAGTTATTTATAGAAAAGGTGGTAGCACACGTTCGCGAAAACAATAAGCGGGCTTCCATCACTGACCGGCGAACCCGTCAAGGACACTATCGGTCGCCGCTACTGTCGTGTCGGGTCATCACGGCTTGTGTCGAAGTATACAGACTGTCGAACTATCGAGTGTCGAACGATCGAGGTTCTACTATAAATAAAAAAAAGGTATTGTGTTTAATTTTTTGTTAAAACCTTTTTTTCATATATGTTATATACTTCGGTACCTATTGTATTGCCATAAATTAAGATTGTTCCTTAAAAATAGTATATGTAGGAATATCGACTTATACAGTATAATAGGGGTCTGCGGTGCACTGAAAAAACAGTACCGGTACGGAACAAAACTAATTACTGTCATCGGTTCGGTACAGAACATAACCCCGGTACAAATTCAGTACGATACAGTTTACTGATTCTAACAATAAACAGAGATAAGCTAAACAATGTTTAACCAAATAAGTGGTTGAAATATACGATACAGTTTACTGATTCTAACAATAAACAGAGATAAGCTAAACAATGTTTAACCAAATAAGTGGTTGAAATAAGACAGACTCCTGTTGATAACTAGTCATTTCCTTTAACACGTTCAGCCCGATAGAAAATGATAGTCAGTTTTTGAACTTCCCAAAACTCCCGACTTGCGCGCACAGCAAACTTTCTAAAACTCCAACGTGTACCACCCGTGGTGTACTGTTTCCATTTGATTTGATGCCTTTTTAAAGTGCATTCGGAGCTTTGCTGGGTTCTTTAAACTATGTATTCGTGGTTTAGGTTTATATAGGCACACCGTGGCCACCGGTGGCGCACGGGTAATTTTTTTGTCAGAATTATATTCTCGAAAAATAATGCTTCGTCTTTTTGTTCAGATTACTGTTTGCTGGATCGTGTTTTTAACCATTTCAAAAATTCTTAAGTGTACCACCGGTGGTACACATCGCGCTGAACGTGTTAAGGAAAACAAGCCCCAAAACTCTACATTGACAGGTATTATTTATAACTGAACGAGAATGGAGATAAGAAAGGTGGGGCAAGCTGAGTGGGGAGGGGCTGGGTAGGGTCACAAAAAATCTGTCCTTGGAGATAAGAAAGGTTTAGACTAGGAAAGCGTGAAGGGTGAGGGGGGAGGGGTCTGGTAATTAGCTATAAACCAGTTGTTTGTCCAACAACATTCCTTGGGTGAGAAAAGGAATACTATATTTTAATCACGTTCTTTCTCCATTATGATTTAAAATAAAACTGCTTTTATTATTATTATTATTATTATTGTTTTTGAAGCATACTAGTGAAATTAATTTTAAATTATATAAAAAAGGTTTCAAAAATGGTTGAAAACTAATTATAACAACACACTAATTTATTTTTTTATGATGTTAATAGCTAATTATTTTAAGGGGGAGATAGCCACATTAACAGAATATCACTGTACTTTTATACTTTCTTTCTTTATCTTCCAGTTTTACATGGTACTTATGTTTAAATAAATGTAATGTAATATTTTTTATGGACTTAAATTTTCAATTTAGTAGCCTAATTTAGTAACTTTAGAATATTTTGAATTTAATCTTCAGTATTGAAAGGTATAATTTATATTTTTTCCACATCATGCATAGTTTTTTAAAGTTATCTTATTTTACTTTGTAATAATTAATGATACACTACTCTCCCAATGTGCCAAGAATGGTATTAATCAAACTTTGTTTTTTTTCTGTTTGTATGTGTTAAATCAATATTTTTTAAAATTGAAATCAATATAATTAATCAGTTAAGCAACATATGCAATTGATTGATTTTCAAGTATTTTTGAATTCATTTATCATGAATATTTCAAGTACTTGTATTAATAATATTAATAAAAATGTTAAAATGCAATACACCAAAGATGCAGGTTTAAACAAATATTTGTATCCATAGTATGATTTTTTTTATTAAAATAATAATAAAAACTGTATATGACCTTAAGTATTAAACAATATTTTTTTATGGTAGCCTACACAACGGTATACAAATTAGTATATATGTCGGTACATTGTCCCGAGAACTGAATTTGTACCGAGAACCGAGGTACAAAATCTTATACCGCACCGATCTGAAATTTTTGGTACCACAGTCCTCTCTTGGTACCGCAGACCTCTCTAGTATAATCATATTATTAATTAATTTCAGACATGAAACGTAATTGATTATTTAAAAATAATAAGAAATAAAAATGTGAAATGTTTTTAAGTTTATAACTTCAAATTAGGCACTTTTTTCTGTTTTGATATATTTTGTTTATGGAATCAAATCTTAAATCAACTACTTTTGATTGTTTTAGGGGTTTGAATTAAACTCAGTGAGTGTCAGCCAAGCAGACAGTCTTGGACCATTGTTTATTATGTACAAACCATAAATGTATTATTTGTAGGGGTGTGCGAGTAGTGATTAAGTCGAGTTTAGACAAAAACTCGCGAGCTTCGAGCTTTTTTCAAGTCGAGTTTTTTTTTTTTTCAAGAAGAGGAGATACTGGTTACTAAAGTTACCTATACATTATCAGCATTATGTCAAAAATTATATCTGATAAAATGAAATTATGATAGAATAATTATTTTAATTTGTTATTCATAGATTCATAGTATATACATTTCAAGAGTAGTTTCTTAAAAAATTCATAATACAAACTAAATAGGCCTACCTATAAGAATAACTCACTTAAACTTACCTTTGTTCAATCATTTTGATTTTATGTTTATTTTTTGTACCTTGTATATTTTACCAAAATAAAACAATAAACTAAAATAGCCTACAATAAACAATAGCCTAAACTCCGCTACGCCTATTGATCGCATCGTTTAAACGTCGCCGACATAGAGAAACAATTTGTCGTCGAAACATTTGTAAAATAACATTATAGTGTTCCAGACTATATAACAAATCTTCAACTTGAATGATTTATCAACAGTTGACTTTACAAAAATAAAAGGACAATCTAGCGGTGAATTAATGGCGAACAAAATGCCAAAGTACAATTGTGACGTGTTAAGTAAAAATATGAAATATATAACTGATATCCATACACACTGTAGGCAACCAATTTCCACTTTTCAATCATTAGATTAAAAATTAAAACCACAATGAATGTTTAAGTTCACTTTGAATATTGTTCACGTTGCGTTGGCTGGAATAAGCCCGACAGCAACTAAAACCCGTAGAAAAAATAAAGTTTACATCACTCAAGACAGTGACGTCAGAGAACTCCGGCTGAGTCTGGCCTTCTTTTTAGTTCGAGGTGATGCTACCTCGGGACGGAGCGCAAAAGTAGATCCGAATGCGTGTACTGTTACATTGGTAATTCAAATTGAATATCACTGCTTTTTCTTAGACAAAGCCAAGGGATATGATGTTATATTTATTTTGTAAAACGTACAGAGAACAATCTAATTCGTTTTCACCTCGACTCGGGGGCATTGCTTTTGTAACTGTCATTTGAGACGGTTTGAGTGTTTAATCGAATGTATTATAAAACTGTATCGGCTTGAACTCACGAGTTTTTGCAATATCTCGAGTCGAGTCGAGTAGTGCAAACTCGGCTTGAAAAAAACTCGATATACGAGTGCTCACACACCCCTAATTATTTGAATTATTGGATGGTTAAAATATGTAAATAAATGCACTTTTTAATTGATTGGCTGTAAGGTGAAAAGATGCTCTCGCTTATTTTGGAAAAGATAGAGAACATGTGTTTCATCCTCAACTGTTCAGTTAGTGAGGAAAGAGCAGCCTTACACCACTGCCTTTCATCTGATCTTCATACCATAGTCCTTTAGCATCTATTCATTATAACCAGGCCATCTTCAGGATGTCCAAAAAAATGGTTCAACATTCTTGTAAGTTACCTGCTGATCCCACAGGTAATTTATTTAAATTTTTCTCTTCATTAAATGTGTTTTAAAACACATTAATTTTCCCTAGCCAAAAAATATAATTTTCCTTGACTCTTGATTCAGAATACACACTTTATTCCTAACAGGTAATATTAGACAATTGTTTTTATTGGCCTCCATCTTCAACATAGTTGTCCTGTTGATTATAATATTTTAATGTTTACAATTTCTTGTTGTCCAATACATTTATTGCCTTTCCTGTTAACGGTTCACTTCCCCTTCTTTGCACCATAAAAACAGATTTACAAAAATCTAATACGCTAAATTTTGATTTTTGTACAGTACTGCTTTATGATCACAACTAAATCAAAAACTTTCAGGGTTCATTTTGATTTTTGATACCTAAAAAGTAGGAAAAGTAGGTTTTTGGAAAAAAGTAGAAGGTTTTCGGCCTCAAAAAGTAGGAGCTTATTCGATAAAATTATATAATTAACTTAAGCTCCAGTCATAAAACATTTGGCGTTTCTATCTGCTCCCCCTATAAGGCCAATGTTAACTTTCAAAGCCCGTCTCTCCTCAACAGATTATCTGATATCATTGATGTATGGCTCATTTTAAAGAGCCAAAAAATATATACAGTAGAACTTCGATAGTTCGACACTCGATAGTTCGGCAGCCTGTATACTTCGACTTCGGGCCATGATGACATGACATGACAGTAGCGGCGACTGATAATTGTCCTTAACGGGTTCGCCGGTCAGTGATGGGAGCCCGCTTATTGTTTTCGCGAATCTGCGCTACCGCCTTTTCTATAAATAACTTGTTCTTCCTACTCCCTACCCCGTCCTATCCACCCCTTTCCCCACCCATCCCAGTAAGTAGGTCAAATCAGTTTGCTCGAAACGCTGCAGGAGTTAAAAACGTTTTTGATTCTTTCGTGATACGCTATTGTTTTTTCCTCATAATACTCCCTGTGTTAAAATGTTCCATATACTCCCTATAGTTCGACATTTCGATAGTTCGACACCCCTTTAGTCCACAAAGTGTCGAACTATCGAGGTTCTACTGTAATAATTATAGTGAGCAAAACTTTAGTATCACAAATAATAATCATTGAATGAAACTAAAAAACAATAAAATTTTAAAAGATTGGTTATGTGTGTACTATTTGTGATATGGATATTCTGCTCACTGAATCGCTAGGTTTTATTTTTTGCTCTCTAAAATGAACCATAAATCTACGATTTTGGATAATCCGTTGAGGAGGGACGGGCTTTGAGAGTTAACACTAGTATTATGCCCCCTCTTAAGCATATGATAAACAGTTCATAAACAGCATATGATAAACAGGAATATAAACAGTTTATTTACTAATATATTACAGCACAGAATAAAGTATAACAATATAATTTGCATGCCAGCCAGCTTTCAGTTTTTATTTTCCTGCGAGATCTGCGGTTTTCTCATAAATTCTTTCACTTCTTAACAAATCAAGTAAAAAAAAAATATATAGCAGCTAATTCAGCTTTGTTTACGGACACAAGAAAACTTTCTAGAACAGCTAACCACCAGCCTACCTACTGTCACGACTAGGGAGACATGTGGTAATAATTCTCATAAGGTGCATATCCTATTACCGTTCTTTATATTACGATTACAGTAACAATTATTTTATATAAAATTCCCAATCAAAAATGCCAGATAAGGGACTCAGATGAGGTGTAAATTCTGATATTTAATTTTATTCAGTTATGAAAGTGATTTCCGGCTTTCAACCCGACTTCTAAATTGTGAATAAGGATTTGCTTGTGTAGCCAGGTAGGAAGAGCATAAGGATTTCCAATTCCATCTTAATTAAGTTTGGAATAAACAAAGATGAAATATAAAGATTTTTCACTGAAAATTTGCTACATTCAAATCTATTACCCAAATGAATAACAGAGAAGGCTTGAAAAGACATAGCGACTATTTTAACTGCTAATTTTGAAACAGATTTCCTGAAGGCAAGGGGAATTACTAATGATTGTATATAACTTTTTAATATTTTTGGAAAAGATATAAAGAGCACTATAAAATATATTTATTTTCTAAGCATTGTATGTTTTGATTTGAGTAATTTTGCAATTAGTAAATAATAAATTTACTGAACCTAAATCAGTAATATTACTTTTTTAAGGAAAAACTCAACCCTTGATGAAAAATTGCCTTTTGCAGTTTATTTTTCTACATATTCTATACCTATAATACACTAAGGTTTGGTGAATAGAACTCCTCTGTTATTTTTGAACCAATTTTGACCATTAAAGTAGTATCAAATAAATGGACTTGATCCGTAGCTGTGCAAAGTGGTTTTCAATTTTCGAAACCCCCAATCTGAAGGGTATAAGCTCCCCTCGAATTTTTTTTGCCCATACAGAAATTTGGGGAGCACTAAGTGTTAACATTTATTTTACTAATTAAAGTTATAGATTAACATTACACATTACTACAAAAGAGCCTCTCCTATATAAAGCGTTGAAAACAATTACTGTTAACTTAATAAGGATTACTATAAGGATACATTTTATGTTTATGATTCTTTTCTTAAAATAACAAAGTTAACTGTACTTGGAAATTGGCTGATCGGAACACAGTCTCTTAAAAACTGTAAATACCTACGTATTATATGGCCTACCACCACCACACCAATGTCAGGTTATGTTCGGCTTTTTTTAGTGAATTTCCTTTGGAAAGTGAACTATTAGCATGACCTGCACGGTGAAACTTAAGCCCGGGACCACCATAGAAGCTCCTAACGTGACCCCCTGAACACGTTTTGGGGGGTCGTTCGAAATTTTATATATACATATGTATATATATATATATATATATATATATATATATATATATATAATATGTATGCACTCTAGCGGTCACATTTTTTGTCCGATTTACTTCAAATTTGGTAGGGACGTTCCTTTCTATAATCTGTTGGACAAGTTCGTTGGGCAAAACAATCGGAAAACTCTAAACCCATTTTTTGAGGATTAATCTTTCAAATTTTGAGTTTTTGGGCCCAAAAAGGGTCAGAAAAGCCCCAGATGTAAAATTAATGCATGTAAAAAGATGGGAATTAGAGAGGTGAAAGTTTTAAGCCCTCTCTCGTCATTCTAGCATAAATATTTACCGAGTTATTAAAGAAAATGTGTATCGGCTAAAGACAGTACGTTGTCTTATGGGGGTTTTACACTAGAAAAGCCTGTTATTCCTTTGTTAAAGTACTTTTATTATCCCCAGCAACCTCATGCATACTTTCAAGCCTGTCTGGACCTTCTCCTAACCTTATAATGCACAAAATTGTATTCCCAGCTTTGCAAGTAAATGAAACCAGGAGTATCAGAACAGCCAAAAAATCAATGTTTTCAGATTTCAATAAAAATTGGACAAATGTATGTTTTTACACTGATTTTGAGTTTTAAAAGTTTTTATGTGGAAATTCACTTCCCTCACGTCAGCGTGCTGCGTGCGAACTCTATTTCTATTTCATACCAAACAGTTATATTACATTTTATGTCACACTATTAATTTATAAAAATGTCTATGTGGTATTAAGACATAACCTACCACAACCTGACTTCAGGGATGTGGCATTGGTAGATCGTAAATTAAATTTAGTACTGTGATGGACTTAACACTGTGATATAAACATTGATTTTTTTTGTTTGGAGGGCTAGTTTTCCAAAAAAAATAATGTTTCAGTTTTCAATTTTAATTACTTTTTTATATCATTTAAGGTTATGAATTTGACTCTAACGATGGTCGTAGTGCCGAAACCGGCCAGTCTTTTAATACAAAGACTTAAAGGTTAAACAGTTATAATTATTTTAATATTAGTAGCCCTGAATTGTGGACATAGTTATAGTTTTGAACAATTATAGTTTTTGGCATCTGGGGACCTCAAAGAGTTATCATGGTGCCGGGCCGAAGTCTTACCATGCCGACTACGGTAACAGCTTCTTCCCTGTAGAGGAACTTCGCTAAAAAGACAATTTTCAGCCTACAAAGTTGGAGAAGTAGGAGGTCATTCCCAAAAGTAGGAGGTTTCCTACTTTCCTACTTAAAAGTAGGAAAAGTAGGAATAGTAGGAGGAAAATGAACCCTGAACTTTCCCCGATTTTAATAAATATGAAGTATTTTCCCTGACTTACAGCATTTTTACAACTTTTTCCCCGACTTTCTCTGACCTTCTTCAAATTCCCTGACTCCATGGCTTTCCAGAAAGTGAGAACCATGCTCAAAACACTATATGTAACAACTTTCCAGATTTCAAAGCATTACCGGGTTGAACGTGTAGGCGTTCTTGAAGACGAGTCTGATGTCATCGACCACCTCCTTCATGTGGTGGTAGCGGTCCGAGGCCGTGGACGCGAGCCGCTGCCGGATCATGTCAAACGACATCGGCCGCTTGATCTTCTCGTGATACGCCACGTTCTACACAACACATTACATGATGGGTTGTTGTAAGTCACTTACAGTTTTAAATTGTTTTAAAAGTAAGTACAGAACATCTTGGATTATCCAGACTAATGTGGTGGAATATTGATCCACATAGTGAAAAATCCGGATAAGACTTTCGCTGCTGGTGCTCAGCATTGGAACATATGAGATTTTAATGTTTAAACATGTCAGACACAGCATTCTTGAGACTTAGAAGGTCCTAGCGCGGGAAACATCGCGTTTTGACTGTAATTTACAATTTTGTTTATTTCGGACAACCTCTTGATGATTGGGGTCCGGATAGTGTACTGTAGGTTGAAATAAACTAATCAATTGAGGGTTAAGAATAACGCATTAATAAGTTAACACTAGGCTGTCTTCAAATTTCATATCGGCTGTGGGAAATAGGTGCAATATACCAATATAGGTGCAGTATATGTATCCTATACTGACTCCTATGCTGGATGGCACCTTGATTTTGAAAGCCTGCTCCCAGCGCCCTGGTGGCGGAAACTGGAAACGACGAGTGCCAACATTTGGAAAAGACCTTCCCTAAAACCGAAAAGAGCAGCTACACACCGAACGTGTGCTGGCCGCACACTGATCCCATTTGTCAACAAAGGTCTAGTGTTGTGTTTTATACAACGCCCGCTCCCAGCACTCTAATGTATTAACATTTATTATTTACAAACTGCAGGTTGATCGACATTGACAACTAGGTTGACTAGTTGATTAAAGGTAATTTTTCACAAATCCTGTTAACTACAAACAAAATATATACAGGGTGTAAACAAAGTCTTTGAAAAGCGATAGTATAGTCAATGAATTTATGAACAAATTTCAAAATTGTAATTATTGTTTTCTTGCTTATAGCCTTTACACGATAAGTTCTTGATTTGAGTGCCTTAAATTTATTTTGAGACTTAATTTGTGATTCTAATGACTAAGGCATACATGCCCAACTAGTAGAAGCTATAATGTTGGACTTCCATACAAAACATCCTTTGAGATGTTAAACAATAAATGACAGAAACATAACTATCAGATGACAGCTAAGACTTTTATATGACCAAACTGTTACCGTTAAAGCACTTCAACTATCTAGACTGCTAGATTAGCCCTTGGCTCACAGTTGAGGTTTAAAAATAAAATATGGTGAGTTAATTTATTTACTAACTGTACAGTAGGAAACAAAATAATCAAATCATCAAGGAAAATAATTTGTTCCCACATTTGTTACAATTGGCAATGCTGTAATCCGAGTAGTGTCTAGTGTCAACTCACGTCCGGAGGTATGACTTCCCTGAAGTGCAGGCTGGGCTCGTACTGGCAGTAGAGCTCCAACAGTATCCTCTGCATCAGCATCTGTTCGTGAGAGTCCAGGCCGTCCCTATGTGGCCTCTTCTCCCCCACCTGTGACACAACCAAATATGTTTATTATTATTACATTTTTACATGCGATTGGCCCTGTAAGTTTGAAAACTTACCAACAGGGTCCACCTTAGTACATTAAATTTATTCTTATCTAAATATTAATTATAACCTATATTTTACAAAGTGGCACTAGTGGGCAAACTATATTCTAATACTGTATACATTTGATGTGCCAGAAATAACTAAACACAGTTATGAGCTAAACACAGCCATTCAGTGTAATTCAATGTATTGTGGCAGCCCTGATATTAAGGCATACATCATCAAAGAACAAACCATTCAAGAAATTTGATAAGAAAATTGGCATAAGATTGGTTGCCAAATTCTATTAGTACTGGAAACAATCTCTCATCAATAATTTAAGGTGATGGGGAAAAATTCGTTCTAAAATATATGAAACTAAAACTCAACTCAAATTAAAAAAACCATTACTCACACATACCTAACCATTGCCTATTTGGTGTTGTACAATATTATCATGTTGGTAACAACCAATACTTATACAAAGGTTCATTGCTGGATTCGTTGTTGCTGGATTAGGAAACCGCAGCACAGCTGCTAGGCACGTCTTTGCGCAGGTTACCGGAAGGATAGGATAAACAATGGTTCTTAACTCCTTATGTTCTGCTCCACCAAACTCTAAGCAGTCAATTTATGGAAATTCCAGAACTGAACCAAAACAAATTCAGACACAAGATTTTTTTGTCAAAATGAATAAAGTGCATAAAGTGTGTAAACTAACCCATTGTAACTTCTCAAATTATTAAAAAAAAGTGTGGAATACACAACTTACTCAACTGAAGCAGTTAAGTTGGAGACAGCGGTTGAGCAAACAAACAAAATGTGAAATTCATACACAAAAAAAGGTAAGTATCCTTTGTAAAACCTTAACATAATTCACTAAAATATCATTACAACCAACAGTTAGCCTGACCTGGATGTTTGGAGTGACGTTGCTCATGCTCGTGCACAACAGACACTGCCACGTCTCTGACTCCCTGCAACAACATCAACAAAAGCGATAAGCAACATACAAATTTTTACCTTCAAAACTAATTTATAAATTATTCTAATGAAGTAGCAGATTCTTTTATGGTTGTTTTAGCGAATTTCCCCTATAGAGAAGATGCTATTACCGTAGGTCTCATGGTAAGACTTAAGCCTGAGACCATGATAACTTTTTGTTTTGAGGTCCCCAGATGCCAAAAACACTTTTCGTACAAATTTATATGTATGTAATTTGTATGTATATATGTCCGTGAATGCGATAACTTGAGTAAAAAACATCCGATTTCGATGAAATTTGGCTCAAATGTGTAAAGTGACATTCATGACTTTAAGTTCGAAAACCATAAAAATTGGACAATGGGAAAGGGGGTTTATGGGGTTTCAAAATTTTTCAAAAACCAGTTTTTCACACTTTTCACCCTGAAATTTTTAAATACCCCCGTAGCAGCAAACCTGCATACTCAGCGAATTTCCAATGCATATTAATTTATCTTAATACCGCATAAAGCCACATACCAAGTTTCATCAATATACATTCATGAATAAACGATTTATGACATTTTAATTATTCTCTAGAAGAATAACATGGCGGCTGAGTATGCAGGTTTGCTGAAATAAGGAGCACTAAAAATGGGCTTTTATACAAACATCAATATAACTCAACTAGGTAAAGCCACATACCAAGTTTTATTAATTTATGTTCATTATTAAAGGAGATACCACGTTAATTATTCTCTATAAGAATAACATGGGTCTGAGTATGCAGGTTTGCTGCTACGGGAACTATCGGCCAAAAAATGGGTTTTTGTGCAAATATCAATAGACCACAATGAAATGAAGCAATATACCAAGTTTCTTCAGGATAAGTTGATAAATAAGCGAGATATACAATTTCTTCTTATCCTCCTTAAGAATAACATTGGACAACGTACTGTGTTTAGCACTTTCAATATCTCAGTAACCAATTGACGTAGAGCAATGATTACAAATCAAATTGTGGATATTTTTAAGCTGATTCCAATGGGAAAAAATAAAATTTTACTTTTTCAAAAATTGTATGTAAAAAACTCAAAAAACCCATTTTTGGGGTACAAAACCCTCCCAATCCTTGTTGCAGCAGAACTACGTACTCATTCCCAATGTTATTCTTATGGAGAAAAATTAAAATTGTATATGTAGCTTGTTTGTGAAAAGATTTTTATGAAACTTGGTATGCGGCTTTATTTGGTACTAAAACATATATTGTGCATTGGAAATTCGCTGAGTATGCAGGTTTGGTGCGACGGGGGTATTTTTTAGCGAATTTCCCCTATAGGGAAGAAGCTATTAGTGTAGGTGGCTTGATAAGATTTAAGCCCGAGACCATGATAACTTTTTCTTTTGAGGTCCCTAGATGCCAAAAAAAATATTCGTTCAAATTTATATATATGTATATATATATATGTGTGTGTGTGTGTGTGTGTCCGTCCGTGTTACCGCGATAACTTTTGAAAGAAGCGCCCGATTTTGATGAAATTTGGCACAAATGTGGCGAGTAACATTTATGACTTTAAGTTTGAAAACCAGATCGATCGGTCTATGGGAAGGGGGATTTATGGCGGTTTAAAATTGTCTAAAAATCTGTTTTTTGAACTTTTTACCCTAAAATTTTAAAAACACTAGATTTTGGTTAAAGCCATTTTATAGAGCTTAAAAAAAAAACAATTTAGTATTTTGAATCATTAAGCTAGGTTTAGTGATTGTGGAGAAAAGTCAAAAAATGTGTCCATAAAATTTCCCATGTTAATCTTACGGGAATACGGTTTTTAGATTTTCCTCAGATAATTTCACTAAAAAATCCACATTTCTTTCTATCAATCAGTTTAGCTCTGCAAAACAATCATTTTGGCGTTTTAATTGTTGTTTTACGTCCAACCGTTGCAGTGATATTCAAAGTGCTAAACACAGTACGTTGCCCAATGTTACCCTTATGGAGGATGAATAAAATGTTATATTTAGATTATTCATGTATATATATATATAGATGAAACTTGGTATGTGGCTTCATCTAGTTGTGGTATATTGATATCAGCACAAAAAAGTTTTTTTTTATCTTTCCCGGTAGCAGCAAACCTGCATACTCGGCCCCCATGTTATTCATATGGAGAATAAGTAAAGTTTTATATCTCCCTTAGTTGTGAACCTAAATTAATAAAACTTGGTATGTAGCTTCACCTGGTTGAGTTATATTGATAATTGCAAAAAAAACACATTTCTTATCTTCCTTGTTGCAGCAAACTTGCGTACTCAATTATAATGATATTCTTATGGAGAATAAATAAAATGCTATATATCTCTTATTAATTAATGTATTTTTGTGAAACTTGGTAAGTGGCTCTAGGTAGTAGTGATACCAATATATATATATATATATGCATTGGAAATTCGCTGAGTACGCAGGTTTGCTGCGACGGGGGTATTTTGTTATTGTGCCTTTGAGTGTGGTATTTTTTAACATTATGGCCACACAATTATTAATCTGAAACAATACTATGCAATGTTTTCTGTTTCTTGGATGTTTTTCATTCTTAGCATGTTGCATTTTCTTTATGTTACGAAAAGTCTGGGGAGCACAAGATATTTTGGACTCCTTCAATTTCCCCACAATCTACATCATGTGTTAGAACATTTAATTTAATTTGTCACTAGGTGAATTAGCAACATATGTTGCCTCAGGGTGTCTACAACATTTTTCATGTAAACTTTCACTTTTCCCGACCACAATTTCCAAAATTCCCTATATAAAGCGGGGTTCCCATGAAAAAAACAGGCTTTTTACGTTACTATTGGTATTTTTGTAACAGAGATATTTTTATAGTTTTAATTAATATTGTGAGAGGCAGTTAAAATTGCCCCCCCCATAAGTTATTTTAGGGGTGTTTAAAGTATGTTTTCTGGATTAAGTCAGGTGGGGACTAGTTTATCCAATCATATTCAAGTGTTTTTAAGCACTTTTTTTTAACAAAAAATTAACCTGTTCTCAAGTTTGTTGGGCAGTAAAATGTAATCTTTCAACTATTTTTTAACAATATTTAATATTAAACTTACGGTTTCCCACCAAAACTGATGAACAGTAGAGTTTCTCACTACAATTTTTAGCCAAGATGGCTCAGTTGACAACATGGCCAATAATCTGTGGCCCAATAGTTCCAGCTGGTAAATAAATAAACATTATTGTTTAAGCCAAAATGTGATGAATTGCAATACATAAATGTAAAATACAATTTTCCATAGGTACAGATAGTTTAAAAATTTCAATTAAACAATTCTTTTGTTTTGTAAATACCTACAATTTGTATTGAAAGCTTCACCTTAATCATTTGACTTTCACAGATTTTATTCAGAATTCAGCGACTTTTTAATAATTCAAAAATTTTGTGAGTATTAAACACACTAAAGCTGAAAATTGATTTGTAGAATTTGTTGTATATTTTAACTAGGGGTGTGTGAGTACTCGAAACTTTGAGTTTTCGGCCGAGAATTTTACTACTCGAACTCGACTCGAAGTTTTGAAAACTACTCGAAAGTTCGAGCGAGTATTTCCCGCCGATTTCCGGACGATCGCTAACGATTGCGACCGGCCAAAACGCGTAGTAACGGCCGCAAAAGGCAATCACATCATGTAAAATCGGCCGAAAATGACGACCACGAACGAATGCGACTGGCCAAAACGCGTAGTAAAAGCCGCAAAAGGCGATCGTATAACGTAAAATCGGCCGAAAATGACGACCGCAAACGATTGGAACCGGCCAAAACGCGTAGTAACGGCCACAAAAGGCAATCGCGACCGGCCAAAACGTGTATTAACGGCCGCAAAAGGCGATCGCATCACGTATAATCGGCCGAAAATGACGATCGGACCACGTAATTTCGGCCGTGACTAACAATTTTGTCATTTAATATTGATTATAAGCGATGTCTGGACCAGGTGAAATTGGCCAAATGACAACCGGGCCCTGTTTCATCGGCCGGAAACGAATGTCAAACTGTGTTTTGTTTGTCAATACGTAATCCAGTTTGATTGTAATGGCCAAAACTTTGTATTGCTACTCATGTATTAGTTAGAAACCATGTTTAGATGATCAAATCTAGGGTGGTATCCAAATTCTATTACACTATTTTAAACTACCAACTGATGGCAAATACTCGCTCGAAAATACTCGAAACTCGAAAATAATTGGCACTACTCGACTCGACTCGATTAAAAAAAATCACTACTCGCACACCCCTAATTTTAACCTACACATTAAGTGATAAAACACTTTCAACAAAATATGAATGTTTTGAAGCTACAAACAACAATATTTTAACTGCTAGTTTTGAAATTTTGATAGTGCTTGTTGGGAGTGGGCACACAAAATTGAACCATCGAGGCAACTGAAGGAAGCGAAGTACTCTCCTCGTGTCATCCTCGAGTATGCAAGAAAGTCTCCTCTTCAAGCAAGTCGGGCTCAACACTGGCCTTTCTCAGCTTCATAAACGCTAAGAACATCCTTGATATAATAGGTTAACATACCTAATCCGTTGTCAATCCTGATTCACTGCTAGATGACTAGTTTCTGGACTGCTGTCCAATTTTCAAATCTACATATTAAAATCTAGTTGTAAAACACACAGTCGTCGTCAAAGTTTATAAAATTACACACGTTTCACAAACACACACAGATGGGTACGAGAATACAAAACAAACAAACATTTAATATGGTTAGCCAATTTAATACGGCCAAGGACAATTCACCTAAATGTTTGTTTGTCTTGTATTCGTATCCCCGTCCCGAGTGTTTGTGACATGTGTAATTGTATAATCTTTGACAACAACTACGTGTTTTACACTAGATGTTGAAGTGTAGATTTGAAAATGGGACAGCAGTCCCGAAACTAGTCATCTACTAGTGATTCCAGATTAACAACGGATAAGGCACGTTAACCTATTACTTCAAGTTGATTTTCAATCCAGGAGGCAAACTGTGACTTAAAATCGTCGGCTCACCCAGGGAAGGCACTGAGGGCGGGGATGTGACACTTGAGGTGGAAGACCTTGGGACAGTTGTCGCAACACAGCACGGGCTCTCCTCCATCCAGACACACGGCGCACCAGTCCTCATTGGGGTCGTCCTTCTGGGAGTCCAGACTCCCTGCCACACAAACACCGGCGTTACAATGGCGCAAGATAACGTCAAGCTGTAATCAAAGCTACTTAAGAATCTTGCAGGTAGCTCCCTCGGTCCTCACTGATTGTTAACCAAGCACTTCCATTTACGCACTGTCATCTGGATATGGTTTGTAAGGCACCCTCGTTAAAACTGTTCAGTTCTTGGAATTCCAGCCCATGCCTAAGCAACTAATAACTGAATCACTATTTTATCATTAGGCCTATATTAGAAGACCCGTTGCGACTTCGACCGCGAAAACTATGACAGTCGTGTTTGCTGCATTCTGTGGTTAGCCCATGGAACTTCTACGAATCAAGATCAGCTGTTTGAATTTTCATCGGCTCAAACCAAAGTGAATGTCCATAAGGAATACATGGTAACTTTAAAGCCTGGTGGAGAAAGCCCTATAGTTGAATCGGTATGAAGACACTTTAACTTTCCTATTTTAGACAAAAGGAATCAATGTACCAAACTTCACCGCTCTAGCATGCAAGGAAGTTGAAGAATTAGTGATGGTTTTGCCTTTTGTATATTAAGATCAATGGGCAAACACCAAAATTGTCATATGTTTTCGCAGAGTTTGTGCATCATAAGAGAAATTCACACAAACCATTAGAAAGGTATGGTCGTGTACATTTGCAGAAATCCGTCATAATTTACATCAGCCCTCGGGGCTATGCCCCACAGGCCTTCAAAGTTTAAATGTTAATCTTATGGAATAACAGTAATAAATTAAATTGACTATTTTACAGCTGTTTATATAGTAACAAGTAGTGGCAAGAACAAATGTTTCAGGCATAATGTAATAAAAATACTTCTGGAATGGCAACCCAATATGTACAAGAAGTTATGACATAGTTTATAATCATCAATACTAAATACGGAACGTGTAGCTATTTTTGTATTTTTCTATAACCGTCCAAAATTAATTCTGTGTTGGGACTGGTACAGTAGAACTTCGATAGTTCGACAGCCTGTAAACTTCGACACGAGCCGTGACGACATGACATGACAGTAGCGTCGACCGATAGTGTCCGTGACGGGTTCGCCGGTCAGTGATGGGAACCCGCTTATTGTTTTCGCGAACGTGCGCTACCGCCTTTTCTATAAATAACTTATCCTTCCTACCCCCTACCTGTCCTATCCACCCCTTCCCCCCCTTCACAGTAAGTAGATCAAGTCAGTTCGCTCGAGAGTCTCCAATGAGTCTCAACTTGAGTTGAGACGCTGCGTGAGTTAAACACGTTTTGATTCTTTCGTGAAACGCTGTTGATTTTCTGCTCATAATACTCCCTGTGTTAAAATGTACCATATACTCCCTATGGTTCGAAATTTCGATAGTTCGACACCCCTTTACTCCACAAAGTGTCGAACTGTCGATGTTCTACTGTATATAAATATCGAAGGGAAGAATAAATATTTATGATAATATTATTATACGATACTATAGTATATGAGATACTGTTATTCACGCAAACAACATAGAATAATATTTGGTCGAATTCCAAACACTGGATGATCCCTAGTAATTGTAAAATGGCGAGTTATTATTTTTTGTACACATAAATTTTAACCAAGAGGTTATGCGAAGAAGAAGGACGAACGGAAGAGGCGTTCTATGAATAGAGATTAATTATTTATTACTGTACACAAAATATATGTATTAATATTTATAAATATAACATCTTGGCTACAGAACACAATATTTTTTAAACGGATTCAACATTTATTATGACTAATCAAGATGAACAAACTGAAGATACAGTTTGATAATGAGAGAGCAATGGCCTAATGAATTTCTGCTTCAGGTTGGGCCAAAACACAGAGAACTGCAGTGAGGTGTGTGGCAAATGAGTGGTTAGGTCAGAGGGATCTGCTTGCGAGACTTTCCATTCAACGTTGTATAGAACTATAAAAATGATAAACCCCACAGAATCATTTACCAACTTGAGTTTCTCATGGAGGTGTATACATGGATCTTAAAACACAACCATGAATAAAAATACTCAGTCTACTGAGTTTAAGTTTGAAAAACTGGGCGAATGAAGAGGAAAGGGAAAGGTGGGCCTACTCATACAACAAGGTGTAATTTATATTGTAAATACAAACTACTCCAGTGAAAAACTTGTAAAAAAGAAAAAATTCACAGTAGAGTCCATAATACGTATGATGCGTTTTCTTTTTAGTATCTGGAACCTATAGAACTCTAATAACCCAACAAATGTATCTTAGAATGTTTTTTCTAAATAAATTTGGGATACAGTGATATGATAATAAAATACCTACGATATTTTTTTACATGGCTTGGAGTAAATGAAATTAATAAATTAATAAAAATATTGCCACTGCAATGTTGTATATTTGCTTAGCATACGAAATCCATCCAGTGTTTGAATGTAAAATTTGTATTTATGCTCTATAACATAATATGTTATATCTTGGTCAAATGTTATTGTTATTATTGAAAGCTTGTGCACAAAATTGGGTATCTGTTGGAAATAAAGAAATACAAGTTTTACTATAACTCTTGATTATTACATGTACATAGGTAAAATGAATAAACATATTTATACACTTACAATTTGAGCCATGCATATTGGTTTCTTTCTCTGATTTTGCAATCCGAGTTCTAACTAGAATCAACTCTGCTAACCGAATGTGCTGTAATTCACCTTTAAAGAATAATTAAACGTTGGGTGTTTATCTCACAATAACATTTATTTCAAGGTTAAATAAATGCAGGTGGTAAAACTTTTATGAAATGAATGTAAATGTACGGTCATGTTTATGTGACATTGCAGTGCTGAGTTGAAAAATTCAGTCCGTAAAATCTATTTAAACTATTACGTCTTAACATATGTTCAATTCAGTTGATTATTTCTATGCCAAATGTCTCTAGTATCATATAGTGGCAATTTGAAATGGAAAAAACAGTCTATTTGTAATAGTTTGCATCTAGTTCTGGGTATTAACTAAAGTTTAGCAACATCCTTTGTTAAAACATAAAAGTTTTCTTAAAAGATTATTATTTTGAATAAGTTTAGGTTACATGTTTTTGAAAATTATCAATGTTTGTGCTAAATAAATTAACCAGTAGCTTAGTGCTACAATTAAATAATATTTAAATTTGTTTCTGATCATTCAATAAACATGAGTGTTATTATTTTAAAGTAGAACAATTCAAGAAATTTTAAATAGTTAATATTTCATTAATTTAATGACATTTAATATTAATCTAAAACATGCCTAAACTACTTCATATGAGGTAAAATCAACATAGCTGTTGTGAGGAAAGTATCAATACTCCAGGCTATGGCCAGTAAAAGTAGCTAGGCATGGGAGGGTGCACCTTTTTGTAATTCCAGATGAAGAGACAAGAACAAAATCAAATTGTGCACCCGTTTCTTCAGGGGGTTTAAGGAAATATTTCAACTTTAATCCACATATCCAAATTGTTTATGAATTAGCAGTATATTGTCTAATTGATGGTTTATCAGGTTCTTTAAAATAGTAATATTCAATATAAAACAATCGAGACCCAACTGTATCAGGCATAATGATAATGATGGTGGGTTGGTGATAAACGGACTGTAACTTATAACATGGCAATACCCCCAGAAATACTACCACGACATTTTTGAAAATATTAAAAAAAATTATACAAAAACCTTATTTCCTTGTTTTAGAAAAAAAATAACTTTTTGGAATTTTGGAATATTCTTAGGAAACTTTAAGTATATTAACCCACCAGAGCCAGAAAATATTGTTAAAATCATGACTTACTAAAATTGTTGCCCCTGCTCAATTGTTTTGTAAATCCATAAATGTTTTGGAATTCATAACAATGGAATGTTTGGAATGTTTTCAATCTTTCCAGAATTTTAACAAACTCTCTAGAAATACTCACAGAAATTTAACTGCTATGAATTTTATTTTACATGACTAATCGACAAAAAAATAACTTTGAGTTAAATAAAAGATTTATTGGAAAAAGCACTGAAGAATACAAGTTTACTGGAAAAAAATCATTGAAGAATAAAAGTATCTTTTTATAACAAACAAAGTTTTTTGAAACATGAAAAATGAGGAATTTCAATTAAAGTCTTGGGAAAGTAAAATTACTTTTCAGTCACCTCTACTGGATCGGTTTGATTACCAAGTTTATAGCACAATAAAGCGATAATCTACATCTATAGCAGTAGATAAATCAGTCCCATCAACTGCTTGTTATTGAACAGTCGAGCAACATTAAGCTGGTGTGTTACATTTGGATTGGTTTAAAGTGCAAAACAAAATCCACTGATGTGCAAATCTCAACAAAGAGGAGCTATGAGTACGACTTACTTGCACGTATGCCTTCTCGATTAAGCAAAGAAACACAAAGTATTATTTCACAAAGGGTGTTCACTCACACAAAACACAACAACAATAGATACTGTACTCTACAGCAGTGTGTTTATTTCAAGAAAAGCGTGAATACTGATAGGATGTTAAAAATAATTAAATCATATAAAAAACTGACTTGAATTGTGTCTTTATAATGAATCAAAATGAGAATTATCAACCAAATTTTTATTGAAATAACACTTTAAAAAAGGCAAAAAACCTTGCTTGCAAGTTTTACCATCAAAAGGGCAATATCTGTATTTTTGAATCATTGAAATTAAACAATTAAGATAAAATTGTTTTGACATTCTTCTCTTTTATAACAACAAAGGTAGTACAAATTATAAAAAAGTAGGGTTTAACAATAACATTAACTACTTTGTGTCAATTACATTGGGGTTTATAGGTTTTATTTGCCATGATTATGGTAAGTCCATCAATACAGCGTTTCTGTGGAGGACAATAACGATCATATCCTTGTGGTAACAAAGTTTAAAAATGGTAAAACCAAATAATTTGATCAAAGTTGTAATAAAAACATCCAATTCATTGTTGAAGTAGTTGACTGGACTCAGAATGCTAACAATAAAATTGACAAAAGGCGTGTGATATTGACCAAAACAGCAATCAGACTCCTTTCATGTACCAGAATAGCTACAGTACCGACTATCAGTTATCAGCTGAGATAAAAATTGGCAACCCAATCCCTATTTATCAGTTAAAAACAATGAATATACCATTTATAGTCAATCAAAAATGGAAATTGTTGTACCTGTATTGCTAATCACCTGTATTACTTCTCTATTATTCAGAAACTGTGACTCCTGGTCTATCCAAAGACTATTAATGGTCCTAAATCATAGGGGTGTGCGAGTACTCGAAACTTCAAATATTTTAATACTCAAACTCGACTCGAAGTTTTGAAAAATACTCGAAAGTTCAAGCGAGTATTTCCCGCCGATTTCCAGACGATCGCTAACGATTGCGACCGGCCAAAACTCGTAGTACCGGCCCCAAAAGACACTCGCATCATGTAAAATCGGCCGTAAATGACGATCGCTAACGATTGCGACCGGCCAAAACGCGTAGTAACAGCCGCAAAAGGCGATCGCATGTCGTAAAATCGGCTGTAAATGACGACGGAAAACATAAAATCGGCAAAAGTGGCGACCGGGCTACTTAATATCGGCCGTAACTAACAATTTTGTAATCTAATTTTAATTAAAAACGATGTCTGGACCAGATGATATTGGCTAAATGACAACCGGACCGTGTGTTTTATCGGCTGGAAACGAATGTCAAACCGTGTTTTGTTTGTCGATACGTAATCCAGTTTGATTGTACAGGCCAAAACTTTGTATTGCTACTCATGTATTAGTTAGAAACCATGTTTAGATTATCAAACCTACGGTGGTATCCAAATCCCATTACACTATTTTAAACTACCAACTGATAGCAAATACTCGCTCGAAAATACTCGAAACTCGAAAATAACTGGCACTACTCGACTCAATTAAAAAAATCACTACTCGCACACCACTATAAACCATTAATTAAATTAATTGTACATACATTCCAATTTGACTATTACACTTTAAACTCACTGGAAAAATTCAATTCAGCATCATGGTCCAAAAAAATATCACTTCTTGCATATCCCAAACTCACACATAATATATTATGGATGGACTAACTCTTTACATAAAACCTACAGTTAAAGAAGCCTTTACTTGAATTATTTAAAAAAAATATGCACTTGCTTTCCCATGCACAAGAACATGCAGTTGGTACTCACTAGGTCTTCGGATGTCTGACAAAACAAAATGAAGATATTTATTAGAACAAATCCAAAAAAATCGTTTTCAAAATGCTATAAGTTTTGATTATAAAAAATTAACTGGCATCATAGACTGGAAATATTAATGTCTTTATTTGACACAAACTTAATAAACATATTATATATTGGATATTTAAGTTTTTTTTTTAATTTTTGTATGAAATAAATCTACACAAAAATAGCTATTATTTTTTGTCAACCTAAGGACATACTTAGTCATTTATTAAGCACTACCTGCACACAGACAGGAAACTGACAGGAATCTATATATCACTATGATTTCAAAGAAAACAACAAGATTTAAACTTTGTCTACTTATTCAAGGACTTGTCACTTATAAAACTTACTTGGCTGTCGGAATCCTGGAAGCAAGAAAGAAAAGGTGATCATTTCAGAGATTTGACTAAGAATATCGGAAAACTTATTATAAAGTAAGTAGTACTTTATTACTATCAAGTCAGCCCATCTTTATATATAATTCTGTAGGCAAAATCTTTAAGTCAAAATTTTGGGAGTTTGGCAAGTTGCAGAATGATGGGAGATGTCTTAAATTAAAGGTTATAATCCCAGGGACTCGGGAAAATAGCGGTATTTCTACAAAGTTACCAGCAAACTAGAAATAACGTAAAACATCCCCCACAAGATGCATGGGGGTTGGGGGTTTAAAAATGTCCGCTTTGCTACATCAAAACATGTGATTAAATATCTACTTTGTTTATGAACTGACATGTGTTCCTCTTCAGCAAGTACAGAGATAAAATCAGATAAGGCAAAGTATTAGAGCAAGGTTAGGGGGCTATTACCCCTTCAAGCCACTAGTAACTAATAAAATCAATATAACAAATAACTTAAAGAAACAGGATAGAAGAAAATTGTATACAAACAAGATTTTATATTGATGAAAAATATTTTAATTCGTTATACCTATTTATTCTCTGTAATTAGTAACCAAAGATATTTAGTATTTACTTCATGTTCTCGATTTTTATTAAAAAACTAACTCAACTGGATTTTCAGCTTCAAAAAGTGGAGATATAAACCCAACTAACATAAACAAGGTGAGAGTTGCTCAAAGAGAAAACCGGAAATGATTGTTACTTCACTGAAGGGGAAACATTATTTAAATCTAGAAACCAAAAATGATTTCCCTGACTGGAAAGCACAAACTCCAGATAATCCTTCTACGCAGCCCAACCACAAATACTCTCTAGGACAACACGGACTAGTTAGTAGTATCACCCCACGGACCACACACTCCAACACCTCGTGTGGACCCTCACCTTGGGAGGAAGGTGTGGTCTGGGGGTTCCCTGCCGTGGAGGTGGAGGGCCGATCTATGGGGGGACCGGTGCTGCTGTCTACCAGAGAATCCGCTCCCTTCTCCGGTATCACCATGATCCCGTTACTGTCCAGCTTGGCTATCGTCATCATCAGGTCGTTCACTGATTCCTGTGGGCACAAGGCGCAACCGTCGTCAGTGATTTGTAACGATATTTGTTTTAAAACCATAATGACAATAAAGATAATGTTACATACTAAAGATAGGTTGGGCGCAGGGTAAATCCTGGCTGAGAAGTATGATTTTGTTTGTGATTCGTCACCACAGACTTGCCCATATGATAATGCCGAAGTCTTTTGAGTGCCAAACAGGCTTATTATTTCAAAACAATGAGCAGCTCACAAAAAAAAAACAAAAAAAAACAGTAATGACCAACCAGAGTTAAATTAACATCCCTACTATAGGTCTACTGAATAGTTAAACGACAGAGCAGTGTTTGTACCTTCAACTAAAGTAGGCAATTTTCGAGGAGATGTATCCACCAACCTGACAAAACTTATCTAGACTCTTCTCCGCATCATCCTGAGCCTTAGTTTGCGTGTGGGGGGAGGGTGTCTTGGGTACAGAGCTGCTGACGAAGGGAGGGTGGGGCAGAACTGGTTTTTGGTCCACCGGACTGGGCGGCGTCTGCTGCTTCAGAGTGATCTTGTACGACTCGTCAATAGCAGAGGGATGGGTGGGGGCGGCCTTGGCGGGGGAGGGGCTTCCCCCACCACTCCCCCCGTACTGCCCCGCCACCGTTTGTTGAGGAATGTGCCAACTGACAGGACCTGCTGTGGTTGGTGCCGCCTGCAAACCAGTCTGCGTTACAGTGAGTGATGGATGCTCAAATTGTATTGAGTTTTCAACTACACTTGAAATGAGGAAATGTATCTAATTATATAGTAAACAAACAGAAGTTTTCTACTAAATAATAACCATACTACAAACATAATTTGATGTTTTGGTTGTCACTCACTGTTGTCCCTGGAGGAAATATGCAACCTTCTAGCAGGGTTCTCTACAAATGTTACCAATAATGGGCAATGTAGTATTTTTTTAAAAAAGTTGATCCCATTGGTAAGTTCTGTTACCTGCTGCTCAAATTTAACTCATCTGTTAAAACTCACTATCAGCTAGCTCAAAAAGTCATTTTAGTACCAAACAATAATTCCCCAAAATTTATTACACTGAAACATTTTTTTAAATGAGTACATATTACCCATAATGTATAAGAAAATATTTAGTTTTATTAGTCATTTAATGAAATTATTAGTTTTTTTTTTTTAATTTAAACGTAAAATTGAAAGAAAGTATTGGAACGACTTACTATCACAATAAATACTAGCCACAAAAAAAAACATGTCTAACATGCCATCTAAAATTTAAACAAATTATATTTCATAATTTAAACACTCCATAAAACATAATTAATCTCAGCATCCAATCCCGAAAGATCATAACATTCTCTTCACTCCAAATTAACGTGTTTCCTATAGCCTATTGCTGTGTAGTGTCCGCACAGCATGTTGTTAAATATTATAAAACTTTAAAGTAATGTATACTTAGTTATTAAATGACATTTGGGGAAGTTCTACCATGAAATAAATATTAACTTGACGTAACGTTTAACCTTTAGTAAATAAATATTAGTTTTGTATTTCTGTTCAGTTTTTTTTTTTAAGTCTTCAGAATAATATTTGGATGGTAATTAGGTGTTTTTGGAAGTTGGGATATTCTTGCGAGACGCACACAAAACTGAGAAATTGAATTATGACACATATACATATGGTAAACACTAAATAAAATTATGATTGGCCAACAAGCAACTACAGTAAATATAAAAAATAATACATAAATATAAATTAAAAGCATGCAAGTCACACAAACACAAAGACTTTGATTTATTTGCTTTTGCTTTATCAATAAAGCAAAAAGTGTAAGGATATAAATAAATCTTGACTGGGATAATGCTTAACAAAAGTAACTAGGCAAGTTATGCAGGTTCGTGTTTTGTCATTTACAGCCCAAAGAGGTGACTTTGGAAAACAGGAGATACACAGGTGATGGAAATACAACACTATAAACCTATTAGGATACACCTATAATTTCCTCATCCCAAGTGCAATGCTATAAAAAAGAATGTAGCTATTGCAAATCACCTCTACCTCACCTGGTTATTTTAACTGTGATAAGCAAGTTTGAAGGTGAATTTAGTTTTAACTAGAGAATTACTATGAATAGATTTGAAAAGCTATGTGGTTTTTAAGATCAACTTTTATTTTGTCAAATATGGGGTTATGCAAGAATTTGAAATTGAAGTATATCAATACTTAGGTTGCATAAATAATAGTTGTGAAAAATACTCTAAAGTTCGAGCGATTATTTCCCGACGAACTATGGAGCAACGCTAACGATTGTAAACTGCCAAATTGTGTAGTAACGACAAAAAAAGCTGAAACCACCACCTAAAATTGGCCGACGGGAAACATGGATTTGTTGAATAATTTTACTATGGTACCTGAGCAAGTTATAATGAAATTGTTGTTAGTTGATAAATGCTTCTAAGCAGCTCAAGTGAGTTCAGTTTATTAATATATAGTTCTAGGCTTAACATATCCAAATATCACAGTTTATTCAACTTCATTCATTATTCTCTGGCCGGTGCATGATAATACATTTTTCTTCCTGAAACAAAGCTTCAAATCTAACAGGTACTTGTGACATGTAGTAAGAAAGTGAAATCTCTTGCACATAAAAAGTAAAACGAAAATAAAAGTGCAAACGACAGAGTGATATATAGAGAGAGAGAGAGAGACCTGTTGGTTGGAGGAGTGGGGGGACTGTACTCTCTGCACCAGCTGTCTGGCCGCAGGACTGTACGCCGTGTGTTGGCGGCCGTTCTGATGCGCAGCAGCCTGCACACACATGCGGACTATAGCGGTTGTCACATGGCTGAGCTACTGCGGCACAGTCTGTCTCACTACCAGCGTGATACTAGTAGTAGTTGTAATATACCCCACTAAACCTTTTAATCCTTTGAGCACTAAGTGACTGACAATATCATCGCTTTTGAATCCACTACATAAAATTATGGTAGATTACGGAATAAGCAATTATACAGTTGCCTGCGTCCGGGTCTGACTTGTGGTGTAATCTGGTAAACAACAATGGAACTATCAAGTCAAGCGCGTCGGCTATGACACCACACAGTCCGATACAGCTGCTAGTTTGCTCAGTGGCTGAGCAATTTAAGGAGTTACATAGCCATGGCATAGCACTTAGATCGACAGTTCAAATCCCATCTCAGTTGGTGGTATTTACGTGCAACCAACTCATGGAGAGGGGGTCAGACCACAAGCAAACTGTGGACGGCTCCAGTCTAAGCAGGTGGGATGGGTAAATTTGTTGCGAGTTTTACACTGATCAGGTGTTTGACATTTTTTCCCTATCCTTACAGAGTGAATATGTGTCTACCGGAAGCAAGTTTTCAAACAAATTTTAAAGTGCAAGTGTTTAAAATAGGCTGTTTTAAAAATTAACGTACAAGGCAGATTCAACTAACGCAACCACAAACTTAGCACTCAAACGGATAATCAGTGTTTACATTCAATACAATCAAAATCTCACTTTATAAAAACAATAATGATCTTCTCACTATTCTGCCTTAAATTATGACTTTAAAGGAAATTATATTATAAATATATGTGTATGATCCTATTTTTTTTTTAGCGAATTTCCCCTATAGGGAAAAAGCTATTACCGCTAAGCTAAGAAGCTATTACCGTGCTAAGAAGCATGGTAAGACTTAAGCCCAAGACCATGATAACCTTTCATTTTGAGGTTCCCAGATGCCAAAAACACCATTATATCACCTGTATACCCGATAACTCTCGTAAAAAAGGTCCGTCCGATTTTAATGAAATTTGGCACAAATGTGTAAAGAATCATTCATTTGAACGAGTTTGAAAACCAGACAAATCGCACCATCCAAAGGGGGTTTTTGGGGGTTTTCACATCTAACTTAGATTTAATTCAAATTTTAATTTTCACCATTGAATTCAGCTTAAAAAAACAAACAATTTGGTATTCTGACCATTGCTCTACGTCAATTGGTTACTGAGATATTGAAAGTGCTAAACACAGTACGTTGTCCAATGAATGTTATTCTTATGGAGAAAAATAAAAAATTATATATCGCTTATTTATAAACAAAACTGACGAAACTTGGTATATGGCTTCATCTGGCTGTGGTTTATTGTTGTTTGCACAAAAAACCAATTGTTTGCCTACGCTTCCCGAAGCAGCAAACCTAGGTACTCAGTCCCCATGTCATTCTTATGGAGAGTAATTAAAATGTTATATATCCCTTATTTATGAATGTATATGAATGAAACTTGGTATGTGACTTCTTTTAGATGAGTTCTATTGATATTTTCATAAAAACCCATTTATTTTGTTCCTTGTGGCAGCAAACCTGCCTACTCATCCCCTATGTTATACTTATAGAGAATAATTCATATTTTAAATATCACTTATTTGTGAACATATTTCTTATGAATCCTGGTAAGTGATTTAATGTGTTATTGACATATATATATATTCATTGAAAATTCGCTGAGTACGCGGGTTTGCTGCGACGGGGATATTTTAACATACAATATCAATACTTTCATAGTTTAAAAAACTAGTTTTAATTTATATTTACTCTTTTAGCTCCTTTAATCCCTTATCTCATTGTAATCCTTGTTGAAATACCATGATAATCCTATCAACAACATTAATTTAACTGAGTGGAAACGGTGCTATTTTAGTGACCTGTGAATGGTGTTTGTAAAAGTTATCATCCCCTCATTACCACCGCCTTTTTATAATACTAACCTATAAACTTATATGAAATTTACATTTTGTACATGAACATGCAGTATGTAAATATTTCTTGGAGCAAAATTTGCACAAGTTTTTCTGCAAAGAGTTAAAAGGAAAACCCAGACATAACATACCGGTAACATAAAGAGACAGTTCACAAGAAACAGTATACATTATCAATGAAAATGTTGTGTATTTCATTAAATCATGCAATGATTCATCTTTGAGTAGGTTTGGAAAAAAGAGAAGAAAACCTGCCGGTACTAAATGCACCATCTATCAACGCTATTCTTATAACGAAATAATAAAATTTTTAGATCAAAGTCGGTTAAGTATATACTTAAAAATCATGTAAATAATTCAAACCCCTTGGAACTCACATTAAGCTACGTTAATCGTTATGAATAGATTTTTAGGGGAAAGCAGATTGGATAAAAGTACTGTATATTTTAAATATGTATTTTGTCTGTAACCAGTTAATGTAGAATAATGATTCAAAAAACAATATTTGTAGATCTTAAAACTATTTTTAAGGCATATTTCAGTTGCCTAATAAAGATAAAAGGATACAACTGAAAACAGCATCTTGAGTGATAAGTTAACCTATAAAATGACACTACATACTGCCTACATCTGATCTAAATTGGATAACAATTGTTTTATTTATGAGCAATTTTAATAAGATAATAACAAACATTTTTATAAACAAATGAGCGAAAATCCAATATGGAGGCAAAAGCACAGCACTCAAACGCAAAAACTTGGGATTTGAAGAATCAGGAGATCTCAGGTAACTTTTCTACCAAACATATTTCTGCTTACAATTTAACGTTTAATCAATTGTTGACGTTAATTTCCCAGGCGTATATTGCCTAATACTATTTGATAGATGTTGATATGCCTGATTACTGGATATTACCCATTTAATCTAACTTCCACGCATTCCAATCTATCCGATACCCAACCTCGGGTAGTCGGAGTTACACCACATCCCCCATCCTAGCCCACGTAAGCATGCGTATACTGACCACCTGTTGCTGAGTGTAAGCGTGCTGACTGTGCATGTATCGCTGGTTGGAGTGAGGGGGCAGGGGAGGGGGGAGCTGGCCACCCCCAGCCATGCGGTACAGCGGCATTGACGTGCCGGCCATGGCTGCCTGCGGTGATGTTGCTCTGATGGCATGGGGACTGTAGCCGTTCTGTCAACACAGTTAACGTTCAGAGCTGTTAATCGATTTTGACTAGGAGATTTAATAGAGATGTGCGAGTACAGGTTTTTTAAGTCGAGTCGAGTTAAAGTTGGCAAAAGATTTGAATCTTAAGTTCGAGTCGAGTATACAAATAATAAAAAAAACACATAGGTCGAGTTGAATTGGATCAAAACAGTGTACAGGGTTGCATTTATAAATGTTGTTATTAAAATATACGTTTAAGTAAATGTTAAGCGAAACTAAACTATTGACTATTTTCTAGTCACTATGACCTGAAAATGACAATAGTAAGTAAAATAAATGGATTCTTACTTCATTGGAAAAAGGAAAGTACATTTATGTGAAATTAAATCATATCAAAGTAATTGCATAGCATTTTGCCATGAAGATAAAATACTTTAAACCTTTTGGTATTAAGGTTGTTATAGCCTATATGGTATTAATACCAGTTTCATTAAAAGATAATCTCAGTTTTTATTTTATTTCCTCCTTTTTATTTATTCTATATTTTGTATAATATGTTTAGGCCTAAGCTACATCTTTCTGCGAATGGAGAAAATAAAATTACATTTAGGCCTATAAGTTAAAATAAACTTTATTTTAATATTTAAAAGACCTATTACATAGTAAAACATTAGCCTAGTTACTTACCACACAAAATGTATTTACTAACATCTTATCATTAATTATAACAGTAATAGTCCTAATAAGAACAATCAGTAACAACATGAAGGTATGTTTGAAAGTGCCTGGCAAATCAATTGATGAAATTGAAGCCATGTCTTAAATAGAGTTTTAAAATATTACAAATTATTTAAAAAATCATTAGTGAAACTTAAACAAGGCTAAAACAAATCACTTGTCTTTAAAACCAGCTCAATGCCAAAGGACAGTTGAGCCTAAAATTAATGGATTGACTCAATTTCAATTATTATGGAAGCACAAACTTCTTAAGCTTACCTATTAGATTTCATTACAGATATGTTTTTGATATTTTACTTTAATAAATGACAAGGTTAGGTTAATCCTGGACTATACAGACAGTGTCCATATAACTCAATCTGAAGGTCCTGGTAAATCCTCCATTTTCGTGTAAAGAGTAACACAAATTTATAAGCCACAACTTACCCATTTATTAATCAAACACTAAAATCCACATCACAACTCTTAACACCTCAAATGCGTTCACACTCAATTTGAATTTACAGACGACGCGCGGCCGCGGACGACCATTAGTAGTGTGGGTAAACGGAGGGAGTAAACTCACTCGAAACTTTTGGGTTTCAGTAAAACCTCAAGTTTTAGTGCCGAACTCGGCTCAAACTCGAAATTTCGAGTACTCGCACATATCTAAGATTTACACATTAAAAGGGAGTTATAAAATATTTTTGAAAGTGTATAATATTTAATACTTTATCCTTTATTACAGGATACATTTGGATCTGTAGCTCCTATAAGGCTCGGGGTTCAGGGATAAGTTAGTTTTTAATAACCAAAGAATACCCGGTTCATTTGATTACCATCTCACACTTTTCCAGATTACTTTCTATTTCAATAGTTTATGTATTTATATTCAGCTCATAACAACTGGTCTTGCTGTTGGGCTACATTTATTGCATAAACAGCCGTTTCGCTGAGCAATTCAATTAAAATCATTTCCCATTTTAATCTTATGGGCAGACAAATTACTTTAAGATCGGCCCAAGCTCTTCAAAATACATGTATTGAACATTTAACAGTAATTTGCTAAACTATTGATTATAGTAATTATTTTGATACCTCAACTGTAAAAATAGGTTCAAATGGACGGGTTATGGTTAATTTAAGATCGGCCCATGCTCTTCAAAATACATGTATTGAAAATTTAGTAGTAATTTGCTCAACTATGGATTATATCATTATTTTGGTACCTCAAATGTAAAAATAGGTTCAAATGGAAGGGTTTTGTCTACATCAAAACTCTTGGCATGGCGTATTATAGATATTGAAAGATTACAAGATGACCAGCCTGTTGTTACACGTGCGAGTGATCACCTGATGGTAGGAGTGGTGAGCCAGCAGCCCCCTGAGGTTGGCCTCGTGGTGACTGTTGTTGTACGGGTGAGTGGAAGACGTCACCTGTTGCTGGGTGTGGTGCACCGTCCCACTGCCTTGCGACTTCATCACTGCACAGCAACCACAGGCACAGGCATGTGTTCACAACTATTGTCTTTGATAATTTATCAACCACAAAATCTTTACATATAATTCTGTCAGCAAAATTTGTAAGTCAAAACTGTGGAAGTTTGAAAAGTCATAGGATGATGGGAAAGGGCTCAAATATAATGTCTTGATCCTGGGGATTCGGAGAAAAATAGCAGTAATTCTATAAAGTTACCAGCAAATGATAACGTAAAACACCCTTTTTAGGGGGGGGGGGGGATTTAAAAACGTATGCTTTGTTTACATTAAAACATGGGATTACGTGACTATTTTATTTATACACTGACATGTGTTTCTATTGATATTGTCTTATCGCAACGACAAATCTCAGTATGTATAGAGTAAAAAAAAACAGATGGTACAGAGTATTGGAGCAAGGTTAGGGGCTTTGGCTCCTTCAAGCCACTACCAACTAGTTTTCTAGCAACTAATTTTCTAATTCTCAAGAGTCAAAAAATGATCACAACTGATGTGAGCAAGTAAGATCAGACGCGGAGGACAATGTAAGCAGAGGTCTCTTCCATACGTAACAGATAAATATAGTTTACAATTGTAACTAAAGCAAAACCAAATAATTATCGCTGATTTTGCATTAAAGAAATTTCATAATTCATCAAAAGCAAACATGTGACCTCCTCCAACTCAACCGAAAAACACACACATTTTAACCCCCTCGTATCTATTGCTATGGGCCAACTGGCCTGTGTGGCGATCCAATATCAGTTGATGATTTCTAACAGCATTCAGCCTGACCCACACTACTCGGCTGAACTTGGAATGTTTGACGTGTTCGCAACTAGTGTGGGAGCTGCACGAATACCCAATACCCAATTTTTACATTGTTGATAACAAATTACGATTGTTCACTGACTTTCCGGAGAATTTTCAGCTGTATATTCGGACATATTCACGAGTAGTGTGGAACATGCTAAAGTCACATGGACAAACCAGTAGTGACCTTTTGTGTTAAGTATTTTAGCAGATTGGTGAGATCGAACCATGTCTGTCTTGTGATGCCTAGCCACTGCGTCCAGTAAAGATAATAAGGCTCTTTTGGCCTATCTATTGGGTAAGTTTTTAGATCTTCGTATACACTGTAGGATGAGCTAGCATTGATGAATTTAAAATATTCATACATTTTGCCATTCGACTAGAGGGTGAAAGCAAAACTGTCTTCTCAAAATCCTCATTATATTACTTCTAAGCCCATTTAAAATATTTCAAATAAAAGAAAGCTCGTGTTAGTTTCCTGATTGCAATTATTTGCCAAGCAAGTGACTAGTGAGCTGTTACCTTGCTGAGGATGGTGGGGGGAGCGAGCGTGGTGCATGTTGCGTTGCTGCAGCTGTCCCGGCATCTGCGCCAGGCCCTGTAGCGGGGACACTCGGTTGTGGTACGGGGGGAGCCCCGGGGGGCTGGTGTACTGCCTGGTGGCAGGGGGCGGGGCCACAGGTCCCCCCGCACTGCCATTGGTAGGCGGGGGGTACATCCTGCCATCCACGATGATGGACCCAATAGTCGAAGCCACTACAACATCAATTCATTAATATAACCATAGTTTGCGAGAAAAATTCAAATTTTTTTTTCTTGAAATATCTAAGTGGAATAGTTCAATAATATTTTCATAATTCCAGACAACACACAATAACAAATAATGGTGTTATTTCACAATTTTTAACTGTATCATCTTGGTAGACAAAGTCTGAACTTTGGTTATTTGAAGCAAGTAGAACCTGTTTAAATGTGAAATACTACAGAAGCTGTAGTGGTGGATTTCTGTTTTGTTTTGGTTGTGGGAAGTAAGGAATGAAATTTAAAGATTTCAAACAAAATTAAATCATATTCAACTTATAAGAAGAAGAATACAAAAATCGTTGAGGAAATATCAATGGAGATTTGGTAACCTACAAAAGAATAACAACATTAAAATATTCTTATCACCTGTTTTGGACTAAGGGGAACACAAAAGGAGAATATAAAAACAAATTTGTAAAAACCCCTGGTAACATGTTTTTCATTTTAATTTTAAAACGTGGCGAGAAAGACATTTAATGTAGAAGAAGAGACTTTCACCGAGAGAGGTTGCAGTAGGAAATTTCAGCAAGACACAAACGCAACCTCTTGACATCAAAAATGAGGCAATAATCTGGCAATAAAGTATAAGGTTTTTAGGGGTGGGCGAGTAGCGTTTTTTAAAATCAAGTCGAGTTGAGTCGAGTAGTATTAAACCATACTACTTGAGTTTCGAGTCGAGTAGTTCTTTAAAAAGTAAAAAAAACTCATTTGAATTTTTTTATTGAAAATAATGTTTTTTACATATTAAACTTTAATTATAAACATAGCATTTTATTGAATTATTAATGTTATTATTTATTTTATTTTAACCTTTATTTTACTATGAATGAATATGATTTAAATGAAAAAATAATATATATATATATATATATATAACCACAACAAACAAAAGACAAGTATTACAAATATATATCCATACAAATATTTTGGGTTAGTTTATCAAAACCAGAACATTTTAACAAGAAAGTGATTTTTTGACCCCGACCCAAACACACCCTTTACCCCTCTCTTACTTATCTTAACTCACAGGTATCCATAAATAACCCACGTGTCATTGTCTCCTTTCATATGAGCTAAAAATAGATTTTAGGCTTATTTTTCTCTATTTTAGTCACTTATTTTGTTAAACATTGGTTAGCGGCGTAAACGTGGATAAACGGCGGGAGTAGTTATGCTATTGCCAAGTATTTGGGGTAAAAAGCGGGAGTATCAAACTACTCGACTCGAATTTTCGAGTAGTCTCTAATACTCGCTCGGCCTTCGAGTATTAGAAAATACTCGACAGGTACTCGAAAACTAGAGTACTCGCCCTCCCTTAAAGGTTTTTCCATTCATTCACCTTCAAACATATATAAGAAATTAATTCACTGCACTAATTTGTCATTTCTGAGCACAAAGTATAAATTCTATATGCAATTTTATTTTGTGTTTTTTGTAAAAAATAAAATAATTCTTTATTCAATTTCAGGTCTTTTAAGTCAGTTTTGAAAGCTGTTCGGTTGAAGCCCCAGGGGAAATTTAATATTCACGGAGGCTTCCGGTCAACAAAAGGCAACCTATCACAAAGGAACCCAGCACACATAAATTTAAGTAGGAAGGGGAGGGGAGGTTCTAATAAATTTCTGAACTTACTTTGCAAAATTTGAGGATTCTTGCTAGTCTAAAAACTTTTGCATTGCCATCACGTCTAACATATATATTTTGTCTAAATCTTACGGTTTGCAAATCAAGATCACAGGATTGTTGGTGCATTATTTTTATTTGATTATAAACTTAGTAGAACATTCCTAATTTATCGTGTCTTAATGTAATTGCACAAGATGAAATGTAAACAATAAGTGATTTGTAATAAACAAATTTTTAAAACATTTAACCCAAATACATAGCAAGTAAAAAGATACTTCTCTTGAAAACCTAGAAGCAACGTTTTCCCATAATTAGCACAAAGCAAAATAATAAATAAATAAATCAAACACATTTTGTTGAGAACCCGAAAACATCAACATTTCCCCACAAACTTCATGAAAACACCACCACGTTTCTTCCACAGAACCCTCATAAAAGTGTTCCCAAAATCATCCTTAATACACAGCAAATAAAATACTTCTAATCAAAATATGGAAAACCAGTGTGCAGCCGTAAACACAAATTAGAAAAACTAAGAAACTTACTGTCACGATATAACAGGCTTTCACTGGGAGTTTTAAAAATCTTTGACTGCAAAACACCTAAAAGAAGTAGAAGAAATTTGTAAAAATGATTTGTTCAGTTTTAAAGTTGTTCCCCGAGTAATGAAATTTTAAAACAACAATACTAATTAGGCACAAATGTTAATACCAACAACTCCCCTTGTTATTTTTTTGTGAGTGAATTCTTGCTAAGACCCAAACAAAATGTTTGATACTTGACCATATGAACTTACTGATGAGTAGGGAACAACTATGTTGAAATAGTATGGCTGCATCTAAATAGACAAATATTACTTAACAACTGCATTTGACATGATTATCTATCTAAGTAATGGATGGCTAACGAAGAATTTCAAGTTTTAAGACACATTATTTGTTACACAAATCTAATTTTTCAGTAAAAAATGTTATTGTTATGCTATAATGTGAATGCTATAATTGAAATGACAGCTAAAATTTGATAAGCCTAAACATTTTTTAATTTAATATATTTATAGACAGATTTATATAAACCCACAGAAACTAAATGTGTTTTTTACAATATTTTTGTCTTATTTTTAATGGTGTTTTGCAATTCTTAAAATATACGAAGGTTTGATCCGGGGGCTTGGGCTAAAATTAAATAATCCCACAAAAATTACTCATCTCCCAATGGACACTTAAACATAAAGACAATCTGCTGCGCACAGCTGTTCATCTAGATTGTTGAATTACGAATGACTTCTTGTGAATTTGTTGGGAGCGACTCAGGGGAGAAACGATGGACATGATTTGTTTCTTAGATCACCGCCAGAATTCGCCGCTCGGTTGTTCATGCTTCTTGACATGTAACATCAAGCTGTTTTGGTATGCCATGGGGCAAGCTTAGTGTATACGGTATCATAATTCTGATCTTGAGGTCCTTGGTTTGAATATGATTATGTTTGTTTACACAAATCTATTTGTAATATGTTGATTTAGTTATTTTGGAGCTTTTAAAACATTTTACAGGCATGGTTGGTTGATGGGAATTTTCATGGGTGCTTATTAAATTAAGTAGCTTGGGTTAGGTAAGGTTTATAAGATAGTGAGGTCCTGTATGTTGGTTTTTGTTCATTTGGCCATCCCAGCTTCAGTTTGTCTTCGGCATCAGTCTTCTTATAAACCTCACCTCAACGATACTCAACATAATAAGTACACACGTAAAACCCACTAACAAACCACCAGAATGTATTTCCTTCTGCTTTTTACCCCCGATTAGGTTGGTTTGGTTGGGTTGTCGTATTCCGGTCGGGCATTGGTCAATTACTTCATAGAAACCCAGTTATTTGTTTTATAATTGGTTATGTTGGCGATATGCCAGCATTTTCTGGCAATGATTCAAGAAACTACTCTCTTCCATCGTTTCTCTCTTAAGTTACACACTAATTTATTTTAATTACAAAGTTTATTACCTGTTTTTGTCTATCTGATTATTTTATCACTGTTATTACTATGAATTCTATGAACTATCGGAGATTTTCATTATGTTGCGTGATAGTTTGTCTTTGTGGAGGATAATGTCGCAGTAAAGTATAATTCATGAACTGAAATATCCTTATTATTTTGAAGCTTGTTATGGCCACTCCACTTTGTTGCCATTTACAAGTATTTTTGTGTTAAGTTATTACTGTCTAAGTAAATTTAATAATGGTTTATCTGTAGATAGATAATGAATATATGTTTTCGATCAGCGACTGCTGAAGTGCTGAAAACCAAACAAATTTAAACTGAGATAAAAAATTACATTTAAGCAAAACTGTATGGTTATATGTGCTGGTAAACTATTTTTTCAAACCTTTTTCAATTATTTTTGGAGTGAACTTATATTAATCATAAACGTATATTTAAAAAGTTGTTAGGAACAGTTATTCCAGATTATTTTTCTAGTATTGATAGTACTAATTCCTAACTAGTACCATTCCTAGTATTATAATCAGTACAAATTGTTAGCAATAATATGAAAGTAATTAATCCATAACACGGCAGAAAGCCAGACAATAACAAACCAATTGTCTATTTCGGTTTAACCCACTGGCGTATACATACGAGCTGGTCTCGTTCCTTACTTGTAATTTTATTAACCTGTGAATTGGAGTATAAAATTGGTGATTTTAAATGGATTAATGGCGTATTTTAATTAAAATATTGTTTTCTTTCAGTTTAGAGAGTCACATTGGCACACACACAGTAGACATAAGTAAAAATTAGCAAAATCAGTGTTGACCATGTGCAAGTCTCAAAGAATTAACCAATCCCGTCAACTTCCAAGCAAGCCTGCCACGGTTTGTTTTACTTGGGCCCTCCCACCAACGTTGCCACAGACCGGTTAACTCATTGAGAGTTGCACAACTGGTCAGTTTTGGTTGTGTGCGGGAATCGAACCCACGAACATCGTATCACCACCTGGCCAAGGTGTTTCCACGACGTAGCCAACTCAGCTAACACGACAAAAGGCCTGTGGCGGCGATATTAAGGTTTTTCAGTCAGTCTGCGCCCCTAGCGGATAGAACCGTAGATGCCCGCAGTCATTAGTTACATATTTTGCTACTAGAGGGCATCACCAATCAATTCCTGTTATAGGCTACTGCAAATAGAATAAAATTACTACCTCAATGGGTTAAACTTATGGAAAACACAATTTAAAAATATTTGTATCACAATCATTTAGACCAGTGGAGAGTCTTTTATGTGCACCAAACAATAAAGTGAAAGTGGAGTATTCACTACTCACCAGGTATAAGGCCTAGCAAGCAACAAACACAAATTTACATTAAAAATATACTTCAACAAACAAAGAGTGGGATAATATTCCATAGGTCAAAATAAATAAACAATTTTATATATAAACTTAGGGACCTTATCTCACTTCTTTTTGCATCCATGCGACTGGACTGTGTTTTAATTAGCACATTAGATTTTTGGAACCACTTGAGGCTGTGACTTGGAAACTTTGCACAAGTACTTGTTAAAGGCTAGTTTGGTACTGAATTTTAAGTTTTAAAAATTGGTGTTTCAATGTCACAGCCATTTCAGTTGTTTAAAGGTTAATAAACTTGAAAATAACAATTTTTTAAATATTTGTCTAGGTGTTCAACAAATGTGTACTTTTAATCAAAAAAGGATGGTGTAGGTAATGCTTTGAGTACCACCACCAAATGAGACGGGATTTGAACCCCCGATGCAAGCACTACCCCATGGCCAGGAGAAGAATGCCTCGGACTGCTCAGCCTTCTGATCAGACGACGGCAGCTGTATCGAACCAGGTGGTATTTCAGGGTAACACGCTGGACGAGTTAGTTCCGCTGAGCTGTAGATTAATACAATTTTTCAATTTTCAAGAGCTTTGAAAAACTGAAATGGCCTCTATTTTTAAACAATACAAGGTGGATAAATCAAATTCAATAACAGATTAGCCTTTAACAAGTTTAATACCATATGTGCTGATTTCCAAGTCAGTATCTCAAGTGGTTCCTAAGATATGATGTATTAGTTTAAAACCGCACATAGAGGCAGAGATGGGAAACAGAGTGAGACAGACCTTACCATCTTGACATCGCTAATTTGCTTTGACCTATGGAACCATTTCCTAACATTTTTAAAGCAAATTTAACAAAACCCAGTATACAACTACTGCACTCTATGCGAGCATATATTACAAATGGTTGAATCAATAGCATACGATGGCAGTAGAATATGTGACATAATACGACAGAAATGGATAATAATCTAATATAATAGAAACATTTCTGTCTTTCAGAAATAGCATTCAATTTTATTTTAATGCAAATTACATTAAAATTATAAAAGTGTAGGAGTTGTATTCTATAAAAGTGAGTTTCACATCACTGCAGCATGAACTAATACTATGCTTGGTAAACATATACTGTATTGTCAAAATACATTTCTTAACAATATGAAAAACATATCTCTTTACAGAATATTTTACAAAACTGTTTGTTCTACTAAGGATATGATTCTGCAGGCTCTGATTAGCCTCTAACACAGGCCTATTTGTGATTACATTTGAATAGTTTGCGCTAGAAGCAAGAGTCATAAAGTTTGTGGTAACTAAAATGGTTGAAGGGATTGCAAATATTCCAGTTCAAACACGACTCCCAATTCTTTTGCAACTTCCAAGGATCTAACCAAATAGATTTTGAAACTCAACTGATTGGTCACTAAACAAAAAAAAAAATACAAAATTAAATTTAACTGATTGCTTCACTTAAATTAAATTGGTGATTAACAGAGATGATCGTTGCTCTTTTATTTTTCAAGGTTTCAAATGTTCAGATAATGAATTTAAATGTAGTATCTGACCTGTTTGAAACTGTATATCACAATGCTTGAAGAAGAGGTACAGTAATTATTTTGGATATTTAGCAGGTATTTACAAAAAGTAATCCGCTACACAGGTTCCCCCGAGTCCAAAAGTGGTTCTGTACAATAAGTTTTATACTCTTAAAGCTGAGATATAGCTTAACGTATAAACCTGTGTACAAATTATTATTTTGTTTAAAGGAAACTGAACAGTAACAGGCCTATTCTTACACTGGCACTGGCATTTATTCTTACTTATTAACATACAAATAACACTCATTTTTCAAATTATTTTCAACAGCTTGGCAATCTCTTTGTGTCTTACTTCACCCGACACATAAGACTTCAGATCTGTGTGTGATGTATCCAGCAAAGTAAAGGTGAGCCATTACTGTCTGAGTTGTACAGTATTAATTCAATTTACTTGCCAACACCGGGACTCGAACCACGACAGGGCTGCCGTGGTTTCAGAGTCTGTCACCTTGACTACTACGCTAACAACTAACAACACACACATTAATCTAAACTCAATTAAAGCCAATGATATAAAAACAAAGTTTCAAACAGACCTTTGATGAGATCGGGAACTTTGTCCAGGGCTAAGTTGATCCTAACAGGTATCTCGGGGTTTGGAATGTCGGCCCTGCGACTTTTTATCCTCTGCAGATGAGTTGTCAGATTCCTGCAAGAAGTATTACAAATGTTATGAAAATACAAAAATTAGGTACAAAGAACTTTTGATATTCTTCTCAACATTTTAGAGACCAGCCAGTAAACAGGTGTTCCTCACAGAGTTCTCAGGGTCTCACATCCCACAAACATAAAGTGCAATTCAGTAAAAACTTAAAAGGCGAACAACACAGTAATAAAATTTGTATCCATTTTAGTCCCTGAACTGCTTTTCTAATATAAATTTGATTAATACCTCGTTTCAATAACAGTTTAAATTTGTACTTGTAAGAAGTGATAGCATATTATGTTTTGACAGAACCATTTTCAAAACAGCACTGTGCTGCTGTCATAAAGTTTAAATAAAACAACAAAAACGAACACACTCACGAATACACGAAACATTACAAATAAACAAAAATGATAGGCATATCACACACATCAGTTAGATCAGATAAACTTAGGCCTATCATATAACATTATAAATAAATACTTTGGGGAAATTTCCTATATATAGTAGCCGCTCGCTAATCCGGCACGATCAGGACTTTGGCAGTGCCGGATTACTGAAAATGCCATCTAAAAATAGCCGTTATTACGAGAATAACAAAAATACCGCTAAAAAAGAGTGCCAAAAGGAAATCACTGGTTAGCGGGCCATTATTCCATGTTTTATTGTGCTTTCTCTTGGGATTTCGGTAGTCATGGAAAATGTTAAAAACAAAACATCATTTCAACCAGAAAAAATATTTATAGTACGGTATAATATTTTAATACTTACAGTACACTTACTCCTGCCGATTGCCCAAAAACTCTGCCAAACGCGTCCAAAAGGCTTATCCAATAGTGCAATACAAATGTTTAGAACCCTTAGACCGATGCCGGATTAGCGGGCTTTTACTGTACGACAAGAGGACGAGGGGAAATTCTAGGAGTCCAGCATTTTCTACACCCCTGCCAGGAATTAACACACAAAGCTTACGTTTTGCTGAAGAGCAGCGCCATGTCACTTCCTCGGCTGAGAGCCATGTTGACGAAGTCTATACAGTGGTCAGTCAGGGCCGACAGCTGCTCCAGTGCGAGTTTCTTCTCGTTCAACGTCTTCTGCTTGCCATCACAGACCTCGTTCAACCGAACCACCAGCTGTTTGCCTCTCGCGTTGATCGTGTTGGTCAACCTGGTGTCAACAACAGGCAATAAGTAGCAGAACAACATAGCTTCTATATGTGTGGACACTGTTAGGTAAAACTTATTCCATGTTCTCACAAAAGTGTCGTGAAATAATCACCACACAATTTATATGACCATTGAGATTCCAGCAATAGTGCATTAAGATTATGACGACATTTTAATGTTTTGTTTCTCAATTGAAGAGTTTGCAGCACCTGGGATAGTACTTGCACTTTTACAAAAAGTTTAATTAGACAGCCAAAAAGAAAGAAATGTTTTACATACTTATTCATGATTTAATTCAAATATCTTTCTTCAAATATGTTACACAAATTATACGGACAGAATAACATCACAAAGGTATTTATTTTCAACACCTATTTTAAATTTGAGTCCATACTTTGTGTTTTTCTTAAAAAAAAGTCTAATTAAGCCTATATTTGTCTACTCTGAGACTAGGGTTTAAGCTGGGAAAAAGATTATTTGGCCAAAAAAGATACAAGCTCCTAGAGAATTTCAGCAAAAATATTTTCCTTTTAGCATTTTCATCGTGAGTCATTATTATTTATTTTGTCGCAAGTCGTTTTTTGTGTGTATTTGTTTTAGCGAATTTCCACTATAGGGAAGAAGCTATTACTGTAGGTGGCATGGTAAGACCTAGGCCCGGGACCATGATAACTTTTCGTTTTGAGGCCCCCAGATTGCCAAAAACAACATTCGTTCAAATTCATATTATATATATATATATATGTGTGTGTATCCGCAGGCAAGATAACTTTTGTAAAAATGGTCCGATCTCGATTAAATTTGGTATTAACGTGCAAGACAGCATCTATTTTCATGAGTTAGAGAACCAGACAGGTCGCACAATTTTAAGAGGGGTTTTGGGGGGGTTTTGAACCAAAAAAATGAATTTTTTGAAGTTTTTACATATAATTATTTTTACAACCAAACTTGAGTTTACACTATTGGATTCAGCTTAAAAAGACAAACAATTTGGTATTTTTATCATCGCTCTACGTCAGTTGGTAACCGAGATATTGAAAGTGCTAAACACAGTATGTTGTCCAATGTTAATATCTTATAGGGAATAAGTAAAATTTTACATTTCACTTATTAATGAATATATATTAATGAAACTTGGTATGTGGCTTCATATGGTTGGGGTTTATTGATGTTTGCATAAAAAACCCATTTTTTGTGGTCCCCATTGTAGCACTCAGCAGCTTGTTTTTGTGTGTACTCAGCAGCTATATTGTTATTCTTATGGAGAATAAGAAACTTGTGATATCTTGCTTGTTTATGAACATAAATTGGTAAAACTTTGTATGTTGCTTAATCTAGTGGTGATTCATTGGTATTTTAATGGAAATCTGATTTTTGTGGCCCTTGATGCAGCAAACCTGCTTACTCAGTCCTAATGTTTTTCTCAAGAAGAATATATAAAATGTGATACCTCGCTTATTTATAAATATGCCTTAACCCTTTGAGTGCTAAGCTTCTGAAAGTAGTAGTTGAATCCGTGATGTTTTGTTGATTTTTTAAATATATTGAACGCCTGAACAGTTAAAATTAATATAAACGTGCTTCGGCTGGACACACACAGTAAAGGATAGGTAAAAAGTAGCAAAACACCTGATCAGATGTGCAACTCACAAAGAATCCACCCATCCCGTCAGCTTGGACCCAAGCCGTCCACCGTTTGTTTAAGGTCCGCCCTCCTCTTTAACTCTGCCACAGACAGGTGAACTCTCCATGAGTTGCACATAAAAACCACCGACTGTGACGGGATTCGAACCCTCGATCCAAGTTTTACCCCCGGCCAGGAAGGTAACGCCTTAGACCGCACAGCCACTGATCAGACTAGCAGCTGCAGTGGATCAGTTGGTATTATAGAGACTAGGCACTGGACGAGGTAGTTCAGTTCGTGTCTACCAGGTTCCACCACATGTCAGACTCAGACTGCAGACTGAGCGCCTAACGGTACAATCGCTTATGAAGCAGTAACAGTGTTTATTGATAACAGATTCAAAAGACGATATATCGGTCCATAGCACTGAAAGGGTTAATTAAAGTAGGTAACTGGCTTCATAACTTAGTGAAGTACCATTTGAAATGTGCTGAGTATGCAGGTTTGCTGCAACAGGGGTATTTAAGGTTTAACCATTTACTAATACACTTATATTTAAGTTTACTGTTAGTTTTAGCAAATTTCCCTTAAAGGGAAGAAGCTATTACCGTAGTCAGCATGGTAAGACCTAGGCCCGGGACCATAACTTTTTGTTTTGAGGTCAACAGACCCCAAAAACACCATTAGTTCGAAACTGTATACATATATATACACTATACGACCAGTAGTAAACTACCGCAACGCCCCTTGCTATAAATTAGCAATGATAAGATAAAAAAACATATACATGTAACAGAAGATTTTAGTCTCACCAACACCTCCGAACTTATAGATAAGACCAAGAATACGCTATAGAAGAAATAGTGTCAACCCATCTTAAGAAAAAAAGAGAGCAATATATGTGTCCGTGGGTGTGATAACTCTCGTGAAAAAGGTCCGATTTTGATACAATTTGGTACTAAAGTGAAAAGCAGCATTTATGACTTAAGTTCGAGAACCAGACAGATCGACCCGTCCAAAGTGGTATTTTGGGGTGGTTTTGTACCCCAAAAATGGGGTTTTTAAAGTTTTTAGATGTAATATTTAAAAAAGACAAATTTTAGTTTTTACCATTGGATTCAACTTTAAAAAACCCATAATTTGGTGTTTTTATCATTTCTCTACGTTAATTGGTTACAGAGATGTTGAAAGTGCTAAACACAGTACGTTGTCTAGTGCTAATCTTATGTAGGATAAGAACAAAATTATATATCGCTTATTTAAGAACGTATACTAACAAAACTTGTTATACGGCTTCATCTAGTTGTGGTTTATTGTTATTTACTCATATCCCATTATATACTGCATTATATACTGCATACTCATCCCCCATTTTATTCTTATGGAGAATAATCAAAATGGTATATATCATCAATGAAACTTGGTATGTATCTTCACCTAGTTGAGTAATATTGATATTTACATAAAAACCCAAATACTGTGTTCCTTGTTGCAGCAAACCTACGTACTCATCCCCAATGTTATTCTTATGGAGAATAATTCTAATTGTATATATCGCTTATTTTTTGTGAATATATTTTTATGAAACTTGGTATGGGGCGTTATGTGGTATTAAGACTTATATTATGGATTGGAAATTCGCTGAGTACGCAGGTTTGCTGCGACGTGGGTATTAATTTGCTTGTTTCAACAAACCATTTGTATGTCCACAACCATTTTTGGACTGTTGTCACGAAGGAACCTCACTTTTTTCACTATCACTAGAAATATCAGTTTTTAATTATTGTTTACTGCTTGTACCAGTACTTGTACTAGCATTACTGATGTTGGAGGGCCGGAAAGCTTCTACATCTTTAATTTCATTCAGTCTACTTTTCTTGGTAACAATACAATCTTATCCATTTAAACTATTGTACTAATGCCTGTAATGGAAATATACTAAAATATTCTAAAACAATACGTCACTAAAACAAATGAAAATCAAACACAAAATAACCTCAAAGCATAACACGATCACATTTGCGCAATACCGATTTCGAGATGTCTGTTTTCGCTATTTGAGAATTGCTATTACAGAGTGCACGCCTAGCCAAGCCACAGCGCATGACGTCAGCTACTGCCGCCGTACAACTGTCGCATCAGCAACTCGCTTGTTCCACGGTACGCAGTTGAACCCCACAGCAACTGTCACTGTCTACCTCTACTTCAGGCTTGGCGCCGTGGAAACCAAGCTTCATGTAATGGAGGCTCGGCTAGCACTCACTCAATCAGAGGCGATCGGTAAAGAGATGTAGTGCAACCAACGCAATGTTGTCAAGCCTCCATAATATCCCAACTGACTATTCTCTGTCTTAGTTGTGGATCGTGATCCCGTCGCGTCTGACCAAGGGTCGCATGACAGACTATGTTATATATTTAGCTTTTAAAATAATACAGAAACAAGTTGCGAAATCAAATGGTGTTTTAATCAAATGGTTTGGTTAAAAATAGATTTTTTTCAATCAAGTTAAACAAATTTGTATAGCCTACATTTCTTTTCAGCAACAAAGCGACAGCCTGCCCAAATATTGTCGCATTTCCGAGGTGCATGTCTCATTTTGCGATAAATGCGACCGCAGCTTAACCTTGTCTGAGACAATATCTTGTGTACCGTAATAATCATGTTCATTCCTAATAGTAATATAAAAGGTAACAGTTTCTAAAATATAAATGGCTGATTAAGTTTATTGTTATGAGCTGCTCCCCCACAAATGTTTGTAATTGATAAACGCATATTAAATAAAAGAGTAGAAAAATTGTCAAAAAATAACTATGACAGTCTGTAGTTAAATATAATTCTTATAACAGCTGTTTATTTTAATGAATTAAGAAAAAACACATGTGACATAAACCAAATGAAACTCTCCTCCATATGAATAACATGGGAACTTGGAAGACTCGTAGGGCAGAGCTCTGAGGCCTAAATAAAAATTCTGCCTCTGTTACGACTTTCTACACCAAAAAAAAAAAATCATCAAGAATTTTCTTTCTTTTTTTTAAATTACCTTCATTTAAAAAAAAATCATTCAAATGGTTTTCTTGCAAACTGCTTGAACTAAATGACCCGATTATTTTAATATACAGAATTATCGTAAATATTTATAGCTAAGCAAACTTCTATTATTAAAAAAGTGTTAAATAAGTTATTCAATTTATATATATGAGAAAGTGTCTTGCCATTTAAGTAGTGTGAATATAGTTATAACACACTAGTCGGTCTGTTGCTCAAGACCGTGCGAATGTGTTCCGTCTTGTGTCTTGCCATTTAAGTAGTTTGAATATAGTTATAACATACTAGTCGGTCTGTTGCTCAAGACCGAGCGAATGTGTTCCGTCTTGTGTCTTGCCATTTAAGTAGTTTGAATATAGTTATAACATACTAGTCGGTCTGTTGCTCAAGACCGAGCGAATGTGTTCCGTCTTGTGTCTTGCCATTTAAGTAGTTTGAATATCGTTATAACATACTAGTCGGTCTGCTAGTCAAGACCGAGCGAATGTGTTCCGTCTTGTGTCTTGCCATTTAAGTAGTTTGAATATCGTTATAACATACTAGTCGGTCTGCTGCTCAAGACCGAGCGAATGTGTTCCGTCTTGTGTCTTGCCATTTAAGTAGTTTGAATATAGTTATAACATACTAGTCGGTCTGTTGCTCAAGACCGAGCGAATGTGTTCCGTCTTGTGTCTTGCCATTTAAGTAGTTTGAATATAGTTATAACATACTAGTCGGTCTGTTGCTCAAGACCGAGCGAATGTGTTCCGTCTTGTGTCTTGCCATTTAAGTAGTTTGTGTTCAAAGCTCATAACGTATGTACAGACAGCTGTAAAAGAATGCAACTGAATTAAAATTAATCTTGATTTTATCCTCATGGGCAAAAAACAAACTTTGTCGGTATCCTGGGCCCTTTAGAATGGGGATATCGAAAACTGAAAACCACTTTGCACAGCTACGGATAGAGACCATTTATTTTACCATAGTCGTCAAAATTGATTCTGAAATAACTAAGGAGTTCTGTTCACAAAAATCGCCTTGGCATATCATAGACATAGATTGCTTGAGTTTATTTGATAAAAGCAGTGGCTTTTTTAGGCCAAATCACGGAAGGCTCAGGCTTTGGGGGGGATGTCAGACAGAAAAAGTTGACATTAGAAAATTTAAAATCCCATAGCAAGCTGATATTAACGACAGTCTTATCGTGATGCAGTGCTTCGAAAGTAGAAACGTTAAGGTGATGCAATATTTACTGGCGAGACGTATCTGTATTATATCATCAACGCTGACGTCGTTTTGTGTTACAGGTGCAGCCATATTGCAATTACCTGGGTAATTAGCCGTCTGTGAATTCATAACGATAACACAACATAAAACTTGGAATAAATTTGGTTTTATCCCTACTGTAACTGATTAGCCTTAGGAAATGCTTCAAATAAAAAAAAACGCCGTGATAATTATCAACATAACCTCAAATTGCAGTTCAAAGGCGCATTTAGATCACACAATTTCACCGCTAGAAATAACCTGTGTTGAGCAATAAGAAAAAGTCAGCAATACCTAAAGTAACTTGGATTATAGATTTTGCCTCTGAGTTGCACTGGACCTTCCGCAATACTTGGTATTGAATGGAAGAGAACAAATATTAAGTTGCAGAAATTTAAAATCTTAAACAGAAAGTGACGTCATTGACTATAAATACTGAAGTAGACTCCTCATTGCCCCTAGTTTTGTGTGTGCCAGGATTCAAAGAGGACGTAGTTTACACTAATCACCAACAGAGTATACTTCTGTCAACTATTACTTATCCTCTCAAGGAGGGGATAATCAACAGTTTTGGTGTGTCAGGAAGCAAACATAAGTTGATTATCACTTGCTTTCTGGGATGGAGATATTTTACCAGTTATCGTAAATAACCAAAATAAATAGTTGATAATAGCAGCACAATCTGTCAGTGACCTAATCAAACCACGTCCACTTCAAATTCTGGCTAAAACTAAAAGTGGGACAGCTGTGCCATATAGATGGGATGTCTCCTTCAGTATATATATAGAGTCAATAGTTCAGTATATATATAGTCAATGGTGACAATGTCGTTTGCATATACAACTTTAGGGTGTCAATTTGCTCTACGGTCGCTTGTGAGGTTATTTTGTTAGACCTTTATGTAGGTTTACTCTAGCTTAGGTTGCAAATGAAGTTGGTTTTGAAATAGCCTAGTATAAACATACTTTAAAGGTGTAGGTGTGCAAGTGTCTGGCACTTCATTTGTGAAGCGTGAGTCAATTCAATTGTATTTTTTTTATAATGATTGCTGTTATATAAAGAGCCAGCGTCGTTATTATTGTTATGCAATTTCAATCTAGGGCCTATACAAATAATTTCACAGCCTGCAACAACATTCTCCTTTTTTTATTGCACCGCTGTGCTGCAATTTTGTTCTCGTGCCATTTTTGTAGCTGCCGTGTGGCAACCAAATGTTATTTTTTTCAACTATTCCGATCTTGAAATTTAAGATTATTTTTACTGTGAAAATCTATGGCTATATTAAAGTTTCAGCGGAAACCCTAATTTAGCTGCATTATTTTACAGCTCTAAATGGCATAACGCTCCGCATATTCTTGTGCACTGTATCATAAAATGTCAGTGGTGAACGATCATTTTCAGCATTTAAGAGAATAACAAATTATTTCCAAACTACTTTAACAGAAGACTATCTAAATCATTTTTGTCATGTTGAACATAGGATGTGAACTTACTTCAAAACTTAGCTGTGATAAATTTTCAACAACGAAAGCAAGACGTGTCAAATTGTTTTAGGAAGGGGATGAAAATAAGAAAAAGAAGTCAGAAGACTATTATTTATTTTATTATCCTGAATAACACTCTGGACATTTGCGTATGTGATTATAATATACAGTAGAACCTCGTTAATCCGTCACCTACGGGACCGGGAGCATGGTCGGAACATCAAAAAGGTCGGATTATCAGAGGAACGCGTTTATTGACAAAAAACATAGTAAAACTGTATTTTGAACATAAAATATTGCACTAAAATTGTTCAGCAATCTAGAAAACTAAAGAAGGGTCTAAATAATTCAAAACATAATTAATCACAGTAATTCACAAAAATGATATAAATACTTAGAAAATGTTCTGTATTGAGAGCAGACTGTTAAAGTTTTAAGGTTATAAAGCACGATAAAACACTTGGCCTATCGATGCATAATGGTAGCTCAGACGTAGTACATTGATCTTTTCACTATACACTAGATATATAAAAGTGAATATCATAAAACGCTGTTTATTAATATTTCAGTTGAGTAAAATATATTTTTAACACCATCAGACTCTGCTAACGCAATTGTTTAAAAGAAAATACAAAAAAAACTGAATGTTTGAAATCACTGTCTAATGGCCTTGCACTGGCTGAAAAAAGTCTATAATGTTCTTCTGCTTGGCAGAGGACAGCCTCGCCTTTGCTGCATTATTCCTCCATTTTCATATCCACAAAATATCCATTGGGGTGGACATTGAACACTCTTCGATGTACTGAAGGGCCAAGTCAAAAGCATTTTTTGCATCTGCATGTGAAACGCGTGTCGTGGGTTCAAAATCTTCATCTTCAACGTCTTCTTGCTCTTGCTCATTTTCTGTGCGGATTATATTTTCAATGATTTAATCGTCAGTTAGATCTTCCGTTGTGCAGTCGTCATCAGCTGTTCTAATCCAATCGGTAACCTCGCCGGTCTCGATTTCTGGTTGCAACGAACGTAAATCTCTTAACATTGCTGGTGTATCTACATCTTGATCTTGACCACTTGTTTCTGCGGTTGCGTTTTCTTGGTTTCTGCCAATTTATTCTGGTGCTGCTTCTGTTTCACTTTCATCTTTTTCGTTCATTTTTGGCCACAACTTCCGCCAAGATTTTTCAAGTGTAGATGCAGGCAGTTCTTCCCAAGCCTCAGTAACAGTGTAAATTACATCTTTTATGATGATGGATTTTATAGCCTCAAGTAAGCTGCTGCCTTCCTCTGTTTTTTCTAGGCGGGATCCAATATATTTTCGGCGATATCTCCTCTTCAGCCACTCAATCACCCCCTGGTCCACAGGTTGGATCAAAGAGGTCACGTTTGCAGGAATAAATACAGTAGAAATCCAATTATCCGAACCCCAATTATCCGAATCAATTTTGAGTGAAATAATAGAAATATAAAAATCAAGAAAATAACAGCGGGAGCGCGTGTAGCGATAATGCGTCGTGAGCGCTAAAATAAAAAGCCTGCGCTGTTACCTTCCGGACGATATTTTCGCAGGGAGCAATGAGTCATACCCCCTTCCCGCCCTGCTCATCATCAGTCGCTACTGTTCTTTCACCGAGATTATCGTTCGAAATGAGTACAAAACGTAAACGTGTTGTCCTTTCACTAAGTGATAAACTCACTTTGCTCGAGATGTTCAAGTGAAATAACCAACATTGAACAGTGAAATACGTACAGTATGTAGGCCTATTGAAAAGAGCAACTGTATATACTGTATTCAATTTAACTCCTGTAATTTAATTTTTATGACGTATATTCTTGATACAGTTCGCTCACTTTCTGTTCACTACATTTATAATAACTTTGTCGATAAAATTCTGATTTTTTATGTATGGTGATGTTTTTTTGCTTAATTCCCGAGGTATACCTGATTATCCGAATTTCTGCATATCCGAATTGGCCCGATCCCAAATTAATTCGGATAATTGGAGTTCTACTGGAAAGCTTTTCTTTGACCCTTTTTCAATTCCTCTTCGCCAGGGTGAGATGTCGCATTGTCAAGTAACAATACTGCACGGACAGGAAGTTTTTTTTTCCTTGAGGTGTTTGGTGACAGCGGGGACGAATTGGCCAAAAAACCATTCCTTAAATAGGGCAGATTCCATCCACTCTTACTTTTGGTTCCGATAAAAAACTGGTAAGGAGGCCATGTTGATATTTTTAAACGCCCTTGGTTTTTTTTGCTTTTCCGATAAAACAAACAGAGGCATTTTATGACTACCATTAGCATTACTACACAGAGCAATTGTTATCCTCTCTTTGCCTAGCTTTGTTTACTCTACAGCCTAATTTTGGGCAGCAGAGTTCGTGCTGGGAGCATTTTGAAATTCAACCCGGATTCATCAATGTTGTAGACTTGGTCGGGTTTCAAATCATGTTCTTTTACTAGGTTATCTAAATTTTGGTATAAATTCATTAGAGGCTGTGATGTCAGCTGAGAGTTTTTCCCCAGATATTATAACCTCACGGATCCCATGTCGTTTTTTCCAACGGTGCAGCCAACCTTCACTAGCTGTGAACTTTTCAGTTTTGTTGTCCCCTCCTATTTTGGTAAACAAAATATGTGCTTTCTCTTTTATGACAGGCCCAGACAAAGGAGTTCCCTTTCTTCTCTCTTGCTTGAACCATACCCACAAAGCATTGTCTAAAACTTCACACTTTGGCTTTTTTAAAGTTTTTCGAGCTTTTAATCCTTTTTCATCATTTACCAACATAGCGTGACTTTCAAGCTGCTTTCTATTTTTCCACCAGTCCTTAATGGTTGTAATACCTACGCCCAATTCACTAGAGATTTTTCGAACAGACTCGCCCTTGTCTAACCTCTCTAGCACATTTAGTTTCTCGCCTAGAGATAGGGTAACATGCTTCCGTTTTTTAGCAGACATGATTTAAGTATGTCCTAAAAACACGCGTGTACTGTAACAAACGTTTCACAAACTACAGTATATTAAAGAAAATCCCTGTAACGAACACAATATTGCACTACCACACTAAGGGTCATCGCTCTACTGACTGAAATATGCACTGACAATATACAATGCGTCATCGACAGCAGCCAACCTGAACGGAGTGATTTACAGGAAATGTAAACAGAGATCAATTTCCACTAGCATGGTCGGACTAGGCGAGGAGGAAACCCCGCCAAGGTCGGACTAGCGGAAGCCTATTGTGTCGGCGGCACGGTCGGACCAAGCGAGGAGTCAGAACATCCGAGGTCGGATTAGCGAGGTTCTACTGTACCATATGTTCACCATTGGTTATGCTACGAGGCCATGGGATTAGTGTTGGTGGTGGGGCAGAGGGGGATGGGGGCACCAGAGTTTGTCCTGCCTTGGGGCGGAAATTTCTTGAAAAAGCCTTTAAATAAAAAGTGTATGGACAATTATAAAGCACCATTTTTGTAAAATAATAAAATCATGATTGGATTTAGTGACATAGTTGCCTGCAAAAGAATATACGGTATGTTAATCTCTAAATGATTTGTGATTAAATAAAGTCGCAATATGTTTTATAATAAGCTTGTAGAATTGCTTTTATGCCCCCCTAAAATACACTATGGTTGAAGGGATCACATATGCAGGGTGGTAGTAGTAGTAGTATGCAAGTACATATTGCCAAAAATATATATACTTACTGTTCAGGCCAGTCACAAGTGGCATGTATGGCCAAGATTTTAACCCTGTCAACTTTTAGGTCAATATTACGTTGTAAAATATTATGGATACGGCTACAAATACCAATATTCCATTGACACCCAACTTCAAATTATTTTATTTTAAATTAAAGTAAGTTGATTTACTTACTACTTCTTTAAATTTGTATTGTTTATACATTTGTGAATATTTTAAATTAAGATCAGCTGTTGTCAAGTATTTTGATGCAGATTAGAATGATATACAAAACATTTGGTGAATTGTATGTGTCAAAGAGATGGAAAAACAGGTGGGAGGTCAGGCTTGCACAATGACTTTAACCCATTGAGGTAGTGATGTTATTCTATTTGCAGTAGCCTATAACGGGAATTGATTGGTGCTGCACTCTAGTAGCAAAATATGTAACTAATGACCACGGGCGTCTACGGTTCTATCCGCTAGGGGCACGGACTGACTGAAAAACCTTAATATCACCGCCAGGCCTTTGGTCGTGTTAGCTGAGTTGGCTACGTCATGGAAACACCTTGGCCAGGTGGTGATACGATGTTCTTGGGTTTGATTCCCGCACAAGACCAAAACTGACCAGTTGTGCAACTCTCAATGAGTTAACCGGTCTGTGGCAACGTTGGTGGGAGGGCCCAAGTAAAACAAACGGTGGCAGGCTTGTTTGGAAGTTGAAGGGATCGGTTAATTCTTTGAGACTTGCACATGGTCAATACTGATTTTGCTAATTTTTACTTATGTCTACTGTGTGTGTGCCAATGCGACTCTCTAAACTGAAAGAAAACAATATTATTTTAATTAAAATACGCCATTAATCCATTTAAAAACACCAACTTTATACTCCAATTCACAGGTTAATAAAATTACAAGTAAGGAACGAGACCAGCTCGTATGTCTACGCCAATGGGTTAATGGGATAAACAAGTGCAAGCCTGCCACATAGTGTCATATGGCCAATTGGCCAATCACATAAGCAGGCCCATTAGTTAACGTAGGTCTCAGCACAGGTGACCCCAGCCCCCAACCCAGGTTTCACTTTTTATAAGTAAATATGACTTACTTGACTACCATTTGGGTGATTTCTTTGACCAGCTGCTTTTTCTTTTCGACGATGAGATTTTGACGGTCGTCAATCACTTTCATTGCGCTTTTCAGCAAAACTCGTTTGTAACTGAAATATTAATTTAATTTAATTAAAATGGTTAAATCACAAATCTTATTTTATTTGTTATACTAGATAATTAATAACTTTGATGATTGCAAGTATATTAATTTGTAGGGATGTGCGAATAGTGATTTCTGGCTCGAGCCGAGCTTTTTTCTAAGTACTCGAGCTTCGAGCTTTCTCGAGCCGAGCTTTTGAGGGGAATTTTCTCTAGGCGTGTGCAATATACCAGTAGTGATTTGATGACTTGAGCCAAGCCAGGCAGAATTTTTTCAAAGTTCTCGAGCTTTGAGCATTTTTGATTAGGCCTAGATGTATTCTTTATTTATATTATGTTTAAAAGTATAAACATTTTATTCATCATGGTAATATAAAATAATTTACAACTTTAAATGTTTGTCATCTTTCATTCACTTCTTCTATATTCATTTTGCAGATGTTCAATAAATAAAGGCCTACAGTAGGAAAATAACAAATAAGTAGGATACTAAAAAGGAAGATTTATTGAGACCACTTGTTGATGGTAACGAACAATTTTTCTTTGAATATAAAGTACCGTAGTTAGCCCACATAGGAAAAAATAACGTAAAGGAGAACTAAAAAATGTTGACTAGACTGATAAGCCCACAGGTACTAATTCAGTTATTACCGTATTTATCAATAGCCATAACAAACCGAATATATGTCAATATGTTATCTCCATGTAACCAAACATTTAGGCCCTAGTCTAGGGAATTGCCAAAACCCAGTAGCCTATCTCTCATTCAACTGTTTGTAAATAGTAAATTTTAGGTTATCCTATTAAAAATATAAGTTAGTTTAACCAGTCTTTATATCTTATTGTACTAACAGAAATAAGTTATCCAATAATCGTTAGCCTAGCGTAAGTTGTATCTAACGTATTACCTGGTAAACTTAACCTATTAACTTATATCTGCTTCTGAAACAGAAGATGTCAGAAGCAGAAGGTGGAAGAGGATCATCAATGCATTCTTCTTCCATCATTGCTTTAACAATTTGATAGCATACGTTACAAAATGATATGCTTTCTACTGACGTTTATTCACAAATTCAAACAATCCCGCGCGGAGTTAACAATATGATTTTAATCGCACAGCTGCACTGCGCCATTTTGATCACGTCTTGCCCTTGATTAGGCGTGCATAGAATATAATCAACCTTTTAAATAATATGAACAACGGTATTATAAACATGCGTTACGTAACCATTCAGAATTTTTATAAAATCCTTAAGAGTTTGTGAACCTCGCAATAAGTGATTTTAAGGTGTAAATTATTACGACCTTGATGTGACACTAATTATTGCTAACTTTAACAACTACAGTATGATTGCAGTTGTATTTCTATTCGCTTTATCTCAAAGTACTTTAGATTCTACCGTAAACTGAAGATTTGTTAACAATCCAATTTTTGAAGAGTACTATTTCGGCTGCACACTAAAACGCCGTTGTGTTCATCACCTACATCCTTGTCCCTAGCTATCATTATTACATTATAATTATCTTCACTCAACGTCTTTAAGGCAGTTAGCAAAGTGGGTACGCCAACAGTGTTGCCAGACGTAATTTCAGACTCCAGGGAATATCAAATTATTGTGTAATGAACAAAGTTGTCAGTTGTAGAAAAGACTGTACCGATGTAACAGTTAGAAAAAGTGTTTTCAGGTTTTTTAGTTTTTTGCTGGGGTACACGTTCTGGAGCAGTACACAGTACGATTGTTGTATTAATTATTATTAACCGTGAAGTATTGCACAAATCAACTAGGCGACGGCAACACTGCACTGCAAGCAAAGAGAATAGTGAATAGTGTGATATGTCCACTTGATGTGATTGAGCGTAGACAAAGTAGCTACATTGCATTGGCTGATCAGGTCGGCACTGTCGGCAGTACTTTAATATTTGGTTATTTTTTTTAAATGAAGGACCGAAAGCATTAGCATTGCTGGATTATGTTTGTTATGGAGCTCTACCGACGCAAACTAAGAGAATTCTAACATTGATTCTGCAAATTTTTTGATTTAAATTTACTTTTGTAGACGACTCTTTTCACTAGTCGGCGTTTTAAATATTCGGCTCAAACTTCGCACTTTTTTTAAATCTCGAGCCGAGCTGAATATGCAGAAAAAGCTCGAAGTTTGAATATTCGCACACCCCTATTAATTTGTAATTTTTGAAACTTACAGTTCATAATACCTACTCCTTACTGTCTAAATTGACATGGCTCGGGTAATAATTGTCAGAGAAAGAGCTCATTAAAAAAATATAACCACTTTATAAAGAAACCAAGCAAGGAGGACTGTTAAGTTGTACAATTTACTAATAAATTATCTGGTGATAGCTAAGTGATCCTTTAATTCCTTTTGTAACTACCAATTATTTCAAACTTTGAAGTGGTTGATTTTTAAGTTTGTAATCAAGCTAAAAATAATCCTCTTCATTACTGGTTTTATGCATTTGATAAATATTACAAATGAAGAGCAATTTACTTTTCAATGTAATTAATAAATTAAACAGTGTGTATTTTTCATTCATTTAAAAAATAACTATTATTTTGTATTTAATTTTTTTTCAAGCCTTAAGTAATACAAATTTGTTTAGTGCAACTCAGCAACTTCTTTCTGGCCAGATAAAGCATGCATATTCCATAACCAAAGGAGCAGCCAAATCAAAGGAAAGAAAGTGAAGTGCAACTTAGGCATCAGAACTGGAGATCCCCAAGAGCGGAAGGCTAGAGTCTGAAAGCAGTCCGAGTAACAACAACGTTTCACTTCAGTCTTCATAGTTTATTTCATTGCTTGCTAGTTATTCCTTTTTAATATTAAAATTAAAACATTAATTCAGTTATGTATTAATGTAACATTTGTAGTGTTTTCATATTTGTATCAAGATGTTTACAAAAGGCAATCCGGATGTTTTGATGACATGATATAATAATATGCCAAGACACAGAAAAACATCGCAGTTTGTTTTTCTGACTGTAGATGAATTGCATCAAAACATATAAACAAAACATCACTTTGTTTTCAAGCAAAATGTGTTTGCGTCCACTGGAAAAGGAGTAATGCCTTCACCAAACACCTATAGTTACCGGGTTTAAACAAATTTACAACTTTCTCATGTTAGAATCTAGACTGTTACTTTATTCCTCACTTTAGACCACGTTGATGAATTTGAAAATGAGTTTGTTGAAAACATCTATGACTTGATTTTGTGTGTAGACTTCTTGACTTAAGGCACTTAATTATTGGTTAAATTTACTTAACAAGTATTTCTATATGTGTAAAATAAAGCTTTTCTTTGATACTTAAGTTGATGCTTGGCATAAACAAAGACTTTTGAAATTGTTTTCACTAAAAGATAACAAAGACTAAACATTTTCAATACCTGACTTCTGACAGGAGCCCAGAGATCATGTTTCTTGTCTCTTGTGCAATCTCGTTGATGAACTTGTACTTGTGATCTCGATGGTCCGAGAGCTGACAGTCCCGGCAGGTTAGTCTATCGCATGTCTCACAGAACAAACTTAGTCTCTCCTGCAACAATAGGAAAACATTTTCATTTTCAAAAGCATTTTTCGTTATTTAATCATCAAAATGTTGTAGCCGACCAAATTTTTCTGACTTTCAAGAACAATGTAAAAAACGCCAGTGATGTTCCTGACTTTTGAACATTATTCACTAACCATCATGTTAATAACATCTAGCCAGGTAGCCTAGATTTGAAATAGTATCAGGTAAATTATTAATATACTGGAAAACAAGGGTTAACATATCAGAAGCTGGCAAATAGTTTGACTAGGAGTTTCTCTGCCGAGTTATTATTTAAAACCTATATTGAACTCAGTTGTGGAGCAATAGGCTAACTAATAAGATGTAGTCGGGCCCGGCTGGCAGATAAGATACGTTTCATGAGCGGTCACAACTGGCATGCCAATATGGTTGGTGACGTTGTGGCTCCTTAACTGCCTACAGATCACAGCACAGACTCCTTGGCCGATAGCAACGGATGGGTTAAAAAAGGGGGAATTTGTAAAACAATTCGGTGCCATAAAGTTGCTATGGGAAGCATCAGGCGCTGGTACGAGTAATATATCATACCATAATGTACTAGGAGCTGATTATTGGAAATAATTAATCCACTAATTTGTGAGAAAGACCAGTATCTCTTTTGAAAATATTAAGACAAATTATCAATCTAAATGGTTGGATATGTAATAAAGTGGATGATGATTTTTTTCATTCGATTAATCAATGAATCAAAATATCATTATTACATTGTCATCAAGATAAGTTTATTGAAATAAAAATAAATCTTCGGAATATTAAAATTTTGATAATTAATAATATATTAATAATTAGGCCTAATTAATAATTTTGAGAATTCTTTAAATGGAAATTGATTTATAAGAGATAAATGGCTTTAGATAAAGAGTGGGATGTCTCATTTGTTTGGTGGCTGAAAATCTAACAAATTGTAGCGGCAAAGAAACTTTCAAGCCTACAAAGACTTGCATGCCTCTTCACTACGGACGCTTTTTCAAGTACGCCTTGGAGGTACTGTTGGGATTGCCACGTCTCAGCCTCTTCTTTTCAGTGGAGGCAATGTATCATCATACTGCCTAAAATTCACAGATAGCTGGAGAGGAAGCCTTCGTTGCATCAGACATTCATCACAAGAGCAATTGATGAAAAACTCAGTTTAAGACAAGGCATCTATCTTTTTACTAGGGGTGTGCGAGAAGGGATTTTTTTGAATCGAGTCGAGTAGTGCCAATTATTTTTGAGTTTTGAGTATTTTCGAGCGAGTATTTACCACCAGAGTACAGTAGACGCTCTTTTATCCGGCATGTTCGGGACCACGCTCATGCCGGTAAATCGATTTTTCCGGTTAATAGAACTTTTTAGTTATTAATGGGAATACAGTAATCTGAGAGTCTGTCATCTCGCTACAGTAATGAGCTGTGGTCGCGTGCGTTGGTTGACCTTGGCACTGCTCCGGAACACCTGCATTTGTGGACGGATAGACAGACAGACAGCCGGGCGGAAGTTGGCGTCTAAAAATAGGTTGAATACAGTAGTGTACTGAGCAAAGTTTACGAACATCACTGAACGTTACTGCTTGAGACGTAAACAAACAACAGGTGACTAAGAAAAAGGCGGGAACAGTCCAGCGCAGTCGCAGTACGAAACGGAAACGACCGAAAATACCTGGAAAAACCCGGGTTGCCTGGTGCCGGTTAATAGAATGCCGGATAAAAGAGCGTCTACTGTAATGGGATTTGAATACCACCCTAGATTTGATAATCTAAACATGGTTTCAAACTAATACATGAGTAGCAATACAAAGTTTTAGCCAGTACAATCAAAGTGGATTACAAATTGATAAACAAAACGCAGTTTGACATTCGTTTCCGACCGATAAAACACGGTCCGGTTGTCATTTGGCCAAGATCACCTGGTTCATACATCTCCTATAATCAATATTAGATGACGAAATCGTTAGTTACGGCCGATATTAAGTGGCCCGGTCGCCACTTTTGCCGATATTATGTTTTCCGTCGTCATTTACGGCCGAAATTACGCGGTCCAATCGTCATTTTAGGCTGATTTTACGTGATGCGATCGCCTTTTACAGCCGTTACTACGCGTTTTGGCCGGTTGCAATCGTTAGCGATCGTAATTTTTGGCCGATTCACATGATGCGATCGCTTTTTGTGGCCGTTACTACGCGTTTTGGCCGGACGCAATCAAATCAAATCAAAATATTCTTTATTCAGAGTCAATACATATACAGTATTTGATTAGAGTCAAAGTTCTAGTCTAAAACTAAAAATTACATTCTTATGAGGTTATATGGAGGGAAAATAAAATATTAATCATAAACATAAATTTATTTTGACTGCAAATTTAACAATAAAGAAAATATATATATATGTATATATAAAACAACTTAATCAATTACTTAGACAATACATTTATATTGCAATAGCTGACTTAAATTTATTATTATTTCATTTGTATTACTTTATTTACATTTTATTTCATTACATTATTTATTATAACTGAACTCAGGCAATCAGTATTAGGTCCTAAGGAAATTCTGAAAAAGATTAAAGTGCCTTATTAGTCAAATATTCTTTGAGTAAGCTTTTACATTTATTGTAATTTTGTTCTTTTTTGATTGAACCTGGAAGTTGTGAAAAAATTTTTTTCCCCATGTACCTTGTTTTGTTTTTATAGAAATTTAGATTGTGTTTATCTAAAATAATTTGATTACGTCTATTATAAGGATGATTAGCTTCAAGCGAAAAAACACTATCATGCTCTTTAACATATTTAATTGTTTCCAGGATGTAAAGACTGTAAACTGTTAAGATTTTAAGATCTATAGAAAAGGTTTTTACACTTTCTGTGTTTTTTAAACCTAGCATGATTCGTATTGCTTTTTTTTGTTTTATTAGAATTTTGTCCAAATTATGTTTTGATTTAGCTCCATAGATATAAATTCCATAAGACAGATGTGAGTGTAATAAATAATAATATATTGTTCTCAGTAGTGTGAGGTCAGATATTTTAGACATTTTCCATAGTGCGTATATTCCTGATGACATTTTGTTGACTACATTATCAACATGTTCATCCCACGAGAGATTTCCATCAACCGCAAGTCCTAAAAATTTAGTTTGATTTGTTTTATTTATTAAGTCATTGCCAACTTTGATTTTTGGATCTAGTGCTGTTTTATTTTGTTTTGTGGAAAAAGATAAAATCATTGATTTGTTTGTATTTATTAAAAGGTTGTTCTGATTTAGAAAATTGTTAATACTCATTAAGTCCGAATTTGCTGAGACATCTATATTAAAACAGGAATTTCCTTTAACAATCAAATTAGTATCATCCGCATACAAACACATGGAGCTGGAGCCAACTCTTTGTGGCAGACCATCCAGGTAACATAAAAATAGTAATGGCCCTAAAATGGATCCTTGAGGAACTCCATACTTAATCACCTGAGGTTCACAGACATATTTTCTTAGGTAACTACAATAATTTCCCCTTTCCAAATATTTTACTTCAACCCTTTGCTGTCTCCCACTGAGGTAAGAGGAAAACCAAGCACACTCTTTCCCTTGTATGCCTAAGGATTTAAGTTTTTCTATTAAAACAGGATGTGCCACACTATCAAAAGCACGGGAGAGGTCAAGAAAAATACCCACTACCTTCTCACCATTATCAACTGCATCAATTATATTTTCAATAAACTCAACCCCAGCAGTTACGGTTGACCTCCCCTGCCAAAAGCCATGTTGCTCTTTGTCTAATAGATGATTTGATTCCAAATAATTTATTAATTGGATGTATACAATCCTTTCAAAATTTTTTGAAAAAGATGAAAGAAGTGAAACAGGCCTGTAACAGGTTTATATCTTTACAATTACCTTTCTTAAAAATGGGAATAATTTTTGAAATTTTTAACTTATCCGGAAAATATCCTGAAATGAAAGAAGAGTTAATTAAATGGACCAGCGGTTTAAGTAAGAAAGCTGACGATTTCTTTATAAGTGTCATTGGAAAATCGTCCATGCCAGTGGAATATTTATTTTAAAATGAAAAGATTACCTTTAGTAGATCTTGTTCTGAAATTGGAGTGAATCTAAATTTTGCATTAGTTTTCGGAGTGGGAACCACTAATTGTAATGGGGGGATATTTGGGACTACAAGCCTCTCCATTGCGTTAACAAAGAAATCATTAAAGACTTCACTCACTTCCAATGGCTTATTAATTAACCTACCATTGTGGAGCAGACTAATGTTATTTTTTTGGCTTTCTTGTCTCCCTAATTTAGAATTTATTATACTCCAAGTAGCTTTAACCTTGTTTGAAGAATTTTTAATTTTGTCACTAATTTGATTTTTTTTAGTGTTCAATAAAGTCTGATTAAGTATTATTTTTTTCTGTTTTATTTGTTCTTCAATTGCCTGATTGTTTGTTTCCTTAAATAACCTTTCCAATTCTACTAGTTCAAGTTTCAACTCTCTCAATTCAGTTGTCATCCATTTTTTCTTGGGTTCAGCTTTCTCAGAAATAAACACTCTTGGAAAACACAAATTAAAATAATATTCAAACAGTGAATTAAAAACCTCATACTTGTTTTCAACTGGTGCTTGGTATACCTCAATCCAACTCTAGTAAAATTCTCAAAATTAGCTAAACTGAAAACAATCGTTATCGATCGTCCGGAAATCGGCGGGAAATGCTCGCTCGAACTTTCGAGAATTTTTCAAAACTTCGAGTCGAGTTCGAGTATTAAAATATTCGGCCGAAAACTCAACGTTTTCAGTACTCGCACACCCCTACCTTTTACATACTCAGTCACTCTAGGAACAAGAGCTTACTGGTATGAAAATTATGATCCTGAACGGTCCAAGAGATGGATGGTCTGGTGCAGAGATGGCTCAAAGATAGGAATCGACACAGGTTTTGAAGTGTATAGGAAGAGACCAAAGACCTGCATTGTTGGAGGCCTTGGAGTCCACTGTGTACAATCTTCTAGGAGGAAATTGTAACCATCCTTACCCGCGCATAGAGGCGTCTAAAGGAACATCGTATCAGCAAACACATACTCAGACACTTTGATAGCCAGGTGGCGCGTAAGGCCTTTACAGGATGGCAGGTAAATTCTAAATTGGTATGAGATTGTACTCTTACTCTCATACTGCTTGCAACAAATAACATATGATGCTGAAGTGGGTCCCTGGTCACCAGGGCATAGAGGGTAATGAGAAGGCGGATCAACTGGCAAAGAAGGGGCTGTAAGGCCATTTCATGGTCTGTGAGATCAATCTTGCAATGGCTAGAGATGCAGTCAAGAATTGGGCAAGGGGGGAGTACTGTACCAGAAACAACAGCAACGGATCCTAGACAGAGGCATGGCAAGTATCTGATACAATATTTAAGACAAACCTCAGTAAAATCTCTTCTTCTTCTGGAGAGGATCTTTCCGAACTAGCCTCATTTCTAAATTTCAGGAAACATTTGAGCTCGAGGCTTAAGTTCAGGTAAACGATACTAGAGCACTGGTGCAACACAATAAGCCAACAGGCTAACGTGTGCAGGCCCATACACCAAATTATCGAGAGATGGGCCGCAGCTCCCCAAATCTAAGAGTGAGATTAATATGGAACAAAAACTACTTTGCGAATGAGGCCCGAGGGAAGGGAACGTAACAAACTATGGGAGGATAATAAAGACGGATACATAAGGATGAATAAATAAATAAATAAATTCTTTATGTGTCATATTTACATGAAAGCATCGACAAAGTCTCAATCACAGCATCCAGCTAAGTACAAAAAACTGTCTTACACTAAGTATATTAGCCTATCATGAACAATGAGAAAACACAACAAAAATACAAATAACAACATTTTAGGTACCGGTATGCATAATCTAAAAGGCAAAAAGTTATTACGGTTATAAAATTAAAATTAAATTTTTTCAAGAAAAAAAAAACCTCGATGAAATTCATTGGATTCTTTAAAATCCAACTGAAAAATTTAGGTTTGAGAATTTTTTTATTGTATGTGTAATATTATTTTATTATTTATTATAAAGATGAAGGCATGGAACTTTATGGATTTTGGTTAGTCTTTGAAAATCTATTATAGTATTGTACTTATTACGGGTGTTGTAGTTGTGAGTGTTAAAACTATGATTTAACAGATCTGGGGGTTTAAACAAATAAAATAATTAAATTAAAAAGGTTCAAGTTGATGACTGTCAACATTTCAGAAGATACAATGATCCAATCACCAGCTTGATTGCTTGTTCGCAGCTTGTTGAAAAGTAATTCAAGTCACATCCACTTTTCAGTAACAAATTTGTCTGGTGTCTCAACAAAATATGACCAGGTTATGAAACTTGAAACATTCACATAAGAGTCATATTTCCTTACCTGGCGATGAACAGAGCAGAACAAGCTCTTGTGCTGATTCCCGGTCGCTGGTGCGTGGTTGTCAGGCTCTCCCTCCTCTTTAGGTTTAATGGTGTGCTCTTTGGTGATCTTAAGTCTCTGGTGAGCCTGTCAAATGCAACAAATGATAAGGTAGTTATCAGTAGGCTAATAATGTTAGGACCTAGATAGTTGTAAGACCACAATACATAATGTTGAGAAGTTAAGTTGTTTAACATATCAGGTTAGGTATAAAGCTCACAATCCAAATTAATGAAGATATATTGGTTTTTGTATATTTAGTATTCAAAACCGTGTCCCCTGTTGAGGCATTAATGACTTTTAAAGCGATCACTATGTTAATCATATTTAATTATGATGACGAGCTGCTCCCCCGCAAAATTTTGCGGTTAAAATCAGAAGTTTATTTTAATGAATTTAACTAAGAAAAACACACGTGACAAAAACCAAATAAAATTCTCCTAGATGTGAATAACATGGGAACTTGGAAGTCCCGTAAGGCAGAGCCCTGAGGCCTAAATCGAAATTCTAGCTTCGTTACGACTTTCTACACCAAATTACCTTCAAATCAGAAAAAGAATCATCAAAATCCGTCAAATGGTTGCTCTCAATCTGTGTTGGCGCCTAAACGACAAATGTCAACCCCCACCCCCGGGATTGTAGGGGGTGGAAGGGACACAAACCAGTTGCATCCCAAAAGCCGACCGACACGGAAGTATCAGTCACATATTTAACATTTTCACATTTGCAATCTTTCATTATCATACATATCTCATAATTTAATTTGTAACGTTCACATCAATGTACAATCGCAAAGTATCAATGAAAAGTATTTTCTCTCAAATTATTTATTTATTTCGTTCACCAATTTCATTGTTTTATATGTTCACAAGTTTAAAACTATTTCAACTACTCTCATTCATTCAACAGTGCGTTTGCGCGTACAGTTTTTTGGTCCTCCTGCGTTTGATCACGCGAATCACAGTCTATTTACGGTGTGTTGTGTAGTGAACTCGGTGCAAAGTTTTGAGCTGAAATCGTCAACTCCAGGGCTCGACAAGCAGGAGAAAGTTTCTTCGCATCACGGCTTGACAAAGGGCGCGCCTCTTTTTATTACTCTGTTGTCATCTACCATCATCCCCTCAAGGAAAACGCACAGTCGTCGCCACCACGGGCCGTGCCGCGCAGTCACAGCCAAGAAAAGCCAAACGGAACCGAGACGACCCGAGCCAAGCAGTCCACCCCGAGAGAAGTCGAGTCACCCCGAATGGAGCCGAGATGTCCAGAGCCAAGCAGTCCACCCCGAATGAAGCCGAGTCACCCCGAACAGAGCCGAGACGTCCAGAGCCAAGCAGTCCACCCCGAGTAAAGCCGAGTCACCCCGAACGGAGCCGAGACGTCTAGAGCCAAGCAGTCCACCCCAAGAGAAGTCGAGTCAACCCAAGCCATCAGGCAGACGTCACACAGCTGATTGAGGGTGAGTGGCCGGTGTTAGTCATAACCTCAACTTCCTAATATTCTTTCCCCGTATTCATGATACTTCAACATATATGTATCACCTGTCAGAAATCATCATTTATTATCATCACTAGCCTAGATGCAATTAATTAGCAGTGCCTCTGACAAAGTGTCCGATTCACAATGACAGATTCAGAGAGGGAATTGAAAGTTCTAACAAATAAAAGGGGACAAGTGAAATCTAAATTAACAAGATTTGACACGTTCTTTGAAAATCCAAACAATCAGCAAAACATTGAAGAATTAGAAGTTAGATTTGCAAAATTAGATGACATCCTCACTACATTCGAGAACCTACAGGAACAAATTTAAGTACTAGATGAATCTACACATCATTCCACCGAAAGGGAAGAATTGAAACTCAATATTTCAATTTATTTGCAAAAGTTAAAAAACACATTACGGAAAATGCTACTCAAAACTAAAGACACAGTCATTCTAATACACATTCACAATCATCATCAACAAACAACAATGCAATTGCAATCGCATTACCAACAATAAATCTGCCATCCTTCTCAGGAAAGTACGAAAAATGGATGTGATACTTCGATACTTTCAATGCATTAATTGACAAAAATGACAGCTTGACAGATGTTCAAAAGTTACACTACTTGAAAGCGTCATTAACAGGCGAAGCCGCTAAGACGCTAGACAACTTAGACCTGACCTCACGTAATTACTCCATAGCTATTTCTTTGTTGAAAAGTCAGTACCAAAATGAAAGGCTAATTGTCCATAACCATGTCAAATCTCTTTTCAATCTCCCTCAATTACAATGAGATTCACCATTAGTCCTTAAATAATTCATCAATAGTATTTGTACACACGAGGGCTTTAAAGTGTCTCAAGCAACCAACTGAGTCCTGGGACACGTTAATTGTTCATTTCATAACTACTAAACTTGACACTGCAATGCTTCTAGAATGGGAGATATCAACCAAACCAACAGAACTCCCACACTCAATGATTAAACAGAGTTTCTCCAGAAGAGATGTCAAATCTTTGAAAACATTTACGAAAATAGACCGTCTCAATCACATCAACTTAACAAGGTTTCTAATGTTCCATTAAGACCGACTAGCACTCAAAGCTACAAAACCAAGGCCTACAACATCAGTAGTATAACAAGGGTGCAAACTTTGCAATGGAAATCATGCAGTATTTCAGTGTAGTAACCTTTTAAATGCCACACATGACAATAAAATAATGATGCTTTCCACAGCAAGAATTTGTTTTAACTGCCTTCGCCAAGAACACAGAGTTGACAGCTGCAGATCATCAGGATGCAAAAAATGTGGTAAAAAGCATAACACATTGTTACATATCGATTCTCATTACCTTGGCTCACGACATACATCAGAGCCCAAGAACCAAGTCACTGGGAACCCGTGCAGTTCCTAGCACAGACAGCAAGGCTGAGGTCTTACTTTCAACAGGTTTAGTGGAACTTTTCAGTCCAATAGGCACAAATTTGACTTGTCGAGCATTTCTCGATAGCGGAAGTCAATCAAACTTTATCAGTTAGGAAGTATGTCAAACTCTACAGTTACAAAAAGGAGGATCATCACTTGTAGTCAGTTGAATAAGCGAAAGAGCAACTCGTGTCTCATCTAAAGTCAATGCAACAGTAAAATCACTAACTTCAAATCATGCCATACAAAACTGAATGTTTTAGTTTTGCCTAAGATCACAGGTCTACTTCCAATATCACCAACTGACACTTCATCTTGGTCAGTGCCACAAAACATCTCCTTAGCAGATCTATCATTCTCAAAACCTGGAAAGATCTACATTCTTTTGGGACAAGAAATTTCTTTGACCTCCTAGAACATAGCAGGATTCAAATTAAAAACTTGCCAACTAAATTACAAAACACTAAATTAGGATGGGTGGTAGGAGGAAAGTTGCCCAGTAGGAGCACAGCATCCACAGTATGTCATGTAAATGTCGTGGAACACATCGATCAACAGCTACAAGAATTCAGGAAGATTGAAGAATTAAACTCAAACAAGACTCAAATAACTCAAGAAGGGAACTCATGTGAGGAACACTACACTGATTCTGTTTACAGAACAGACAATAGTCGGTGTAGTCACTATGCCTCCAAATCATAATCTTCAGAAACTTGAAGTATCCCAACCACTTGTTCAAAAAACATCACATCAAGCAGAGGATCAGTCAAAATGGCCCTCCACTTCAGATAATGCTAATTAAGAAGTTATTATTCAGGAAGAAAAAAGGAAAAGGGAAATTTCCGCTGCAGCAGTAGGGAATAAAGAGATGTCAAACGTAACAGACATCATTGAGCAATTTTCTAGCCTCCAGAAACCTCAAAAGGTTGTAACATATTGTGCAAGATTTGCACACAATTGTAGACACCCTAACAGTAACCTCACTGGCCCTTCAATACCTCATGAGCAGTATTCAGCATTAGATATATTGTCAGGCGCAGATCAAGAGCACTTCATACCCCCCCCCCCCCCCCAACGTTCCACATTTTGGAGGACTCAGGGAAGCCGGAGTCAAGTCAGATAAGTACCATCTGAGGAGAATTGTAGGCAAGGCAAATCGTACATATTATGAAGAAATGTACACGACTTTAATCACGATGGAGGCTTGTCTAAACTCCCGACCTTTTACTCCTTCACTATTTTCCCCAGTGATCCTTTACCCTTGACATGTGAAGCACTCTCGACTCTACCAGAGCTAGATGTCACAGCAGTCCCTGTGAACCGGTTTGTCACGTTGGCAGGGAACTCAACAGCTACAGCAGCACTTCTGACGGCGATAGTCGATGGAGTACCTTTCCCAACTTCAGCAAAGGCAGAAATGGACTGTTTGTACTCCCAATAGACAGTGAGTAGTTCATTTGTGTTTGTTTCTTCAATTCAGTTTATTTTCAGCTCAATGCAAGTTCAGTGTACATAGATCAAACAAATTCCCTGTGGATTGTACAGTTTCATAGTACTTTATAATTTAATATTTACTTGGCATTTCTCATCATGTTTTATATATTGAGTTAATTTTATATATTTTTCACGTTTTGTATATAATTCATATTAATTTGTATCATTAAGTTGTAATCAAATCGTACATTAATAGTCATTTGTTATTTAAATTGTTTCCATACTTTAAAGTAAAATTCATGTGGCTAACTGTAATTTTATATTACTAGTAACTTCCACTTCTTTGTTTGTCATATGTACAGTTTTATTTGAGTAATTATGTAGATTATCAATTTTCGTAATAATTATCGTAATTTTCAAAATAATAATTGTAATATTGTACCATTCAAGAGTTTGCACATTTTTCGTGCCACTTATCATATTGTTGTCATTATTTTATAAACTAAATTGTATATAGTAATTTCATGATTGCTGTATTATAGTCATTAATATGTTTTCATTATAATGTCATGCAATTCATTGAAAGGAAGCCTTTCAAGGCAGGCGGGGTGTTGGCGCCTAAACGACAAATGTCAACCCCCACCCCCGGGATTGTCGGGGGTGGAAGGGACACAAACCAGTTGCGTCCCAACAGCTGACCGACTCGGGAAGTATCAGTCACATATTTGACATTTTCACATTTTTAATCTTTCATTATCATGCATATTTCATAATTTCATTTGTAACGTTCACATCAAAATACATTTGCAAAGTGTCAATAAACAATATTTTCTCTCAACTGATTTATTTATTCTATTCACCAATTTCATTGTTTTATAAGTTCATAAGTTTAAAACTATTTCAATTAATCTCATTCATTCAATCTGCATTCTGTTTGTGCATACAATCTGCGTGAACTAAATGACCCCATTATTTTAATATATAGGATGATTATTGCATGCTTTCTTGCCAAGCAACCGCCGGAAATCCTGCGCGACACACTGATTGCGTTAAGACAGATTTCTTTCATAATACTAAGCAAACTCGTAATCATGTTGATAACAAGTTTTCAACAGCCAATATAAAACTTTCCAACCATGCAAATAACAAGAACAATTTTAAACTTACAAAAATATAAGTTACAGGAAGTTCTCCTATATTGATGATTGACAAACTTGTGTTACTGACACTGCAATGCATAGGTTTAAAGTTCTCCTAAGTTTTCTCACCTGAACACACCCATCGCAGATAAACTCTGCGCACTCAACACACCAACTAGTGGCTGCCGTGTCAGGGCAACTACCACACTTTAGTTCAGTGAACTTTGAAGAATCATTTCCATCTTCACTGACTGCTGGTTGATTCTCAACTAAAAAGTGGTTTTCAATGATGTTTGGTGTCCTGCACATCACGTGACATAGTGGACAAACGACTGAAGTACCTTCACCTAGAAAAAAGTCCAAAGTTATAACTAAAACTTTATCTGGAACCAAATTGATAATAAACTGAATTTATTACAACTTCTGGTATAGCAAAGTTAATTTATTTATTACACAGTTATACACAACATGTATAAAAAGTGAAATAAAAAATGGTTTTCTCAGGAAAATATAGGGTGGATGCTTCTAGGTGTTGGAACCCACTTGCATCGGCAACGGACATTGTGTCCGTACCAAATAAGAATACCCCCGTAGCAGCAAACCTGCATACTCAGCGAATTTCCAATGCATATTAATTTATCTTAAAACCACATAAAGCCACATTCAAAGTTTCATCAATATATATTCATAAATAAACGATTTATGACATTTTAATTATTCTCCATAAGAATAACATGGCAGCTGAGTGTGCAGGTTTGCTGAAATACACTAAAAATGGGCTTTTATACAAATATCAATATAACTCAACTAGGTAAAGCCACATACCAAGTTCTATTAATTTATGTTCATAATTAAAGGAGATAACACGTTAATTATTCTCCATAAGAATAACATGGGGCTGAGTATGCAGGTTTGCTGCTACGGGAACTATCGGCCAAACAATGTTTTTTTTTTTTGCAAATATCAATAGACCACAATGAAATGAAGCAATATACTAAGTTTCGTCAGGATAAGTTGATAAATAAGCGAGACATACAATTTTTTTTATCCTCCATAAGAATAACATTGGACAACGTACTGTGTTTAGCACTTTCAATATTTCAGTAACCAATTGACGTAGAACAATGATTAAAACATCAAATTGTGCGTATTTTTAAGCTGATTCCAATGGAAAAAATAAAAAGTTACTTATTCAAAAATTGTAAGTAAAAAACTCAAAAAACCCAATTTTGGGGTACAAAACCCCCCCAAAATACCCCTTTGGATAGCTCGATCCGTCTGGTTTTCGAACTTAAAGTCATAAATGCTGCTTTTCACGTTTTTACCAAATTTCATCAAAATCGGACTTTTTTTACGAGAGTTATCGCACCCATGGACACATAGGCCCTATATATATTTATATATATATACAGTTTTGAACGAATGGTGTTTTTGGGGTCTGGGGACCTCAAAACGAAGAGTTATCATGGTCCCGGGCCTAGGTCTTACCATGCCGACTACGGTAATATAGCTTCTTCCCTTTAGGGGAAATTCGCTAAAATGATATAGAAAGTGGAGGATCAGCTTATAGACAGATGAAAGAAATGTAAAAGTAGTTTTAATTAGGTATCAAAAATTGCATTTAAACTATTGATAGGTACATTTAAAAATTCATTAATTGTGTAAAGCAGATTCTCTAAAAGCCAATTAATTTATAGTTCTTAATTTATTTAAATATGATAACTTTTGTTAAATTAGGCAATTTGTTAAAAAATATATAATGGAATTTATATTCAAAATGAGACTGCACGCAGCACGCTGACATGAGGGAAGTGAATTTCCGCATTAAAACCTTGAAAAGATCAAACGAGTTCGCACGCAGCACGCTGATGTGAGGGAAGAGAATTTCCACATCAAAACTTTTAAAACTCAAAATCAGTGTAAAAACATACATTTATTCCAATTTTTATTGAAATCTGAAAACAGTGATTTTTTTGGCTGTTCTGATGCTCCTGGTTTCATTTACCTGCAAAGCTGGGAATACAATTTTGTGCACTATAATGTTAGGAGAAGGTCCAGACAGACTTGAAAGTATGCTTGAGGTTGCTAGGGATGATAAAAGTGCTCTAACAAAGGAATATCAGGATTTTCTAGTGTAAAACCCCCGTAAGACAACGTACTGTGTTTAGTCAAAACACATTTTCTTTAATAACTCGGTAAATATTTATGCTAGAACGAGAGAGAGCTTAAAACTTTCGCCTTACTAATTCCCATCTTTTTGCATGTATTAATTTTACATACGGGGCTTTTCTGACCCTTTTTGGGCCCAAAAACTCGAAATTTGAAAGATTAATCCCCAAAAAAGGGGTTTGGAGTTTTCCAATTGTTTTGCCCAACAAACTAGTCCATCTGATTACAGGAAGGAACGTCCGCCCTACAAAATTTGAAGTAAATTGGACAATAAATGTGACCGCTAGAGTGCAAACACATATATATATAAGTTTTGAACGACCCCCCAAAACATGTTCAGGGGGTCACGTTAGGAACTTCTATGGCGGTCCCGGGCTTAAGTTTCACCGTGCGGGTCGTGCTAATGTTCACTTTCCACAGGAAATTCACTAATAAAGGGTTTAAACTAATACTGGATACATTTTCTTTTAAAATTAAAAAATGTTATTTTTTTGCTGTTCTGATGCTCCTGGTTATATTTAAATTCACTAATAGGATGCCAATGTTGTACAATATAAAGTTAGAAGGGGGTATAGTCGGGTTAACAAGTTGGTTCTGTTAATTAACAGAAGGTATTGGGGGTGGTAAAACGATATTAAAATATGAAAAACAGCCTTTTCCAGTGTAAAATCCCTGTAAGACAACGTACTGTATTTTGACAATGAACATTTTCTTTAATAACTCGGTAAGTACTTATGCTAGAATGATGAGGGAGGGCTTAAAAGCTTTGGATTTTTACGTACAATTCTTTAATGTGCAATAAGTGTACATTCAGGGCTTTTCAGACCCTTTTTGGGCCCAAAAACTCAAAATTTGAAAACTTAATATCCCAAAAAAGTGGGTTAGAGTTTTGCCCAACGAACTTGTCCAACTGATTATAAAAAGGAATGTCCCTACCAAATTTGAAGTAAATCGGACAAAAATTACGACCGCTAGAGTGTGAACACACACACATATATATATATATATATATATATATATATATATATATATATATATATATATTGGGCCTATATCTATATATTACTTTTATTAACATTGTAAAAATGATTGAAACAAAGTACCCTTTTTTATTTTCATTTAGTTTATATTATATATAAAGTTTTTAGAGGCCCTTCAAAACGTGTTCCGGGGGTCAGGTTAGGAACTTTTATGGTGATCCCGGGCTTCCGCGGGTCATGCTAATAGTTCACTTTTCCATAGAAAATTCACTAACAAAACCCCATTATCTATTTACGTTGGCTCTGTTGCGTTTTAAAGTAACAAATTGAACATGTTAAACGGTGCACTGTATTATTACAATTCAATAACGTATGTTATAACGCCTTTCAGATCTGAAATAACTTAACAAATTTATTATCCCTGCCATTATAAAATTGACGTGTACTGACATAATTTTCTATGAAGACTGTTGAAACCATAAAGCATTCTCAACAGTCACATTTTTAATAAACCAAGAGATTAATTTATTATACAGCAATCCAGTTGTTATCCGGTTATTTATACAGTTCCATAGGCACTGCATCTTTTGTTTCAGTGGGCCAAAATAAAATACCTAATAGTCTATTATTGATCTATTGCAGGGTTTATCCAATAAAACTTCCAGTAACAGGACTCCATAAACAAGATTCAATTGTAAACTTAATATTGTTTTTGGTTTTTAGCACCAAAAATCCATGATATAATATTTTAAATAAAAATTGGCATTCATTTCTGAGAGGAAAACTATTAACCATATGCCCTACGAAGCGGGCCTACGAGACCAGGGTACTGTTTCATAAGCGGCTGTTAGATTAGGATACTTTATTGATGCATAGCAAAATCTACCATAATCTACAATTGAAAAATATCTCTGTTCCCATAGTTTCAAAATAAAAAACATCAATATATAAAGAACTTGAACCGCTTAAGAAACCAAGTTAATCCTATAGGCCACCTCAGATAGAGGTAACTTAACAAGTTAAAATAGCTAGATAAATTTTAATTCAAAAAATTTTAACATTTTCCACAAGGTTTCTCATGAAGGTGGACACTTTACGATTTTGATATTTGTGGATGACAGGGGGAAAGTGTAAAACCGGCCAAAGAGGTTTCTCAAAAGATAATAGGCGGATTCGGCAAACTTTAAAGTTAGGTTGGGTTTTTTCTAGAAGAGGGCCACCACTTTAAAAAAATGTTTCCTATTTACCGCCATACAGGTGGATGGTGGTAAACCAGTGGTGGCCCTATTCTAGGAAAGACCTCTTAGGTTAGGTTACAATAACATAAATAGGCCCTAGAACTAATGAAATATTGAAGTCTAACCCTCAAAGTGTCCTGGAACTAGATGGTGTTTCTGGTTATCATACCGTGGTATGGTAGGCCCTACCCCGTTCTTCACACCACGTAGCCTATGTTTGATCAACTACATGTTTACACCGGTGTCTAGGTCATAAAAATTAACAGAATGGTTCACCGAAAGAGTACTCGCCGCGGTCGCCATAAAGGATTGCACAAGTGGACAAATGACTGGCCGGGCCACTGTGCGACTGAACTTTGCTCCAACTATAACGACATTATTATTGCTCACAGTCAGTGTTTTTTGTCTTTCTGACGATTAAGTGTTCCGTTTGTGTTAACTATCTTGCATTACTTTATAGGGTGCTATATATCAAAATGAAAAAAGTTTGTGAGTGCAACATAAGTAACAAATAATAAGTTAACTTAGACCTACCAAGTTATAAATTTCATTTTAGTTAGGAGCTAGGCCTATAAGCCAAAGGGCTAACAAAAATAATAATATTAATCAATATTTTTCCTTTGCTATGGTAGGCCTTATTTATTGTAATACTGATTAACCTAGATGGCCACGGACCGATAAGGGCCTATCCTAAATATATCAGCACCGGTATCGATGTTTTCATTTTTATCCAAATACTCACCACAGTAATAAGTGCAGGCCAAAGTTAAACTCACAGAAATTTTAGAAAATAGCTTTTTTGAATTAAATGATTTTATTGTTAAACCAGCCTTATAGGCCTACAAAACTATAGCCTTTGTAATTTGTAATTGGTTAGCTCAATCCGTAAATACATCAAACTAAACTACAATTACGCTAGCAGAGATACACAAAACAATACAAACATTTTGTTTTATCAGATATGCTAGGCCTTATGCTTTAAATTCAACCTACCTGGTGGTTCGGATTCTCCTGGAATATGCTCATTAATTTTAGTTGTGATACAGTTTCCACATGCAGCATGGAGACATTCTAATAGCTTTGGCTCTTCACTAGCTGATAGATTAACGTGACAAAATATGCATTTGACAGTTAACCATGGATTGAGTGGCTGTTCATCCCCAGTTGTAGGGCTGGGTGTTACTTCTTCAGATCCATCAACAGCGCTAGTACTATTACTAGTGTTTCCCCTTTCATCAACGTTAACTTCAGTCTTAATGTTGGCCACTGGTAGTGCAACATTATTTACAGTTTCTGGTTGAGTTGGAGCAACCACAATTTGTTCCATATTGCTTGAACACACAACCACTTATATTTGCATAAGCATACTAATCAATTTCCGAATTTCCAAACAATCTGTTTCACCACCTCAAGGGAACAGTAATTTGGTACAACAGGTTAAAATACATCACATATCTGGTAGGCTTAGCAGGGTACCTATCTTAAATAAAAAATAATCTATAATTACATTTATATTCAAAATATATTGCAAAAGTGAATCAAAATATGCATACTGATTCAATACAATGTCAATTAATTGCTATCAGTGCAAAACCTTATATAGAGAAGGGTAGTGCCACTTGATTCGATTTCAAAGCCATTGCTTTTCACTTGAGCCGTACAGTCACTTCGACGAAAGACTAGGAAGCAAAACTAACATTTAAACTAATTTTTAATGAAGTCTATAACAAAATATATTGAAAGGATTAAATAAATATCACAGCACCCACAATCGTATTATGTTTTAACTACCATTAATCTGAAAAATCACCGCCAAAAGAAACAGAACAAAATCCGCACAATTGTTGCCAGCCCGATGAACGGATGATTATTCTTCTGGTAATTTACTTTACAATTGGTTTTGTGACCAACATTGGATAATGAATTTGGTAACGTTGCTAACGTTTACTATAAATGGTAAACATATATTTTAGAAAAGATCTATTAGAACCTTATTTCATTATTTCGGATGCGTTTGGATTTAATTAAATTAATCAGTGTTCCTAATTTTTCCAGTACGGTATTTATAGTTTTTCTTGATGAAAAGTATTTGGTCAATACAAGCTGGTTCCAAGATTCAAGATTCAATAAATTAAATTAAACTTCATAACATCATAATTATAGATTTTGGAACCAATCATTCAATGGATCTTCATTTTGAGGATACTGAAATTTACGTCAATGAGTAAAAACTGCCATCTCTTTGGTATATGTATGCAGCAACTTTGATGCATTATTTAGTGAATTTCCTATGAAAAAGGGAACTATTAGAATGACCCGCACAGTGAAACCTAAGTCCGGGACTACCATAGAAGTTCTTAACGTGACCCCCTAAACACGTTTTGAGGAGTCGCTAACAACTTTAGCCAATGACTTTAGCAATGAATCAGGGCCGGTTTTTTTTGTTTCTCTTGCTTTATAAAATCAGGACATGCATTAAATTTTGCATGGATCCGTAAGAACAGTGAATTAGGGGTTTCCTTTGTTTATGGATTAACACTTCTTTTTTCACTTCAACACTTTCACTTTCACTTGGATATAATATTTCAGAGTTAGGTACTTAGATTCTTCAATGTGTTAGGCTACTTTCCACTGTGGCTAACCTTATGGAAGGCAGACTGTTTCTGGAATCAGACAAACAATAATGGATTAGTCAGTATACATAAATGAGCACAGGAGTTTTGTCTAGGCTATAGTACCTGGGGGCCGAGCTTTGCTCACGGGAAGGCCAGTCAGTTTGTTTAGATGACTTGGAGTAATATTTCACCACTTCCCCCTACTGATAATCAGATTTGTATAACTCATTTGCCTCTTTTCTACATTTTTGAGCGGAGCTCCTACACTACACTCTGGCTTTTTATTTACACGTACTCCTCCTGAACGGCTGGAGTGATCCTCACGAAATTTTGCTCGGTCATAGTAACCATCTATGGGAAGGTATAAATCTGAAATGGTCCAAATCGGACATAAGGGTTCTGCCCTACGGCCCTTTAAAGTTACCATGTTATTTTAATATTTTTTTTTTTTTTTTGTTATAACTTTATTTGATATTTTACAATCTGTTCAAAAAGGATGGAACAATCAGCAAAAAAGATAAAATAAATTACATAACATGGGCAAGTTGCTGTCCAATAACAGATCTTGCATCAAACATTCTTCCAATTTAAAATATTAAGTAAATCTGTATGGCAGTTCAAGCACTTTAACATTTTTCTTGAGCCTGTTAGTAAACTCGCTATTGTCAAGGAGGTTAACAGCTAAATAATTTGGATGTTGTTCTAATTTTCTTTGGTAAATCTGGCTGTATCGTGTAATTTCTTCTTTTATGGTTGGAATTTTCAGATCTTCATGAATAGTCTTATTTGAAACGAACCAAGGAGCACAGATAATTTTTCTCAATGTTTTTGACTGGAATCTTTGCAAAATTTCAATATTAGATTGGCTTGCTGTTCCCCACAGCTGTATACCATATGTCCACATAGGCTTTATCATACTTTTGTACAATGTAATTTTGTTATTCAATGATAATTTAGATTTTCCACAGATTAGCCAATTGAGTTTTCTAATTTTTAGTTCCATTTGTTGTCTTTTACACCATAAATGATTTTTCCAATTTAGTCTTTTATCAATGTGAATTCCTAAATATTTAACACTTTCAACTTCAGTCAAGGCAACGTTGTTTATAAATACGGGGGGACAGTCTACTCGTCTAAGAGTAAAGGTGATATGGGTGGATTTAGCTTCGTTAACCCGAACCCTCCAAATCTTTAGCCAAGCTTGAAAGTCATTCAGATAATTTTGTAAATTATCGGAGGCAGTTTGGGGGTTTTCATGGCTACACAATATTGCAGTATCATCCGCAAATGTAGCGACTGTGACGTCTTCACCTGAGGGAATATCAGAAGTATATATCAAATACAAGATAGGGCCAAGAACACTACCTTGGGGAACTCCAGATTGAATTGGCTTTAGTTCGGTCAATACATTATCAAATTTAATTTGGAAAAACCTTTCAGATAAGTATGATTGTAACAAACTAAAATAAGAATGAGGAAGAACCTTCTTCAATTTATAAAAAAGTCCTGTGTGCCAAACTTTGTCAAACGCTTGTTGTACATCCAGAAAAGCGGCAGAACAGACATTTTTGGACTCAAATGTATTTTTTATCTCATCTACAAGTCTATGAGTTTGTTCAATGGTAGAGTGTTGCTTGCGGAAACCAAACTGATGATCAGGAATCAAATTTTGCTCACTAATAGCAGTATTTAATCTTTTTAGAATCAACTTTTCAAACAATTTAGATACCATGGGTAGCAGACTAATAGGCCTATATGATGAAGCTTCATTTGGTGGCTTGCCTGGTTTGGGAATAACAATTATTTGTGCTACTTTAAGTTGTATTGGAAAGTATTGTAGACGTAATATTGCATTTAATATAAATGTTAGTAATAATATACCCTTTCTTGGTAATTCCTTAAGAATCTTCCCAGTAATGAGATCGTAACCCGGAGCTTTATTTAAGTTTACTTCTTTAGTTATTGTATTTGAAACTTCAGTAGGGGTAAATGACACAATTGGTAGAGATAATTGAAGAGGTGAGTCCAAAAACTCAAGAATTTCACTATCATCATTTGGGGGATTTGGCGTTAAAGGCTGAAATACTTCGGAGAAATAATCTGAAAAGATAGATGCCTTTTCGGTGTTTGTCTTAGCCCAAGCACCATTTCCTGCTTGTAAAGGTGGAATATGTTGTATAGGGCGTTTCAAATACTTTGTAGACTTCCACAGCGAATAATCAGTGGCTTCGGTAGGAGACAGGTTTTTAGTATAATCATCAAACCATTCGTTTTTTAGCTTCATCAAACTCCTTTTTAATGTTTGAGCTGCATTGTTAAATCTATTCTTGTCGATTGGACTTCTGGTATTTTGCCAAATCCTCCGTAGTCTTCGCTTTTCTGCAATTTTCTTTTTTATGAAGATAGGATAGTTGAAACATTTTGTCTTGAAAGCCTCCGATTTCGGAGTTGCCTCCCAAGCTGCTGTCTGAATAGTAGTGTTAAAGTAGTTAATTGATTCCTCCAAGTCATTTGGGGATTTTAGTGGTATTTTTAAGTCAACGTTGTTGCTAATTGTTCTCCTAAAGCATTCCCAATCAGTGAATTTGTTATAAAGAGATGGGGGCTTTTCTTTTAAGCAAACTGAACTACTGAATGTCATGAGTACAGGAGAGTGATCAGACGAGAGGTCAAGAGAAGATTCAACATGAACATAGTTTTGTGAAATACCTTTTAAAACGAAGAAGTCCAATAAATCTGGAATCTTGTTTCGGTCTGTAGGCCAATATGTAGGTTGTCCTGATGAAATACAATCGAGTCCACCTTCTGATACGGCTCTTAAAAGCGTCCTTCCTCTAGGATTTATTAGCCTTGAGCCCCAATACGTATGTTTGGCATTGTAATCACCCCCTGCGATAAACTTTGAGCCGAGAGACGAAAAATAATCTTTGAATTGATCTTTATCAATGATATGGGGTGGAGGACAGTAGACCGCCGACAATGTCAGAGAACTGTTATTTTCATCTTCTAAAACAACAGAGCTAGCTTGCAAAAAGTTATTTTGGATTTTAGGAAGTTCATATTGTTTGATTTTTTTGTGAACCAACACAGCTGTACCTCCATGCCCCCTATTACCAGGGTGGTTAGAACAGTAAACATTAAAATCTGAAATATTGAAAAAACTTCTATCAGTGAAATGAGTCTCGGAAATTAGGCATACATCTATTTTCTGTTGAGCAATAAACAATTTAAGTTCTTGGCAATGATTTACCAAGCCGTTGGCATTCCAAAGAGCTATTCTTAGAAAAGAGTTCATGTTAATTTATTTATAACAGTGGTTAGTAGGTTCATCAGAGTACCTATTTGTTGAGTCTGTTGTAGCAACAATTTTTCAAATTTATCGATGAAACATTGTATTGTTTGTTCTAGGTTGCTTGGATTACAATTGTCCGTCGTTTGTGTGTGATTTTTGCGAGTTGTAGCTTGAGCGTATGTTTGAGGTCTGTCATTTTGATCACATGGGGTACGTATGGTCAGACGTTCACTTTGGACACATTCAGTAGGAGCTGACTTGTTAAGTGATTTCTGATACAAAGGAGGGTACATTGTGTTGTTTTCTTCCTTAGGGCCATCGGGATATCGAGAGCCAGGTATAGATGGACGTCTATCTCGGACATTCTCAGTAAGACTTGATTCTGGATTGTCAAAAGATTTTTGACGCAAGGGAGGGTACGATTTGATTTTTATTTCTTTATATACGACACATCCCTTATAGTTTGCGGGGTGATTTCCCTCACATAAGGCACATTTTGGCGGTTCCGAAGGGGATTTTTTACAGGCCAGCGTGTCATGATTCTGGCCGCATTTTACACATCGAAACTGATACCAGCAATAAGATTTCGTGTGTCCATACTTTTGACATTTTTTGCACTGGACGATTTCAGATTTTTTCCTAGGGGGTTCAAAGACAATCTTGGCGTTTAATAGGCATTGGATCTTATATATCTCTTTGTTGTTGTCACTAGGTTCAAGATCCACAAAAAACATTGACAGAGGGGCTTTGGTTTTAAAGTGCTTAATGTTTGCAATGTTACGCACTTTATGACCACTTTCCTCTATAGACAGTTTTAAGTCATTCAAGTCCGTCGAAAAATGCATATTTTTAAGAACAACTCTATAAGCTCTGTCCTGTTTGACTTGGAAAGTATGAAAACTAACTTTAAGTTCAGTCAGTTTGTGAACTAAAAGTCGGTATGAGCTTATAGTCGAAGGACAGATTTTTACTTTATTTTCACTAAGGCATTTATATGTGTACTCGTTCTTTGAAATTACAGATTCGATTGATGAGATCATTTGTTTAATATTTGTTATATCAGGTATAAATATCGGTGGAGGCTTAACCTCCTTTTTATCCGATAGATCAGGATTAGATTCATCCATGTTTTGTGTCTCATTGAGGGGTTGGAACATATTTTGTGTTTCAACTGTGGTAGTAGAAGATAATTGACGGGCTTTCTTTGAAATTGGAAGGTTGACAATTAGTTGATTTCTTTTAGTACCAGGCACAGTCTGCCAGACACCATCAAGTTGTTTATCCGCGCCAAAATCAAATTTAGGAATTATCTTTAATTGGCTCTGATTGTCAACGCTTTCGTTAACATTTTGTTGTTGTTTAGGATTAGAAAACGAACAATAGTCATGGTCAGACATATTACTGGAACAGCCAGTCATAGTAAATTCCTTTTTAACAAAGATTAGGGATTGTAAACAAAAAGATAAACAAACAGAAGAATAAAACCAGAGTAAGGTTATGTAACTTAAAAACAGAAAAACAAAATTAAAACCCAATAAAACTGAGTATTAATGTGGATATTTAAAATAAGCAAAAATATGAGTACTTCGTAACAGAATTATATAGTTCCTTTAGATTTAAACCAAAGATAATTCTCCTAAAAACTCACATAATTAATTCTGCATTCACACTCGACACTGAACACATGGCCACCCAAAGCAATACTATGTTATTTTAATAGGAGAAATATTTTATTTGGTTTGTTTACTGTGTGTTGATTATACAGCTGTTATAAGGATCAAATTTAAATGTAGACAGTTATACTATCAGCTGTTTGTAAATACAGTAGATTTCTGTGAAATTGTTGTTTTGTTTATTTTAGTGGTATGTTTACTTTTGTACGTGACTGAAATGCCACGTTTACGGAGAGGAGGTGCAAATCTTGGACGACGCCCCGTAAATGCATCCCAGTACCATTGACAGGAGACTGCACATGAAACTGATGAGGAGTATGCTGAGAGGTTTAGGCATAATTTGGAAGCCCTCGCGTATCAAAAATGCAGAGTCTGCAGACGCTTGGACATAGTCAGCAATGATGACAACTATATTTGTACCTTATGCGTAAAAGATCCTTTAAAATTCTCTGCAGTCAACAATATGCAACCTTCAATCATCCCCGAAGATTATCCAAGGGAAAAATCGATTCATCGATACATTTCTGAAAATTATTGATCAAATAAATATTCGCTCCGCTCAATATTGCAAGCAGTAAACTGCATTGTATACCTAGTTAAGGTCACTCCAGATGCTTTTTATAGCTCAATGTCCCTTTGATTTATTTTACTACTCTATTTATGTAATCTTCACTCAAATCTTATAATCTTATAATCTCTGCTCTCAGGAAACCACATGTTAATAATCATATACAACATGAGTATTACTTTGACAATTCCCTGGATGATTATGAACAGCTGTTACAATTCTTTTGTTTTGATTTGAAACTCCATAATCCCAATGTTATTAGTGAATTTCCTTTGGAAAGTGAACTATTAGCATGAACCGCACGGTGAAACTTAAGCCCGGGACCACCATAGAAGTTCCTAACGTGACCCCCTGAACACGTTTTGGGGGGTCGTTCAAAATGTTATATATATATATATATATATATATATATATATATATATATATATATATAGACATATATATATACAGTATATATATATATGTGTTTGCACTCTAGCGGTCGCATTTTTTGTCCGATTTACTTCAAATTTGGTAGGGACGTTCCTTTCTGTAATCAATTGGACAAGTTCGTTGGGAAAAACAATCGGAAAACTCTAAACCCCTTTTTTGGGGATTAATCTTTCAAATTTTGAGTTATTGGGCCCAAAAAGGGTCAGAAAAGCCCCGTATGTAAAAATGCATGTAAAAAGATGGGAATTAAAGAGGCGAAAGTTTTAAGCCCTCTCGTCATTCTAGCATAAATATTTACCGAGTTATTAAAGAAAATGTGTATCTACCAAACACAGTACGTTGTCTTATGGGGATTTTACATTAGAAAAGCCTGTTATTCATTTGTTGGTGTACTTTTACCATCCCCAACAAACTCACGCCTACTTTAAAGCCTGACTGGACCTTCTCCTAGCCTTATAATGCGCAAAATTGTATTCCCAGCATTGCAGGTAAATAGAACCAGGAGCATCAGAACAGCCAAAAAAACCAATGTTTTCAGATTTGAATAAAAGTTGGAATAAATGTATGTTTTTAACTGATTTTGAGTTTTTATAGTTTTTTAAGTGGAAATTCACTTCCCTCACGTCAGCGTGCTGCGTGCGAACTCGTTTTTTTTACTTTTCAATTTAGTTTTTTTTTTCATTATTTGATTTTTCCTGGGGATGAGGCCCGTCTAGAACTTATTTTTATCCCAGAAATTAGTTATTTCGAATATTTGAACGGGATGTAATAAAAGACGTCTTACAACACTTAAGATATATTTACACTTATACTGATTCACACACAGACGGTAAACATATATAAAAGATGGTACTAGGCTATCGATTTCGACCAGTCACACCAGTCATCATCAGGCCAATGAGAGAACTGACAGAATCAAAATGGCGTCCTTGCTTATATCCTATTGGCTACCGGAAGTTCCGTATACAGGTTCCTAAATGTGCCACCAGAGTCGAAGTTAACTTGTTCGTTAATCAATTTATCTCTATTTTTACATTTTTCTTTAAATATAAACAATTCTTCCCATGCATTCATTTCATTTCCTTTTTTACAATTTTTGAGGATGCTGAGGTTTTCTTCTATTTTCCCTATGGTGTGGCCATTTTCTAAAAGACTTTTTGCTACATTTGATCTTTCGGGTTTCCTGTTCTTCCAAGCTGATACATGTTTCTTAAATCTTTTAATACAATTAACAGTTTGACCAATATAAAAGTGATCACAATTGTTACAGTTAATTTTGTAAATGCCGGGCATGTCGAATTTGTTACAATCTTCTATCTTGGGATTTAGAATTTTGTCCATGGTGTTTTGCGTTCTGTAGGCTATATTAACTCCATATTTCTTGAATCGATTTGCGACCTTTTGTATCTTAGTTCCTGTGAAGCTGAATGTTGCAAAATTACTTGATATTTCTTTTCTTCCGTCTAACGTTGTTATTCTACGCAATTTTTCTTGGTTCTTTATTTTCTTATGTATTTTTGCTCCAATTTCGTCTATTATTGTCGGGTTGAATCCGTTGGCTCGAGCAATCGCCTTTATAGTTGTTATTTCTCTTCTTCTGTTATCTTCATTTAGAGGAATCTTGAAGGCTCTATATAACATCGATCTAAATGCAGCGGTCTTATGGCTGGTGGGATTGAAGAGACTTGTTGTTGATTGTGGTATCCGTGTTGTGTCTGTATCTGTGGCTTTCTATATATATATCAAACTCTAGCTCATCATTTCTTCTTGATATCGTGAGATCTAGGAAATTTATCTTGCCGTTCTCTTCATACTCCCTAGTAAAGTTTAAGTTTTTGTGATGATTGTTAAATAATCTCATCATTTGTTCCGCTTCCTTTTCTTCGGTTTCCTTGAAAATAACGAGTATATCGTCCACATATCTGACATACATTATGATTTCATGTTCTTTCTTCAACTTTTCCAAAATGATCTCCTCATTATGTTGCAAAAATACTTCTGATAATGTTGATGAAAGGGGGCCCATGGCTAAACCATCAGTTTGTGTATAAAATCTATTGTTAAACCTAAAATAGTTTTGTTTCAATACGATTCTGAGCAGTTTTACAAGCTGATTTACATAATCATTATCCAACTTATTACGTATGAGTCTAGCCTTGATTAGTTCAATCGTTTCATTCACAGGAATATTTGTATATAAATTTGAAATATCAAATGAAACTAGCCTGCAATTTTCATTAACATTAATCTCCATAACTTTATCAACAAGATCATAACTATTTTTTACATTGTATTTATATTCAAGCTCTAGATCATTACTAAGTCGACTTGCTATAATTCTTGATACATTGTATGTAGGAGCACATTTGAAGTTTACTAGAGGTCTAATTGGTACCTTCTTCTTATGGATTTTTGGGATTCCCCTCATTACAGGTGCTTTAGAGTTTAAAATGTTTATATCTTAAGTGTTGTAAGACGTCTTTTATTACATCCCGTAAGTAATAACAACACGTAATATGCTAATAAAAAAGTTGTTTAGTGATGCCAGTCAGGCAAATCTAGCAGTGTCTTATAGAGATGTAAGAATCAAAATACATACGAAGATTGCAGATATATACTTTAACAAAGAATGCCTGAAGAATAAAGTGACACCACAGTACGCAAAAATCAAGATGAATTGTAACACCATTGCCGCTAGAAAAACTAAAGATAAAGCTGAAGTCATATATATTGAAAACATGATTAAACAGTTACATTGTGAAAAAGAAGAACTCAACTTCTTGCAGTCCTATAACATACACCTTGCATTTGAAGATAAATACGGCCCTGCTGCATGGAACCTTTTGTATAATATTGTTTCAGATGAAGTCGAAGAAGTAATGGAACGAAAATACGCACGGGTAAATAACAAATTAGACACACTAAAACTAAAAAACAACCATGTTGAAAGAATAAAAGGAACACACACACCACATCTGTTTCAGAAGAGAGTTGTAAATTTAACAGATATTCAATTTTGTAAAGAAGAAAATGATATATTAGAATACGGTTTAAAACACAATTTTGCCATCAACAAAAAAGCAGAAAACGATCTTTTAGCCACGGATATAGAAGCTAACATCAGAAAACTTAAAAATGTGGATCATATTGCCATACGACAGGAAATCACAAAAGATATCCCGACCGACAGAAAACAATTGACCCAGGACAGAAAAGAAGATTTGAGAAAATGTGTTATAATACAAAATAAGATAGAAGATAATAATGCCATAGCAGTTAAAGCCGACAAAAGCAACGCCATAGTAATTATGGAAACAGATGTTTATATCAAGAAAACGGAAGAATTCATTAAAGAAAATAACTTCAAGGAATTACCAAAAGATCCCACGGAGAAATATCAAAAGGAGCTCGCCGACGTTGTGAAAAAATGTACCAAGGTTATTACTGAAGATTGTAGATTGAAAATGAACATTTTAAACACTAAAGCACCTGTAATGAGGGGAATCCCAAAAATCCATAAGAAGAACGTACCAATTAGACCTCTAGTAAACTTCAAATGTGCTCCTACATACAATATATCAAGAATGATAGCAAGTCGACTTAGTAATGATCTAGAGCTTGAATATAAATACAATGTAAAAAATAGTTATGATCTTGTTGATAAAGTTATGGAGATTAATGTTAATGAAAATTGCAGGCTAGTTTCATTTGATATTTCAAATTTATATACAAATATCCCTGTGAATGAAACGATTGAACTAATCAAGGCTAGACTCATACGTAATAAGTTGGATAATGATTATGTAAATCAGCTTGTAAAACTGCTCAGAATCGTATTGAAACAAAACTATTTTAGGTTTAACAATAGATTTTATACACAAACTGATGGTTTAGCCATGGGTAGCCCCCTTTCATCAATATTATCAGAAGTATTTTTGCAACATAATGAGGAGATCATTTTGGAAAAGTTGAAGAAAGAACATGAAATCATAATGTATGTCAGATATGTGGACGATATACTCGTTATTTTCAAGGAAACCGAAGAAAAGGAAGCGGAACAAATGATGAGATTATTTAACAATCATCACAAAAACTTAAACTTTACTAGGGAGTATGAAGAGAACGGCAAGATAAATTTCCTAGATCTCACGATATCAAGAAGAAATGATTAGCTAGAGTTTGATATATATATATAGAAAGCCTACGCAGACGGATACTACAATCAACAACAAGTCTCTTCATCCCACCAGCCATAAGACCGCTGCATTTAGATCGATGTTATATAGAGCCTTCAAGATTCCTCTAAATGAAGATAACAGAATAAGAGAAATAACAACTGTAAAGGCGATTGCTCGAGCCAACGGATTCAACCCGACAATAATAGACGAAATTGGAGCGAAAATACATAAGAAAATAAAGAACCAAGAAAAATTGCGTAGAATAGCAACGTTAGACGGTCTTATTTGATTTTCTAATCAGTGTCTTACTTAATTATAATTCTAAATTGCTAACTTTTATTGAATTGTTTGTTTAAATTATTTATTTAAATTATTTAAATAATTTATTTGTTTAAATTTTGATTCAAGGTTTGGATTTCAATTTGTTGTGCCTCAATTAGTTTTGTTTGCAAGCTAATTTTGGGGATAACTTCGTTTTTCAGTGCCGTTAGGTTTGCTTTTGAATTACGTTCATTATCCAATTGGGTTTTGACGGTTAATTCTTCTATTTTTAGATCAAAATTTTGCTTGTGCTCTTCCAGATGAGTTTTGACAGTAGATATAATATTTTCCTGATATTGTTTATTTTCAAATTCGGCAGCGGTTTGTTGTGAGATACTGTCCAACACGAATTGTCTCATTTGAGTTTGTGAATTTTCAATTCTAAGTATTAATTTGTCAGTTAATTTTGCAGTTTCTTCAGATTGGGCATTTTGGGTCATTTTGATAGCATTAATCTCTGATCGAATTTCGATTTGGTTTTCTCTTGTTTCTTGTATCTGGGATTCGAAAGCATTTCGACAGGCTTGGATTTCCTGTTGAGTTTCATTGGTCTTATCGTGGATAATTTTGGTCAATTCGGTCTTGGTTTGATTTATTTGTTGTTGGAAATTTGCATTAATTGTTTGAATTTCGGATTTAGTTTCTCTTATTTCAACACTGGTTTGTTCAATTTTATTGCTTAAACCAATATTAGTTTGTTCAATTTTATTGTTTACTGATTGCTCGATTTTGTTTCTTAAATTTGTCATAAGGGTCACTAGCATATTTATATCGATTACAGGTGTCGGTGTAGTCGGGTTTGTAACATTTAATCCGCTAGTTGCGTCGTCTGTGTGTGCATCAGTCATCGAGCGCGAGGATGAATGAGCGTCGACTCGTTCAATGAGCTAGTGATACGTCCTCGTTCATTCTGATCAATGAATCCAGTTCGGGAGCCTTCGGGTGTGTCCGTCAGCGTTCGGATCGGTCGGCTGGCGATTTTTCGTTCGGGTTGTTGAGAAAGCAGAGTTAGCGTCTACGGGCAGGCTGAGAGAGAAATCTCGCGTCGAGGTTACGAAATCGACGTTCTCTGATTGGCTGATGGGGTCAGTGTAGGCTTGGCGGTCTTTGCTTTTGTCAGTTTCTTCTTCGTTCTGCGCAACATGGCGGCTACTGATTTCATCGTCGCTCGAATCGGCGTCTGCTGCGGGGTAGTTTCGTGTTTTCCGTAGATTGTACTTGTTTTCGGCCATCGTGTGTTCGTTTTATTATAATATGCGAGATTATTAAATATGCGATGCTTTGATACACAGTTATTATTGGTGGGGAGGGAAACAATTACGGGAACTTAATATTAAATATGGTCTTATTCTAGGCTTACTCTAGTTGAGGATTGCAATGTTTATCAACTGTTATTCAAGCCAGTACGTTGGGTCGCCAATTCTTATTTGATTTTCTAATCAGTGTCTTACTTAATTATAATTCTAAATTGCTAACTTTTATTGAATTGTTTGCTCGGATGTGCTCAGTAAAAGTGGATATAAACAGTGATGCTATCGGGATCTGAGGGCAATGGCTGCCATGTGCTAAGCCTAGCTTCTCTTTACAAAAATCAGTGTTATTACTTACAAAATTCCCTAGGCTATTTAAATATAGCTCACAAATGATCTTCTTTGACTTGATAATAAATATACTTATACTTGTGGTCTCCTTTACTTTATTGTAGTGAGTAGAATGTATTTTGGTATTTATTCTGGATGTCAACAAAAGGTAGGTGTATAATTTCTAAGATTTCTTTAACTATTTGAATAAAATACAGAGTTACAGAGGAACAATACAATATTTATTTATCTATTCGTACAATTAGGTTTCAAAAGGTTCTCAATTAAAGGGATTTACAATAATATACAACTCAGGGGGAACAGTTAAAATGTGTGGCCTAGCCTAGAAGGTAAATGACAAATAAACTGGTAGGCCTAAAACTAAATGTTCATATTTTGGGTTCTAAATGGGGTTTCTTTACAAATGAGGGCTCTTTTCTCAGGGGGGAAGTATCGTGCTGACTTGAATAACGTTTGGATGATATATGAAAGAATATTAAGTCCAATTAAGCTGATGTGTTGAAAAATTACAACAATGGAAATTTTGGTTGTTGTCCAAAAGGAGAGTCCAATGGTTTCACTGACTTTATGAATGGTTAAAATACTCAAAATTAAATTTGGAAAGATAGTTCAATATAAAAAATACTCTCTTGAGGTTACTTTAACTTTTAGAACATTAGGCTTGTTCTATTTAAATGTATGTATTCTTTCCAGTCCCTAAATAGAATACAATGGAAGGAGTTTACCAATCTGCTTACAAATGTTCTTCGCTCAAATACCAGTTTTTGGGGGAAATCAAATAAAAAGGAGTGAATTTAAAGATGGTATTAATTGAGCAGTAAGTCCCTAATAAAATGAGCACCAAGCAATGCAAAACTTAGGCCATACTGGGAAATTTAAAATAGGAACTGTGTCCTTCACAGATTCTAGGTCTTAACACTATGGCATCTGGAGCAAGAAGAAAGATCTAGGAGAGATGAGGTCTGGATGCATGGTCCATTGTTGAGAAGCACATGTTCACACAATTGTTGACACTGGTCACTGTAATTTAGATTCCTTAAGGACTATTTTTGAAAAGTATATTATATTAAATTTTAATTTTATTGCAATCCTCTCACATAACTTATACCTAAAATATTATTATTAACAAACATATTAAATTAAGTGAGTAGGCTATTATATGGGGATAGGCTATGAATAATTATTGGTGATTAAATTGATGAAATACATATTATTATACAATTGCACAGACAAATAAACATTAAATACATAGAGGGGAATATTTTCTGAGGAGTGGTGATAATGGTGATTATTATTAGGCACAAACATGGGACAATTAACACAAATAACACATTTAGGGGGAATTAATTAATTAGTACATTTATATGGAAACTTAAATATAAAATAACACATAATAGGAAAATTATTACTAAATGATGAATGAATGACATGTAATACTATAACGGAAGAAAAGAAATATCAAGTAATTTTGCAACATTCAGCTTCACAGGAACTAAGATACAAAAGGTCGCAAATCGATTCAAGAAATATTGAGTTAATATAGCCTACAGAACGCAAAACACCATGGACAAAATTCTAAATCCCAAGATAGAAGATTGTAACAAATTCGACATGCCCGGCATTTACAAAATTAATTGTAACAATTGTGATCACTTTTATATTGGTCAAACTGTTAATTGTATTAAACGATTTAAGAACCATGTATCAGCTTGGAAGAACAGGAAACCCGAAAGATCAAATGTAGCAAAACATCTTTTAGAAAATGGCCACACCATAGGGAAAATAGAAGAAAATCTCAGCATCCTCAAAAATTGTAAAAAAGGAAATGAAATGAATGCATGGGAAGAATTGTTTATATTTAAAGAAAAATGTAAAAATAGAGATAAATTGATTAACGAACAAGTTAACTTCGACTCTGGTGGCACATTTAGAAACCTGTATACGGAACTTCCGGTAGCCAATAGGATATAAGCAAGGACGCCATTTTGATTCTGTCAGTTCTCTCATTGGCCTGATGATGACTGGTGTGACTGGTCGAAATCGATAGCCTAGTACCATCTTTTATATATGTTTACCGTCTGTGTGTGAATCAGTATAAGTGTAAATATATCTTAAGTGTTGTAAGACGTCTTTTATTACATCCCGTAAGTAATAACAACACGTAATATGCTAATAAAAAAGTTGTTTGAATATTTGAAGGAAATCGTTGGAGCCGTTTTTGAGATCCGTGTCACAAGCAAGCAAACCATACTCATATTAGAGTATAGGATAGTGTATTTTTGTTTAGAGTCTGTGGTCAATCACAATAAAGATTTAGGATTTATCTAGAAGGAAAGGTCTTTGGCATTTAAAGGTTACTATGATAAGGTTAGGTTACACTAGGATTAGAATTCTTCACGCCAGAAAGAAAACACAAATGTTTACAGTATATTGTAACGATTGTTTTTGTTTTGTGTGTGTGTGTGTGTGTGTGTGTGTGTGTGTGTGTGTGTGTGTGTGTGTGTGTTTTGTTTGTTTTATGAATGTTTTTGTCTTTTTGTTGTAATTTTTGTATTTTAGCGAATTTCCCCTATAGGGAAGAAGCTATTACCGTAGTCGGCATGGTAAGACCTAGGCCCGGGATCATGATAACTTTTCGTTTTGAGGTCCCCAGACCCCAAAACACCATTCGTTCGAAACTGTATATATATATATATATATATATATATATATATAGTGTGTGTGTGTGTGTCCGTGGGTGCGATAACTCTCGTACAAAAAGTCCGATTTTAACGAAATGTGGTATAAACGTGTAAAACAACATTTATGACTTTAAGTTTGAAAACCAGCCATATCGCTCTACCTTAAGGGGTATTTTGGGGGGTTTTGTACCCCAAAAATAGGTTTTTTGAACTTTGTACATATAATTTTTGAAATAGTCAAATTTTAGTTTTCACCATTGGATTCAGCTTTAAAAAACACACAATTTGGTATTTTGATCATTCCTCTACGTCAATCGGTTACCGAGATATTGTAAGTGCTAAACACAGAACGTTGCCTAATATGTTATTGTTATGGAGAATAAGAACAAAATTATATCTCGCTTCTTTATGAACGTATACTGACGAAACTTGGTATACGGCTTTATCTTGTTGTGGTCTATTGATATTTGCTCAAAAAAATTTTTGCTAAAGATTCCCGTAGCAGCAAACCTGCGTACTCAGCCCCCATGTTATTCTTATGGAGAGAAATTAAAATGCTATGTCTCACTTAATTATGAACATAAATTAATAAAACCTCTTGTATGACTTCACCTAGTTGAGTTATATTGATATTTGCCTAAACACCCATTTTTTCGTTCCTTGTTGTAGCAATCCTGCGTACTCATTCCCCATGTTATTCTTATGGAGATTAATCAAAATGGAATATATCGCTTATTTATGAATGTATATTGATTAAACTAGGTATGTGGCTTCACCTAGTTGAGTTATATTGATATTTGCATATAAACCAATTGTTTATGTTCCTTGTTTCAGCAAACCTGTGTACTCATCCCCAATGTTATTATTATGGAGAATAATTAAAATTGTATATATCGCTTGTTTGTGAATATATTTTTATAAAACTTGGTATGTGGCTTTATGTGGTATTAAGTCGCATATATTATAGATTGGAAATTCGCTGAGTACGCAGGTTTGCTACGACGGGGGTATTTTAGTATTATCAAATTTTCCCAATAGGGAAGAAGCTATTACCGTAGTCGGTATTACCGAGGCCCGGGACCATGATAACTTTTCGTTTTGAGGTCCCCAGATGTCAAAAACACCATTCGTTCAAAACTATATATATATATATATATATATATATATGTGTGTGCGTGTGCGCGCGCGCGCGCGCGTGCGCGTGTGTGTGTGTGTGTGTGTGTGTGTGTGTGCGTGTGTGTGCGATAACTCTCGTAAAAATGATCCGATTTTGATGAAATTTGGTACAAACATGTAAAGCATCATTTATGACTTTAAGTTTGAAAACCAGCCAGATCGCTCTATCCAAAGGGGTATTTTGGGAGGGTTTTGTACGCCAAAAATGGTTTTTTGAGTTTTTTACATACAATATTTTAGTAAATCCAATTTTAGTTTTCACCATTAAACTCAACTTAAAAAAAAACATCTGGTATTTTTTGATTGCTCTACATCAATTGGTTACAGAGATATTGAAAGTGCTAAACACAGTACGTTGTCCAATGTTATTCTTATGGAGAATAAGAAAAATTGTATATCTCGCTTATTTATCAACTTATCCTTATGAAACTTGGTATATTGCTTCGTATTGTTGTGGTCTATTGATATTTGCATTAAAAACATTGTTTTTCCTATAGTTCCCGTAGCATCAAACCTGCGTCCTCAGCCCCATGTTATTCTTATGGAGAATAAAGTAACGTGTTATCTCCTTTAATTATGAACATAAATTAGGAACATAAATTAATACAATTTGGTATTTGGATTTACCTACTTGAGTTATATTGATATTTGTATAAAACCCCATTTTTTGTGTTCCTTGTATCAGCAAACCTGCATACTCAGCCGCCATGATATTCCTATGGAGGATAATACAAATGTCATAAATCATTTATTTATGAGTGTATATTGATGAAACTTGGTATTATGTGGTAATAATATACATATATATATATATATATATATATATATATATATATAGATTGGAAATTTGCTGAGTACGCAGGTTTGCTGCTACGGGAACAATTTTTATTATTTTTTTAAAATTTATATCTCTCGCTTGATTTGCTTTAAAAAACTCACTATTTCTACCATGATTTTCAAAAGGCTTTTTCCTAATATACTTCTCTAAGCAAAAGGGGCCGTCTCAAATTAGCTCTCTGAAGTTTCATATACATGTTCTCCCTGAAGCTTTCAAAGGCGGGACATTCGAAAATCAAGTGCTGAAAGTTTTCCGTTGTATTCATTATTGTGCACCTAAGGCACTTGGGCGAGGGTGACAGTTTTGTTCTGTGCAATGTCTCATTAACTAAGCCATGTCCAAATCTTAATCGATTAATGCTTATAATGTCTGATAAGCATAAGCTACATAGGCGCGCAAAAAAAACCCCGTCGCAGCAAACCTGCGTACTCAGCGAGTTTCCAATGCATATATATGTGACTCACTACTACATAGAGCTGTATATTTACTAAGTTTCACAAAAATACATCCATAAATAAGTGATATATAGTATTTTATTTATTCTCCATAAGAATAACATTAGGGTTGAGGACGCAGGTTTGCTGCAACAAGGAAGATAAGTAATGTGTTTTTTTTTGCAATTATCAATACAACTGAACCAGGTGAAGCTACATACCAAGTTCTCTTAATGTAGGTTCATAATTAAGGGAGATATACAACTTTACTTATTCTCCATATGAATAACATGGGGGCCGAGTATGCAGGTTTGCTGCTACGGGGACTATCAACAAAAAACTTGTTTTTGGTGCTAATATCAATATACCACAACTAGTTGAAGCGACATACCAGGTTTCATCAATATACATTCATAAATAATCGAGATATAGCATTTTATTTATTCTCCATAAGGATAACATTGGACAACGTACTGTGTTTAGCACTTTGAATATCTCTGCAACAGTTGGACGTAGAACAACGATTAAAACACCAAAATGTTTGTTTTGTTGAGCTAAACACATTAATAAACAGAAATGTGAAGTTTTTAGTAAAACTATCTGAGAGAAATCTAAAAACCTTTTTCCCATAAGATTAACATGGGACAAGTTTTTTTGGATTTTCCCCGCAACCACTTAACCTAGGTTAATGATTCAGAATACTAAATTATTTGTTTTTTTTAAGCTCTATAAAATGAATATAACCAAAATTGAGTGTTTTTAACATTTTGGGGTCAAATTTGCAAAAAACCGATTTTTGGAAAATTGTAAACCCCCATAAAACCCCCTTCCCATAGTGCGATCGATCTGGTTTTCGAACTTAGTCATAAATGCTACTCTCCACATTTGTGCCAAATTTCATCAAAATCGGGTGTTTCTTTCAAAAGTTATCGCGGTAACGGACACACACACACACACACACACACACACACACACACACACACACACACACACACACACATATATATATAATAATAATATTAACATTTTAAAAAACAAACACCCTTTTTTAAGATCTTTATTATTTTATTATTTTTTGACTGACATGTTTCGGCAAAGATGCCATTTTCAAAGTCCTTTTATTACTTTCAATTACAAAGAATAAAATTACACTTTGAAAATGGCATCATTGCCGAAACATGTCAGTCAAAAAAAAAAAATAATAATAAAAAAAATAAAAAAAATAATAAAGATCTTAAAAAAGGGTGTTTGTTTTTTAAAATGTTAATATTATTATTATTATCAGCAGCCCTAATCAATCAGAAATATTCAATATATATATATATATATAAATTTGAACGAATAGTGTTTTTGGCATCTGGGGACCTCAAAACGAAAAGTTATCATAGTCTCGGGCTTAAGTCTTACCATGCCACCTACGGTAATAGCTTCTTCCCTATAGGGGAAATTCGCTAAAAACAAAAAAAAAACAGGTCACCAACTTGGACGAGGAAAAGGGTCAACACCACTTGGTGAGACTAGAGGCCCTAAGCTCCTAAATCCGGCCCTGCAATGACCTTGTTTTATTGGAAGGTGGAAATGATTTTCGCACACCCCCTCTCCTGCAGGGGTAGGGTAGGACTCCCACCTCCCGCTTCAAAATGGATATATGAGATGGGATGGTGACCACAGTATGAGTGGGTGATCCACCGTGACTACCGAATTGATGATCGGGTATTGGCTAATTCAGAAAACAATGGCTATGAGCCAGAAATGACGTGACGTGGCTGCTCACTGTCGAAGTTCTTCTACGGTGCGGGTCATCCAGGATGGCGATTGGGCGGGGCTTCCAGATTTCTGCGATTCCAAATAGCCTGCATACTTCCCTTATATGGTCGAGGGTCGACTCATCCACCCTCTGAAAAGAGCGGCAAGGTTTTACTTTCGTGAAGTCCTCGAGGGTTGGGACTCCAGTTGAGTTCCGGATGGTAGAATTCCGGATCAACCAAGGCTGGCGAGTGATCTGCACCGATTCGATTTTTATTATTTTGGTCTAATCAAATCGAAACTTTATTGCAACAAACATATTAACAAAAGTAGTTTTAGTTGAATGACATTTAATTTTACACTCAAAATTTTGCACATAAACCCGTCATAACAGTATTGAATATTTCCGATTGTTGTATAGGCATATACTTAATTTAAATTGAAAGTGTGAATACCCCTCTACACCCCCCCCCAAACCACGGAAAATTATGTAATATGTGCATGTGGCATGACCCCCCAAAATTATTTTTCTTTTCTTTTATTAGCGAACACAAACAAACGTAGTAAAAAGAAGGTATATGTGTATACAATATTAGTATAATGTTATCGTAGGTATAATGTTAGTACTCTTTGCTCCGCACCGTCACCACTATTCTGTTTTCTCTGTTCGAGTTCGAGTTCGAGTTATCGACAGTGTTTCCACTTGAGGGATTTTTATCCCATATATGGGATATTTTGACTGCTTGTGGGATAAAATGGGATTTGGGATATAGTGGGATATTTTGGAAGGCAGTGGCTACGTACACGTCCGACGTGGGCCGCTACTGTTCACGTCCGTTCCAAATTATGCACCGTACGTTACTTTTCCTGTGATTTTTAAAACAAATTGAGAGCCAGAAAACCTCCTAACCTAACCTAACGTAATCTAACCTATCCTAACCTAACGAAACATAACGTAACGTAACCTAACCCAACATAACCTAAGCGGTAGCGAAGTGAATTTGCCCTTATATTGGACGTGTACGCAGTCACTTCGATTTTGGAAATCGGCATTACGTCTGCTAGTTTGCTTACGACCCTTACGACCACCTTAACAGTAGCATAGACCTGTAGACCAGTAGCAGTACTGTGGTACTGTAGTAGTGGTAGTACCACTTCTAGTCTAGTGGATTTTCTCTTCGTACAGACAGTTGTGGGGTTTCCAATTCCCCACATTGTTATTATTTTACCTATTTTATTGCACCTATTATCTATACCTATAAAAGGCAAAGCCCTCACTGACTCACTCATCAAGAATTCTCCACCTTCCCATGTAGGTAGAGAGCTGAAATTTTGTACACTGATTCTTTAGGTCTTAAATAGGACAACTAAGCAGTTTACAAGCCGGTATCTCCATAGGGCTCCGCCCCACAGACCTTCAAAGTTACCATGTTATTCTTATGGAAGAAAGATTTGTTTTGATTATATCAGATGACTAATTTAAAATTTTGTAAACAGCTGTTGCTATTCTACACAAACAGTAAAACCACGGTAGAACGTTGATTTATAATTCTTTTGAACTGGAGTAAGCCAATAATGTTAAAAATGGGCGAGTGTCTTGCAAACTCTACATTACCACCTTTTTCTTTAAAATTTTTTACAAACAGCTGTTATTATTCATTGGTTTGTTTATGTTTATGATCTTTATTTTGTGTTGTGGTGTGACAGGTTAAAAGCTAATTTATTGAATTTGTTTATGTTTATGATCTTTATTTTGTGTTGTGGTGTGACAGGTTAAAAGCTAATTTGTTGAATTTTATGATATTTTACTTTTTTTGTTTTTGTCATGAATACACAATTTTAGTAATATTTTTATTTTTATTGGTTTTTTATATATATATATTTTTTAATTTTTGATATGTATACAAAATTAACACTATTTGGACAAACAGGACTCACAGTTTAGAGTTATTCACATGCCTCCAGATGGTTCGTGCCTCTTTCATTCTATATGCTATTCAGTTTACGGAAATAATTTCTACAGCGATCAAGTAAGAGAGGAAATTGTTAACTATGTTTCGACTAATTGGGCAAAATTCCAAATTTTAACTCATGATGTTAAAGGGAATAATTACATCTCCCCGGAACACAACCGTCGCGAAATGTTGAAACCATCAACTTACGGATCAGCATGTGAGTTGATTGCCGCATCCGAGTTCTTCCACTGCATATTCAGAGTGTACCATGATGGTCATTTACTCCAGAGCTTTGGTGTAGAGGGAACAGCATCTGATCGTATAAATTCAAACGGGGCGAAGCCCGCGGGTAACTGCTAGTTATTTTATAAACGTCACAGAACATTAACTGTGTTGCACTGTTTGAAAAATCAGTGGGAAAGTGTGGGATACTTAGAGAGATATTATAAGGTGAAGTGTGGGATAAAGTGGGATTTTTTCTATCAGCTCGTGGGATATTTTTTACCGCTGGGTGGAAACCCTGGTTTGTTATCGAGTTTTCGAGTTAGTTGGACAGACATCTTGTCACGATTTGTTATCTTTGTGTTGGGTGTTGTCGGGAGTTATCTCAGGATCATCTTTAATTAACTGATATTTTAAATACAGTAATTTTTCATCATGAATTATTTTATTCAATAGGGTTGCATTTTTACTTTAGTTTCAAGTACTGGCCTAGGTAAGATACTATTAAACTCTTATGTGAATAGAGAGGTTAGAGAGGTGTCAGGCTAACAATGAATAAATTAAGGTTCCCTCCCCCTTATTAGGTGACAAGTTAAATTAAAACTTAACCATTTATTATGCACTGCAATTTTGTATTTATCTCTTCATCCCATTAGTATCAAAGGAAGTTCAGTAGTCTTCTGGTACTAGTGGCAACTGAACTTTCAAAAATTTGTATAGGCTTTAAAGCACTGACAAACTTTCAAACCTTCAATTTATTATCATACATATCGGTTTGGGTGAAACCCATTAGGTCTGTGGTTTTTATCTAGGCAAGCGAGACTAGTGTCAATGTATGTTAGGCTATCTTTAACTGGTCGCACAAGAACTTAACCCTTTCAGTGCTAAGCTTGTAATGAGTAATTGAATCTGTGATGTTTTGTTAACTCATTGGCGTAGACTTACGACCTGATCTCCTGGTCTCATTCCTTACTTGAAATTTTTATAACCTGTGAATTGGAATAGAAAGTTGGTGTTTTTAAACAGATTAATGGCGTATTTGAATTTAAATATTGTTTTCTTTCATATTAAAGAGTCACATTGGCACACACACAGTATACCTAAGTAAAAAGTGGCAAAATCAGTGTTGACAATGTACAACTCACAAAGAATTAACCGATCCTGTCAACTTTCAAGCAAGCCTGCCACCGATTATTTTACTTGGGCCCTCCCACCAACGTTGCCACAGACCGGTTAACTCATAGAGAGTTGCACCACTGGTCGGTTTTGGTCGGGTCCGGTATTCGAACCCACGAACATCGTATCAACTCCTGTCCAAGGTGTTTCCACGACTTAAACTCAGCTAACACGACCAAAGGCCTAGGGGTGTTATTTTGGTTTATGAGTCAGTCCGCGCCCCTAACGGAGAGATCCGTAGTTGCCCGCACTCATTAGTTACATATGTTGCTACTAGAGTGCAGCACCAATCAAATCCCTTTATAGGCTATTGTGATTAGAATAAAATTACTTTGTTAACGGGTTGATTTTTTAAATGTCTTGAACGCCTGAACAGTCAAAATTAATAAAACCGTGCTTCCGCTGGACACCAACACAGTAAAGGATAGGTAAAAAGTATTAAAACACCTTATCAGATGTGCAACTCACGAAGAATCCACCCATCCCGTCAGCTTGGACCAGAGCCATCCACCGTTTGCTTAAGGTCTGTCCTCCCCTTCAACTCTGCCATAGACAGGTGAACTCTCCATGAGTTGCGCTTAAAAACCACCGACTGTGTCGGGATTCAAACTCTCAATCCAAGTGTTACCCCTGGCCGGGAAGGTAACGCATAACCGCATAACCACTGATCAGACTATAGCAGTACCAGGCGGTATTAGAGCCTAGGCACTGGACGAGGTAGTTCAGTTTGTGTGTACCAGGTTTCACTACATGTCTGATTCAGACTGGAGACTGAGCGCCTAACCGTACAATCGCTTATGAAGCCGTAACAGTGTTTATTGATAACAGATTCAAAAGCCGATGTATCGGTCCATAGCACTGAAAGGGTTAAAGGCTTTATTGGTGTTGATTATATGCTTCTCTGGAATCCTTTCAGAATAATACTCCATTTACATACAATCACGTTACTGGAAATTTTTACAGAAATGGTCACTTCTTGTCTTGTTCATTGAACTATGTCCACCATCTTGGATTGATTTGATCAGAGTTTCAGGATAAATGTCATACGGTAAGTTTTTAATCACTTGTCCAAAAGATATTGTTGTTAACAATCGATAACTTGCTTGATTTAGAAGCCTCTGATTTAAAAGGTTTTACTTGAAAAGCCTATAGACTTACGGTTCTACTACTTGTTTTCTAGTTGTAAAAAACTAGGTGGAACCTTGTTGGTAAATCAATGGATGATTAATACCGGTTATTGATTTTGCTGGAGAAATTACAAATTTACATTCCCGCACTGAAACTTATTAATAAACTCTCGCAAAAGACCATAAAAACACACTTTGAATACATTTTAACATTTAGAAGCACTGATAATTGTTATTTAAGAACTTAAAAGCTCAAGAAATACAGGAGGGATGTTTCTTCTGTCTTCTGGGAACTTATTGTTCCCACTGTCATATAAGACTCTCAAGCTTAAATTGGATTAATATTTACTAAAACTCAGTTGAATATATTACAATTTAGATAGGATTAAACTGCTGAAACAGATTGGTAGGATTAAACTGCTGAAACAGGTTGGTGGGATTAAACTGCTGAAACGGATTGGGGATGAGAAACACAACCAATTAGGTATCCTACATCGTAAAATCCACCTTAGAGCATTCTTATTCCTTTACCTTTTAACAGACATGGTCTAAAACCTTTTACGGAATCTGCCACATGAACCAAATAAAGCAAAATTAAAGTAATCATCAAGTCATACCATGAATCCAAATGAAAACTCTGTTGAGAAAATGAATTAAGATCTATACTTTTATGCTTCGTAAAACTGTACAACCAAAGGCCAAACAACCATAGTTGCTTCGTAAATAAAACTCAAAAATAAATAAACCCTTCTCCAAGGGGCTAAATCCGTATATTGAAACTGCTATATGAACCTAATGTACCAGAGTAAAATAAATGCATATAAACTTGTACATATAAAGTCATATCAAGAATCCAAATGTAATAAATAGCTTATATGTATAATAATGACAATCTACTAGTCAAACTTAACAACATATTTAATTCAATGCAAGACAAACTCTTCCCCTAGGGGACACCTTTTTTACAAGAATTCCTTTCAAGGTTTGTTTTGATTTTTTCCCTGGTTCAGTCAGTTGTAAGTGGCCTCAGGTAACTTATTATAAACCTTTAGCCCCTTGTAATAAGGGCTGCTTTCTAAGAGAGATAACTTCTAAGAGAGGGCTGCTTTCTAAGATGTATATATATATGTGTGTGTGTGTGTGTGTGTGTGTGTGTGTGTGTGTGTGTGTGTGTGTGTGTGTGTGTGTGTGTGTGTGTGTGTCCGTGAGCACGATAACTCTTGTAAAAATGATCCTATTTTGATGAAATTTGGCATAACCATGTAAAGCAACATTTATGACTAAGTTTGAAAACCAGCCAGATCACACTATCTGAAGGGGTATTTTTGGGGGGTTTTGTACCCCAAAAATCAGTTTTTGCATTTGTTACATATAATTTTTGAAATAGTCATTTTTTTACCATTGGATTCAGCTTCAAAAAACACACAATTTGGTATTTTGATCATTCCTCTACTTTAATTGGTTACCGAGATATTGAAAGTGCTAAACACAGTACATTGTCTAATGATATTCTTATGGAGGAAAAGAAAAATTTTATATCACGCTTATTTATGAACGTATAATGACGAAACTTGGTATACGGCTTCATCTGGTTGTGGTCTATTGATATTTGCACAAAAAAAATAATTTTTTTCTAAAGGCTCCCGTAGCAGCGAACCTGCGTACTCAGCCCCCATGTTATTCTTATGGAGAATAATTAAATGCTATGTCTCCCTTAGTGATCATAAATCAATAAAAACTAGTATACTGGAATAATTAAAATTGTATATATCGCTTATTTGTGAATATATCTTTATGAAACTTGGTAAGTGGCTTTATGTAGTATTGAGAAATTTATATCTCCAATGGAAATTCGCCGAGTATGCAGGTTTGCTGCGACGGGGGTATTGTTTTATCTACAATTAACTTAAGGCCCATTTACTGAATACCTATGAGATAGCTATTTGGCAGTCTCTCTTCTAATTGATGCTTGTAATTTTATATTCTGGTACAGTTATTTTCATATCTTTAATACAAAGGATAAACAGAATTGGACTGATTTATTAACTCTGAGGGACATCATGTTTCATAGTTAACTAGAAAGAGTCAAAACAGGCTCCTTGATTATTTTAAAATATCACTCTTTGTTTCCTGTTTCCGAGAAAATATATCACCCAGGCTATTGCTGTCCCCTCGATTCTGTACCTTTGTAGCTTGCTGGCCAACGCTAATGTAGTTGGTTGCTTTACATGATAGAACAAATTAAAAGAATTTAACAATTCAAGAAATCGCGTCCTCTTGTGGTAATCCTTTAAGACATCTATATTAAAGTCGCCACAAATTATTACTTTCATATTAAGTAGTTCATCTGTTATGTGTTCAAGAAGTTCCTCAAATTTCTCTAAGAAAGTATTGGTATCGCTACCTGATGGGTGGTCCAAATATAGTACCAAAAGGTCCTTTTGTAGAATTTTAATTTTGACTGCACAAAACTCAAATATTCCCTCTAGTAAAAAATTGTTAAAGTTATTTCTAATTCTAAAATCAACGTTACAGTAGACGCTCGCTAATTCGGCACGTTCAAGAGACTTTGGCAGTGCTGGATTACCGAAAATGCCGGATTACTGAGCGTCGGCTAAAAATAGCCCGGATTGCGAGAATAGGGAAAATACCTCTAAAAATAGAGAGTCGTAAAGGAAATCATTAGTTAGCGGGCCATTATTCAGTTTTTTATGGTGTTTTCTCTGATTTTGGTAGTGATAGAAAATGTTAAAACAAAATTTCATCCAGGTAATAGATTTACAGTATTACATTTTAATACAAACAGGTGGGCTGCTGTGGTCCATAGGTGTGGGCAGTGGCGGGCAGTTGGCGACAGTCATTGCAGGCACCAGTGGTGGTAGTGACACCAGGGTCGTGTGGCACCAGCGTGCCGCTGTGTAGCTGGAAACCTCCTGCTTCTCGCTGCCGGCCCATGTTGATTGGCTCTCTCCTCTGGACGATTATTTTGGATATAGGTCATTATCTACCACATCGATGCCACTACAGCTCGGATGTTGTATTGGTCTGCTGCTCAGTTTATCTATTGAGTCTATTAACATTTTAGCCAGCAGTTTCTCCCCTCGTTTATTATAGTGAAAGCCTCATTGTCAAAGTGGTTCCTTTTTAATGGGTACTGCAGGGTAAACTCTTCCCTGAATTTATTAAAATTGTCCTCAACATTCGTCCTTAAGTTGAAGCAATTTTTCCGAGTCAGCATGATGCGTTGTCTCTGATATCAGTAATATCGTGATATAGTTCCGCCTGCAAGACTGGTGACGCTGAGATGAGAGTTGAGGTTTCCGAATGGAAATTAAAGGCGCCAGAAAAATCTACATGCGTGACCCCAGTATGATAAGCGGCTGCTTGTTATTTCAGGTACGGACTTTTAGTGCGGTTACAAAGGATACGGACAAACAGATTCCCCTGCATATCCCCATTTAAAGACAGTGAGTGTACACAGGTTTTATTTGAGGTTAATCGACGATACATCCAGTACTCACAGCCACAAGTACAGCTCAGGCAGAAGCGGAAATTCAGAGTCCACTGCACAATCAGCGTCTCGATCTGTCTAAATGCCTACCTCTTCAAAAATTACTAATAAACCGAAGAGCGATATTTTCCCTGACCACCTTAAGTAGACCATGTCTACCAACCCCCACTTATTCAAAACCATGTGTATTGAGTCATAATTACTTCTACAACCTGGATCGCAGCATTTATAAGCCATAGTTTACCAGTACGTAAAACATAATTGATTTTATTAAACTTTATCATAGGGCTTTAGTAAATTACGATCTTGACATACACAAAATATGGGGTGATAAGCAAAACAAAAAAGATTAGTGACAGGGCAAATACCGGACGCTAAACTTCTTTATAAAATTATGGACTAACTGTTGATTACCTCTTTTAGGTAATATGGCTACAGATAAGGTTACGTTGACGGACGCCTTGTCCAATGTTGACGTGTTGGACGAGCTTACGCTCCCAGATGAGCAGCCATGCATCGAAGCTCAGCCCTGCTCTGTTGTCTACATTGCCAACTTTGACACCAACTTTGAGGACAGGAATGGGTTTGTCACTGGCATCGCCAAGTACATTGAAGAGGCTACAGTCCATGCCAGCTTGGTAAGTTTGTTTAGGTTAGTTTAATAATGTTTACTGTACTTACATATTTCAACTTATTAAAACCACGATCACAGTGCTTGATTCTTTATATGCATGTATTACCATAACTATTTAACAGAGTATTTAACCGTAGGTGGTATCGTAAGACTTAAGCCCGAGACCATGATAACTTTTCGTTTTGAGGTCCCCAGATGCCAAAAACACTATTCGTTCAAATTATATATATCTATATCTATAAAAGAGGAAGTATGTATATATATATATATATATATGTAGCCTATGGACTCCGAAACCGCTCGACAGATTGTAATGAAACTTTCAGGCATTATTAAGCATTATTCAAGGATGGTTTGTGTGAAGTTTGGTGCAAATCTGTCCAAAGGGCTCCGACCCAGAGGGCATACAAGGGTGCAGTGTCAGGTTTTAGAAATTTAGTGTTTACAAAATTAACAGCTGTAATTTAAAAAATTCAAAGTTTTGGGCGCAGCAACGCGCGCCGGGTAACTGCTAGTGTGTATATATATACCGGGTGTCCAAAAAGTCCCGGGTCGGTTAAATATTTGTCGAAATATTTTAAATAGAGCTACAAAACTTTGCACAAAGTTACTGGACATAAAAATCTATTTTAACACATATTCAGTGATCCGCTACTTCCTCAGGGGGACGGCCCGCTAGGGGTCAGAAGAAAATCTTAAATGTAAGCATAGGTTGATATGCATATCAAATAAAAGGTCTTTATTAGTAGAGTACAGAGCCGCAAACCCGACCTCAAACGGAGAAACGAGTCAAAAATGACAGCCGTTCAAAGATGGCTTGAGTTTGCAACTTAGGTTAATGTAGAAAACAAACTGACGAGCTTTTTGATTTTAACATTACTAACCCAAAACTGTTTACAATTAATACTGTTGTAGAATAATAAGTTTCATTATTTCTGAGAGGGATCGAAAATAAAACAAACAAGGAAAATGAATGAGCCATGATAAACCTAAAAGAGAAAGTTATTTGTGACTGATAGTGTGTTCCATGAACTTGATTACATTTACCTAAGCTGCAAACTCAAGCCATCTTTGAAGGGCTGTCATTTTTTACTCGGTTATCCGTTTGAGGTCGGGTATGCGGCTCTGTACTCTACTAATAAAGACCTTTTATTTGATATGCATATCAATAGTCAATAGTCAATAGTCAAACATGCTTTATTCAATGAGTACATGCATTGTACAGAATGGAGTCAATCACATATGCATACATATTGTAGCAAAACATAATTTACGAATCTAACTTAACTTCCTTATCAAATCAAATAACTATTTTTCACATACAAAACATTCGTCCAATGAATAGAGTGGTTTAGTTAACATGTATTCCTTTAGTTTCTTTTTAAATTTAACATTGTCATTAATTTTTTTTATTTCAGCGGGCAGAAAGTTAAAATATTTTATACCAGCATAACTAGGCTTTTTTTCAAATATTTTCCGTTTATGCTTACAATAAGAAATCTCATTCCTGTGTCTAGTATCAATCTTATGGTAATCACCCAGAGTACTCAGGCTACTAATATTACCTTTTATCCATAAAATTAGCTCAAAAATGTACAAACTAAATACTGTCAGTATACCTAACTCTGGGAAAAGGTGTTTGGTTGAATCTGACCATCCCATCTTTAGTATAATTCTTATTGCCCTTTTTTGGATCGTCAAAATCCTGCACAAATTTTTGTTTGAGGTACTGCCATACAAAATGATTCCAAAGGAGATGTGTGATTGAATTAGGGAAAAATAAACTGATGCTTACATTTAAGATTTTCTTCTGACTCCTACCGGGCCGTCCCCCTGAGGAAGTAGCGGATCACTGAATATGTGTTAAAATAGATTTTTATGTCCAGTATCTTTGTGCAAAGTTTTGAAGCTCTATTTTAAATATTTCGAAAAATATTTAACCGACCCGGGACTTTTTGGACACCCTGTATATATATATGTGTCCGTTACCGCGATAACTTTTAAAAGAAACACCCGATTTTGATGTAATTTGGCACAAATGTGAAGAGTACCATTTATGACTTAAAGTTCGAAAACCAGATCGATCGCAATATGGGAAGGGGGTTTTATGGGGGTTTTCAATTTTGCAAAAATCGGTTTTTTGCAAATTTGACCCCAAAATGTTAAAAATACTCAATTTTGGTTGTAGCCATTTTATAGAGCTTAAAAAGCAAATAATTTAATATTTATCAAATCAAATAACTATTTTTCACATACAAAACATTCGTCCAATGAATAGAGTGGTTTAGTTAACATGTATTCCTTTAGTTTCTTTTTAAATTTAACATTGTCATTAATTTTTTTTATTTCAGCGGGCAGAAAGTTAAAATATTTTATACCAGCATAACTAGGCTTTTTTTCAAATATTTTCCGTTTATGCTTACAATAAGAAATCTCATTCCTGTGTCTAGTATCAATCTTATGGTAATCACCCAGAGTACTCAGGCTACTAATATTACCTTTTATCCATAAAATTAGCTCAAAAATGTACAAACTAAATACTGTCAGTATACCTAACTCTGGGAAAAGGTGTTTGGTTGAATCTGACCATCCCATCTTTAGTATAATTCTTATTGCCCTTTTTTGGATCGTCAAAATCCTGCACAAATTTTTGTTTGAGGTACTGCCATACAAAATGATTCCAAAGGAGATGTGTGATTGAATTAGGGAAAAATAAACTGATGCTTACATTTAAGATTTTCTTCTGACTCCTACCGGGCCGTCCCCCTGAGGAAGTAGCGGATCACTGAATATGTGTTAAAATAGATTTTTATGTCCAGTATCTTTGTGCAAAGTTTTGAAGCTCTATTTTAAATATTTCGAAAAATATTTAACCGACCCGGGACTTTTTGGACACCCTGTATATATATATGTGTCCGTTACCGCGATAACTTTTAAAAGAAACACCCGATTTTGATGTAATTTGGCACAAATGTGAAGAGTACCATTTATGACTTAAAGTTCGAAAACCAGATCGATCGCAATATGGGAAGGGGGTTTTATGGGGGTTTTCAATTTTCCAAAAATCGGTTTTTTGCAAATTTGACCCCAAAATGTTAAAAATACTCAATTTTGGTTGTAGCCATTTTATAGAGCTTAAAAAGCAAATAATTTAATATTTTGAATCACTAACCTAGGTTAGGTGGTTGCGGAGAAAATCCAAAAAAACGAGTCCCATGTTAATCTTATGGGAAAAAGGTTTTTAGATTTTTCTCAGATAGTTTTACTAAAAACTTCACATTTCTGTTTATTAATGTGTTTAGCTCAACAAAACAAACATTTTGGTGTTTTAATCGTTGTTCTACGTCCAACTGTTGCAGAGATATTCAAAGTGCTAAACACAGTACGTTGTCCAATGTTATCCTTATGGAGAATAATTAAAATGCTATATCTCGATTATTTATGAATGTATATTGATGAAACTTTGTATGTGGCTTCAACTAGTTGTGGTATATTGATATTAGCACAAAAAACAAGTTTTTTGTTGATAGTCCCCGTAGCAGCAAACCTGCATACTCGGCCCCCATGTTATTCATATGGAGAATAAGTAAAGTTGTATATCTCCCATAATTATGAACCTACATTAAGAAGAACTTGGTATGTAGCTTCACCTGGTTCAGTTGTATTGATAATTGCAAAAAAAAAACACATTACTTATCTTCCTCGTTGCAGCAAACCTGCGTCCTCAACCCTAATGTTATTCTTATGGAGAATAAATAAAGTGCTATATATCAGTTATTTATAGATGTAATTTTGTGAAACTTGGTAAATAGCTCTATTTAGTAGTGAGTCACATATATATGCATTGGAAATTCGCTGAGTACGCAGGTTTGCTGTGACATATGCAGGTTTGCAGGTTTTATCATATATATGTCAATAATTTTTACAGTTAAACATTCTGTTGTGCCTATAATATTCTATCTTGCTAATACATTTCTTGTGCCTTTTGTAGAATGAGTTGCTAGAAGAAGGCCTCACCCATGCTGTGATGCTGTACACCTGGCGATGTTGCTCTCGAGCCATTCCCCAGCCAAAGTCCAACGAGCAGCCCAATCGTGTCGAGATATACGAGAAGACGGTGGAAGTATTAGCTCCAGAAGTCAACAAGCTCTTGAACTTCATGTATTTTCAGGTAAAAACTTCTTAACTATTTATATTCATCATAGTTACTCAGTCCAATTATATTACAAAAATCAAATCCATTACCTAAGGTATAAATAGTTATTGTAACGCTAATTTTGAACTGCATGTATGTAATCAAATGGAAACTCTGCTTTGACAAATTTGAGTATTTTATCATCATGGCAGAAGGATTCTATTGTATAGCATATCAATATATTTGTTATGATTCTTACTTTGTATAACATTTAGAAAATATTATAAAATCCCTTAGGACTTCCTCTTTAGCCTTTCTAGTATCAAAATATACATCTATTGCAGATGTTTGGTCAGGTATGTTTATTTCTTCCCAGTGTAACTGTAATTGTCAGTGCCAGGCCCAGTTTATTATAAAACTCCAGATTGTTAATAAACTATTTAATGGAATTGATCACCTTTTCAGGGGATACAGTTACGTTTTTGTGGTCACAAATTTAATTTATATATTTGCTGTTACAAAAGTAGTCCACAATAAATAAAAGTAGCTAAACAATGTGTAACAGTGTACGATTTTGAATACGTGACTTAAGGATGATTTTGATAACCATTAGTAAAATGTCAAACACTCAGGTTCAGCATTACTTTGTTGATTGCAGCGCAAGGCCATAGAGCGGTTCTCTGCCGAAGTGAAGCGACTCTGCCACACGGAGAAGCGGAAGGACTTTGTGTCAGAAGCATATCTGCTCACTCTCGGCAAGTTCATCAACATGTTCGCTGTCTTAGACGAACTCAAGAACATGAAGTCGAGTGTCAAAAATGATTATTCTACATATCGGAGGTAAATGAATTAGGTATATTTTAGGGATGACTCGATTCCAATTTTTTCCGATTCCGGTTCCGATTCTTACAAATTGTTCTCGATTCCGATTCCATCGATTCCTAATAATAAATGAAATAGCAAAGTAATGTTTTAAAAATGAATAAAGACAATAAGTTTGTCAGTAAATGATTTGTATTTAATAAATTGAGACAATCGGTTGGTGATTATTTTTCATTAATAAACTTATAAAAATAAATAATAAAAAAAAAACTAAGTTGAATTGCACATTTATTTTTCATATAATTGCTATGCTTTAAGTCAAATAAATCTCCCATGATATTTTTTTTTAATTGGTTTTCTTGAGTTATAAAACAGTTACTTTGGATGTTAAGTATTCTTGACCGATAAAAACATACTTATTTGTATTGTTAATGTTAAATTTAGGGTTTTAATTTGTGTATAAAAGTTAGAAAGCAATTGTTTTTGTATTAATTTTTAATGATTGTAGATTAAAGTTTTAAAATACTGTAATGTTATTTAGCAGCTTTTTTAGTTAATTATCAAACTAATTTTTAATGCAATTGTTACTAATTTAATGTTAATTTCACTAGTATACTGTAGTAATATAGAAAAAGAAAAACTGTTTAATATTTAATACAAATTCATAATTCATAGGGAAAAACGTGGTTGTAAGATAACGACTCAAAGAAATAATGTTTGTCAGCCGACTGATTTATTGCTTTCAACCGGACCCCACTCCTCCCCTCCCGTCCCGTCTTCCTTCCTTATCTCCAAGTTCAGATTTTTTGCCCCTGACTCAAAACCATCCCTGTTCTCCCTTCTCCTCCCTTCTCTTAATTCACAGGTATCCATAAATAACTTACCTGTCAATGTGTCTTTTCATATGAGCTAAAAATAGATTTTAGTCTTATTTTTCTTTATTTCAGTTATTGATGACGGAACGAAATGAAGGAATCTATGTTTAGCAGAAACAATGATTCGTTGTCCGTCAGTGTGTGGTCTTGTGTGTTCGGAACGCAATAACGTGAAAACGGCTGCACGTATCATTTTCAGATTTTACTCAACTGTTTTTCAGTACATTTCACGCTTCCAGTTCAAAAATGAACACATTCGTTAAATATTTTTTTATTAATTATCATTTAAAAGTTGTAAAATTTCTATAAGGAAAAGCATTGGACAAAAATGACTTGTTTTAAAGTACGAGATAGTAATACAATATTTTTTCGTAATTACAAGACACTACTAAAATACCCCAGTAGCAGCAAACCTGCATACTCAGCGAATTTCAAATGCATATAATATTATCTTAATACCACATAAAGCCACATACCAAGTTTCATCAATATACATTCATAAATAAACAATTCATGACATTTAATTATTCTCCATAAGAATAACATGGCGGCTGAGTATGCAGGTTTGCTGAAATAAGGAACACTAAATATGGGTTTTTATACAAATATCAATATAACTCAACTAGATAAAGCCACATACCAAGTTCTATAAATTTATGTTCATAATTAAAGTAGATAACACGTTACTTATTCTCCATAAGAATAACATGGGGCTGAGTATGCAGGTTTGCTGCTACGGGAACTATCGGCCAAAAAATGGGTTTTTGTGCAAATATCAATAGACCACAATGAAATGAAGCAATATACCAAGTTTCGTCAGGATAAGTTGATAAATAAGCCAGATATACAATTTTTCTTATCCTCCATAAGAATAACATTGGACAACGTACTGTGTTTAGCACTTTCAATATCTCAGTAACCAATTGACGTAGAGCAATGATTAAAACATCAAATTGTGCGTCTTTTTAAGCTGATTCCAATGGGAAAAAATAAAATTTTACTTTTTCAAAAATTGTATGTAAAAAACTCAAAAAACCCATTTTTGGGGTACAAAACCCCCCCAAAATACCCCTTCGGATAGGTCGATCCGTCTGGTTTTCGAACTTCAAGTCATAAATGCTGCTTTACACGTTTGTACCAAATTTCATCAAAATCACACCTTTTTTACGAGAGTTATCGCACCCACGGACACACACATATATATATATATATATATATATATATATACAGTTTCGAACGAATGGTGTTTTTGGGGTCTGGGGACCTCAAAACGAAAAGTTATCATGGTCCCGGGCCTAGGTCTTACCATGCCGACCACGGTAATAGCTTCTTCCCTATAGGGGAAATTCGCTAAAACTAATTAAAGTTTTTAAAAATAAAGGTAACGTCCTCCTGTAATGTGAGTAATGTGAGTTAATAGTTTATCCACTAGATTGCAGCAGCCATTTATTTTGTATTTACTTCTGCCAGCTGTGTTCTTTTGTCAGTTTATGATATTAAATACCCCCATCGTAGCAAACCTGCATACTCAGCTAATTTCCAATGTACCTCACTGCATAGGCAACTTACCATGTTATTTTTTGCTGAAGAATTTTCACCTCTAATAATATAATATAATTAAGAACGATTTATCCTATAACCTAAAATTAACTAAAAGAAAAGTAGATATTTTCCTACAGAGTCCCCAGGGTTATTTATTTAGTATTTTGTGAAGAAATTTCGGTTAACAGCAGAAACTTTCATCAACCATTTCTGAGTTCGGTCATCCCATTACGCGAATATTTGAGCGTACTCCTAGTATATTTTGTTAAACATTAGTTAGCGGTGTAAATCTGGGTAAACGGCGGGAGTAGCTATACAATTTTCAATAACTCGACTCAAATTTTCGATGGTCAGTGGCGAAAATCTAAGTAAACGGCGGGGGTAGTTATGCAGTTTTCAACTACTCGACTCGAATTTTCAGTGGTTAGCGGCGTAAATCTGGGTAAACAGCGGACGTATCGACGGCCTGGAATCAATAGAATCGGAATTGACTTTGGACCATCGATTCTCGATTCCGATTCTTAGCCTGAGAATCGGTGGAATCAAGGATCGACATTTGGAATCGAATCAATCGTAGTATATTTCAAATGGATAGGTTCAACCGAATTCAGCTTATTGACGCCATGACTGTACTACTGTACTTAATGTTCATGTCAATAAAGAACTTTTCGTCCTTGTCTTTGTCAGCTAATGAAACATATATAGTTTTATTCTTTATGAATTATACTTAGGCAGGATAACTTTTTAATTTCTGTGTAGATATAACTTTGGGATAACTAAAGATGGCTTACAACACTATACCATTCAATGTTAATGTTTACTGAAGCTTTTGTAATATTTAGTGTTGCTTCTCAAAAACCAAGGCACCAGAGATTCTAAAACAAAATACACATTCAACACAAATAACGGATATTATGGACAAAACCTTTTTACTTTGTCAATACATAAAGTTTGCTTGTCCGTTATTTGTGTCTTGTGTAATTTTCTTTTTATACTTCAAAATACCTGGATTTTTTAAGGTTGAATATTAAGAGTGTTTCACCAGGCGCGGATACAGGGGGAAGGTCATGGGGGTCATGACACCCTCTAAAACCTCAGACCTTCACATATTTTACACTTTGTTCACTGTAAAAGTTATGGTATTTTGACCATTTATATATTTTTTTTATTCATGACTCCCCCTAAAACGATAGTCTGTATCCGCCACTGTGTTTCACAAAATCCTTTCTCAATATTTTAACATTGTCATATATCACCTTCAATGCTGAAAATTACTGGAGGGACACTTTTACAATAATATATTAATGTTGATCGTGAACTAACAACAATTTATGCATTATTGCTAGGGGTCTGCGGTACCAACAATTTCAGATCGGTACGGTTCGGTACGGTAAAAGATTTTGTACCTCGGTTCTCGGTACAAATTCGGTACGGTACAATGTACCATCATATATACTAATTTAGTTATTAATTTGAATGTATCATAAACAAATTATTTAGTAATAATTAAGGTCATATACAATTATTATTATTAATTTGATTAAACAAATAAATAACTATACTAAAGATAAAAATATTTTTAAAACCTGCATCTTCGGAGTATTACATTTTAAAGTTGTTATTATTAGGTATTAATGCAAGTTCTTGAAATAATCATGAGAAATAAATTCAAAAATTACTTGAAAATCAATCAATTGCATAAGTTGCTAACTGATTAATTATATTGATTTCAATATAAATAAATACCCCCGTCGCAGCAAACCTGCGTACTCAGCGAATTTCCTATACATGAATATATTTCTTACTACCACATAAAGCCACTTACTAAGTTTCATAAAAATATTTAAATAAATAACTGATATATGCATTTTATTTATTCTCCATAAGAATAACATTAGGACTGAGAACGCAGGTTTGCTGCAACAAGGACGATAAAAATATGTTTTTTTTGCAATTATCAATATAATCTTTTTCCCATAAGATTAACATGGGAGATTTTATGAGCAGGTTTTTTGGATTTTCTCCGCAACCACTTAACCTAGGTTAATAATTCAAAATACCATATTATTTGTTTTTTTAAGCTCTATAACATGGTCAAAACCAAAATTATGTGTTTTAAAAATTTTAGGGTGAAAAATGCAAAAAACTGATTTTTGGAAAATTTAAAACCCCCATAAACCCCCCTTCCCGTGGTCCGATATTTCTGGTTTTCGAACTTAAAGTCATGAATGTCACTTTACACATTTGAGCCAAATTTCATTGAAATCGGACGTTTTTTACTCAAGTTATCGCATTCACGGACACATATATATATATATATATATATATATATATATATATATATATATATATACATATATATAAATTTGAACGAATAGTGTTTTTGGCATCTGGGGACCTCAAAACAAAAATTTATCATGGTCTCGGGCTTAAGTCTTACCATGAGACCTACGGTAATAGCTTCTTCCCTATAGGGGAAATTCGCTAAAACTATTGGTTTAATTCATACAAACAACAAAAATCAAAGTTTTGTAAATACTATTCTTGTTGCATTGGGAGATTATTACATCATTAATACAAAGTAAAATCAGATAACTTAAATAAAACTATGTATGATGTGAAACTAAAAGAAATTAGAAATTAGAAAATTAGACCAATAAATACTGAAGATTAAAATCAAAATCATTCTAAAATTACTTAATTACATTACTAAATTCAAAATTGAAGTCCATAACAAATATTACAGTACATTTATTTAAACATAAGTATCATGGAAAACTGAAAAATAAATAAATAAAGTAATAAAAGTAAGACAGTTTTATATAATGTTAATTTGCCTCCTATATCATATTTGAAATAATTAGCTATTAACCTTATCAAAAAATAAATTTAGGTTATTGTTAATAATAAATTTTAGTTGAATTTTCCAAAACCACACAAGATAATCTAACATATAACAGATATATGTATGTACAAATTTCACAGCACAGTAAAAAATAACAAATTTATGCTACCATTTGAAATTTATAAGTTAGTGGCTATTTTTGAATTAGTTTTCAACCATTTTTTAAACCTTTTTTAATATAATTGAAAAGTTTAACTAGTATACTTCAATAACAATAATAATAATACATAAATAAAAGCAGTTTAATTTGAAATCATAATGTAGAACGAAAGTGGTTTAAAGGATAGTATTCCTTTTCTCACTCTAGGAATGATGTTGACAAACAACTGATTTACAGCTACTCACCCTAGGAATATTGTTGACAAACAACTGATTTACAGCTAATTTACCTCCCTCCCCCCTTACCCCTCACGCTTTCCTAGTCTAAACCTTTCTTGTCTTCAAGGACATTTTTTGCGACCCTACCCAGCTACTCCCCACTCCCCTTGCACACCTTTCTTATCTCCATTCTCGTTCAGCTATAAATAACACCTGTCAACGTCTCTTTTCCTAAGAGTTTTGGGGCTTGTTTTCCTTAAAGGAAATGACTAGTTATAAATAGGAGTCGGTCTTATTTAAACCACTTATTTTGTTAAACATTGTTTAGCTTATCTCTGTTTATTGTTTGAAGCAGTAAACTGTACCGTACCGAATCTGTACCGGGGTTATGTTCTGTACGTAATTAGTTGTGTACCGTACCGGTACCGGTTTTTGGGTGCACCGCAGACCCCTAATTATTGCATTATGTCTTATTACACATCAAAGGAAGAATAAGATATTACATTATGGTAGAAACACAAAGATCGGGTGACGGAGTAAGGTGCAAGATTTCCTAAGAAGCTATGTTGGGTGCACAGATTGATTTAAATACTGCTTCATACATTTTCACAAAGTAAAACCTGTAAATTTTAGAAAGAAAATAATTTTAATGCATTTTTTTACAAACTGGCAAAGTCAACAAGATGGAATCGAAACGTCTGGTGAAACGAAAGTTTTACTAAATTGGAATCTAATATGAGAATTTATTATGATAAATATAATTTATAAGGTAAATTTTTGTATTCAATTTCAAAACTTGATTACTCGAGTAAAAGACTTGTATTGTGAGCCATTTAGAAACGTTGTTTTCACCAATGTCTGGTTGACGTGGTGCTCAGGGCGGCCCAGTTCCTGAAGGTGATGGCTGATTCCCACACACTCCAGGAGTCCCAGAACCTGTCCATGTTCCTGGCTACCCAGAACAAGATCCGAGATACGGTCAAGGAGAACCTGGAGAAGATCCCCGGATACGAGGACCTCCTGTCGGATGTGGTCAACCTTGCCGTTCACATGTTTGAGAGCAAGATGTACCTCACGCCAACTGAAAAACACATGCTTGTCAAGGTCAGCTGTGCTGCCTATCTAGTCGTTTCACCTTTTTTGGTTTATTTTTAAGGATAGAAAGAAGAAAAGAAATTTTAATTTGTTCTTGTGTTATTTATACTTTCTTGGTACCTAATAAAATCCATTGATTATTCTTAATTTGTATGCATGGTTTACACTTTCTGGAAAGTCAGAAAGAGACAGGAAAGGACAGGAAATTTGAAAAAGGTCAGGGAAAGTGAGGGAAAAGTTGGAAAAATGCCAAATCAGGGGAAATGCGTACTATTTTGTACAAGTCAGGGAAAATTTCCATTTAATTGTAAACGCAAAACATGTCTGTGTGAAAATCAAAACTTGTTAGAAATAAAGTGAGCATTCCAAGTCGCAAGTCAGGGAAAATTATCTTTTTTGGTCAGGGAAAGTCAGGGAAATAAACTGTGAACCATATATAGAGAGATAGCTGGTTGACAAATGTTGTTTAAACAATCAGTCATTTGTGTTATCATTTAAAACTAAAACTAACTTCTTAAAGATATAAAATAATTGCATCTTCTATTTTTTCAGGTTATGGGATTTGGATTGTTCTTGATGGACAATGATATTTGCAACATCAACAAGTTGGATCAAAAGAAAAAACTAAACCTATGCAAAATTGATCGTATTTTCAAGGTATGTTTCTGGATTTATTGTATAATGTATGCATTTTACCCCTTCTGTACGTATTGGTCGAGCTCAATGATCTAGTGACACTTTGGTGCTGTTGCCAGGTTGTCATTCAATTTAGCAGTGGAAAGTTAACATCAAAGGTGCAAAATATGTCTGATTTATGATCAAGGAAAGTATAGGCTTTCTGGGGAAATTTGAGCTGGAAAATCATTTGCAGTGAAGTTTAAAAAAAGTTTAATTCATGGTAGGCTACATCACTTGAAATTGAGCTACCATTAGTGACATTTCCCAGACTCCGTGGTGACCAGTTTACCACGACAAACCTATCTCTTCAAAATGTGTTTTTGGTGTGTAATGCTATCAATACTTGTGAACCTCCATAATTTATGGTCTTACCCAAACCTCAAAATTATTCTAGATGTTATTTTTGAATAATTACATAAAAAACCTGTTTTCATGGTTTTTTTTTGCAGAACCTAGAAGTAGTCCCTCTGTTTGGAGACATGCAGATCGCTCCATTCAACTACATCAAACGCAGCAAACACTTTGATCCCAGCAAATGGCCTCTCAGCAGCTCTACCAACATCAGTCCACAGGCCGATCTAATGATTCATCTGCCTCGAATACGAGAGGATCATGTCAAGTATATTAGCGAGTTGGCACGCTACAGTAATGAGGTATTATAGGGTGGTAGTTGTAGTGTAAGTAAGTATTGCGTGTGTCGATGTGGTTATTCAGAATTCAAAAATAATTAGTCAATTGTAATACAAAAAATATATATCTTCAGGTATTTTCCTACATCATTAGATGAAAAAATACAATTAACCCTAGCAGTGGCCAACCGACGCAATGCGTCGGTTCGCCCTGTCTCCTTAGGATGGCAGCAGACGCTTTGCGTCGGTTCATGACCGAAAATTTTGTATTGTAAAATCTCAAAAGTGAACATTATATATACCATTAGAAAGATCATATTCTGAACTTTTATTTTATTACATAAATGAACCGTGTAGCAGCTATATAACAATGTCACGACGATTAGAAATCAATTAATATTTGGCCCAACGCTATCCCTGCAGCCGACGCTAGGAAAACGCCAAAACATGACTTTTTTGAAATTACCCAGCTCGGGTAATTTTTGCCACGTGAAGTTGCGGGTGGTACCACTGCACAGTTAAACAGATGTGCTTCATTGTGGTATAGATTTTTCGAACGAATTATTGATTGGTTAGATGATATGATTTTATAAAAACAGGTGTTTTTTGTTTCTATAACGAATGGCAAACTGACGCAATTGGAGGGTTTGGAAAATTGAATTTATGTGTATTGTAAGTTATAGTTACTAGTCAAATCATATGTCATTGTACGTTTTACGTTTTTTAGTTTTACTTATTTTTTTCTGCAACATCGAATTACTTCGTCATATTTTATCCAGTTCGTCTGAAGGCCATCTTGTCTTTATTTAGGTACCTAAGCGTTTGCTATTTTTATTCGAGAGTTATTACTAATTATGTTATTATTTCAGAGTAGTAGTGTTGGTGAAGTGTTTGTGTGTATATAACAGTAATCTTTATGCATTATACAGGGTGTCTATAAAAGAACTCCGGGGTTTAAAAAATTAATATTTTTTAAACTATAAAAGATAGCAAAATTTGATCAATTCCTTTGAAACAAGCAGCTCAAAGAGTTTTACTCACACCAATTGGGAATGTTTCTCTCAACAGTTGGCAGCGCTGCGGAGCGTTGACCTTGAAATGACGTAGCGGCTGCGGCAGGCAGTCAGTGTCGTCTGGACTGCCGGGCTATGGCGACGCCTCAACAAAAGGCTCAATGTGTTATTTGGCTCATAGAAACTAATTCTGTTGTTACTGTACAAAGAAACTTTCGACGTAGCTATGGTGTTGACCCGCCTACAGACAAAACAATTCGTCAGTGGTTAACTGCGTTCAAGGAAACAGGAAGTGTTTTGAAGCAAAAGTCGCCGGGTAGGCCGCGTGTGTCTCAAGAGAATGTGGACAGAATCCGAGCTTCATGCACTCGAAGCCCTAAGAAATCGTTAACAAGACGCAGTCTGGAGTTGGGGTTACCAAGATCAACAGTCCATAAGGTAATTCATAAAAGACTTTGTTTAACTGCCTACAAGATTCAACTTTTACACCATATCAAACCGGCAGACAAGGTTAAGAGATTCAACTTTTCTGTTTCCATGCTGGATAAAATTGATGAAGATAATGATTTTTTAAAAAGTGTGGTTTTTAGCGATGAAGCTACTTTTCATGTGAACGGAACTGTAAACAGGCATAATTGCAGAATTTGGGGTTCACAGCCGCCCCATGAGTTTATTGAGTACGAACGTGACACGCCCAAAGTGAATGTTTGGTGTGCTCTTATGCATGACAGAGTCATAGGTCCCTTCATTTTTGTCGAAAGGAATATCAATGGTGATGTCTATTGTGACATGTTAGAGGAGTATGTTTATCCTCAGTTGAATGACATTGAGGCGGAGAAAGGTTTAGTTTACTTCCAACAAGATGGGGTGCCGCCACACTTCAGTTTGCGTGTGCGTGAGTCACTGGACGATCGTTTCGGCAACAGGTGGATTGGAAGGGAAGGACCTATTCCATGGCCACCAAGGAGCCCTGATATGACTCCGTTGGACTTTTTCTTCTGGGGGCATATCAAGAATCTTGTGTATGCGAGGAAATTCGAAATGTTCGCCATCTCAGGGAACGAATAGTGAATTGCGTGGCGTCCGTTCCCCCAGACATGCTCGCCAGGACATGGGAAGAGGTAGAATACCGTTTCGACGTGTGCCGTGCCACTAACGGAGCTCACATTGAACTTTACTAAGTTGTTAAAAAATCTTGAAAATGTAAGCTTTCTAATCATGTATAAAACATGTATGTACGTTTTTTACTGTATTAAAATATTTTGTCTTAAAACCCCGGAGTTCTTTTATAGACACCCTGTATTATGCATAAATAGTACTGAAGTGTGACAAATAGTGTTTATAAAGTGTTGGGTTTACTCCTACATAGACCTAGTGAAATTCGCCAAGTCCGCGATTATTTGTTTACTGCTACATAACACATAAAAACAATAATTTACTCTAGGTACTCTAGGCTGTACATTTTTATGTAGGTAATTGAATGTACTATAACATGTTTGTATTGGTTTTGGTTAACAAAATTCAGTGAAAAAGTTGTATACTAAATACTGTGCAAATTTTTTTTCAAATACGCAAAAATATCAAAACATTCTCTTATTTACAAATATTTATAAGTGATAATAATTTTCTACCATCAAACTTATGACTTTTTTAGATTCCTTACTTCATTAGAGTTACAAATATGTATATATATCATTATTAATATATACTTTTTTATAACACAAACTAACACTGTACAGTTTTCACTTTTATCGGTTCTCCGTTTGTTATTATATAACACCCCTAAAACGTACAACAAAAATTCTTCCCCTCACATGTTATATATTTCTATGTAGGGAATTAGATTGTCTACAAAATTTATATAATGAATTTTCCCTTAAAAATCTGTAGAAAAAAATACCGAGGATGCTTTTGAATTAAAAAAAAATCTAATTTTTTTATTCTTTTCTCTTTACCAAAAAAATTACCCTTCTAGATATTTATTATTTTACTAATCCTAGAATCTCCTGATCCTTCTGATCAGAATGAATATAAGGTTGGCTAGGTTTACTTCTGTGGTTGAATTTATACAAATTTTCAAAAAAAGGTCTGCAAAATCGCCAAATTTAGCCTGCCATTTCCTACTTACACCATTGGTCACTGCTAGGGTTAAATTAACAAAACAATGAAACACCCATAATTTTTGAGGATGTAGTCTGCTCCCACATATTATACAGTTTGTTAAAAAAAACGTTCAGGACTTTATATTATTCTTCATACAAAAGAAATAAAAAGTTTGTACAAAAAGGTCAATCTGTCTCTAGGCCCGCTGTATTTTTTAGTTAATGGGTTATATCATACCTGAGGAACATCTGAAGATATCAACTTCAAACTTGTTTCATGGATCATGCATTTTATGTCTTGAGAAGGACACATTGTTGAACTAGGCCAGTGGTCAAAACAGCTGACCCTCCCATGTGTTGCAGGTGACAACCACATACAAGGAGACGAGGACGGACGCTGAGAACAAAGACACGTCGGACCTTGCGCTGCGCGGGCTGCAGCTGCTGTCGGAGTGGAGCAGTGTGGTGACGGAGCTGTACTCTTGGAAGCTGCTGCACCCCACAGACCACCACCAAAACAACGAGTGTCCTCAGGAGGCCGAGGAGTATGAGAGGGTGAGTGAGGGTGAGGGTGAGGGTGATGGAGCTGTACTCGTGGAAGCTGCTGCACCCCCCACGGACCACCACCAGAACAACGAGTATCCCCAGGAGGCCGAGTACTATGAGAGGGTGAGGGTGAGAGTGATAGAGCTGTACTCTTGGAAGCTGCTTCACCCCACGGACCACCACCTGAACAACGAGTATCCCCAGGAGGCCGAGGACTATGAGAGGGTGAGGGTGAGGGTGACGGAGCTGTACTCTTGGAAGCTGCTGCACCCCACGGACCACCACCAGAACAACAAGTATCCCCAGGAGGCCGAGGACTATGAGAGGGTGAGGGTGAGGGTGACGGAGCTGTACTCTTGGAAGCTGCTGCACCCCACGGACCACCACCAGAACAACGAGTGTCCCCAGGAGGCCGAGGAGTATGAGAGGGTGAGTAAGGGTGAGGGTGAGGGTGATGGAGCTGTACTCGTGGAAGCTGCTGCACCCCATGGACCACCACCAGAACAACGAGTATCCCCAGGAGGCTGAGGAGTATGAGAGGGTGAGTGAGGGTGAGGGTGAGTAAGGGTGAGGGTGAGGGTGAAGGAGCTGTACTCTTGCAAGCTGCTGCACCCCACGGACCACCGCCAAAACAGCAAGTATCCCCAGGAGGCCGAGGAGTATGAGAGGGTGAGTAAGGGTGAGGGTGAGGGTGATCGAGCTGTACTCGTGGAAGCTGCTGCATCCCACGGACCACCACCAGAACAACGAGTGTCCCCAGGAGGCCGAGGAGTATGAGAGGGTGAGTAAGGGTGAGAGTGAGGGTGATGGAGCTGTACTCGTGGAAGCTGCTGCTCCCCATGGACCACCACCAGAACAACGAGTATCCCCAGGAGGCCGAGGAGTATGAGAGGGTGAGAGTGATGGAGCTGTACTCATGGAAGCTGCTGCACCCCACGGACCACCACCAGAACAACGAGTATCCCCAGGAGGCCGAGGAGTATGAGAGGGTGAGTAAGGGTCAGGGTGAGGGTGATGGAGCTGTACTCGTGGAAGCTGCTGCATCCCACGGACCACCACCAGAACAACGAGTGTCCCCAGGTGGTCGAGGAGTATGAGAGGGTGAGTAAGGGTGAGTGTGAGTAAGGGTGAGGGTGAGGGTGATGGAGCTGTACTCTTGCATGCTGCTGCACCCCATGGACCACCGCCAAAACAGCAAGTATCCCCAGGAGGCCGAGGAGTATGAGAGGGTGAGTAAGGGTGAGGGTGAGGGTGATCGAGCTGTACTCGTGGAAGCTGCTGCATCCCACGGACCACCACCAGAACAACGAGTGTCCCCAGGAGACCGAGGAGTATGAGAGGGTGAGTGAGGGTGAGGGTGACGGAGCTGTACTCTTGGAAGGTGCTGCACCCTACGGACCACCACCAGAACAACGAGTGTCCCTAGGAAGCCGAGGAGTATAAGAGGGTGAGGGTGACAGAGCTGTACTCGTGGAAGCTGCTGCATCCCTCGGACCACCACCAGAACAACGAGTATCCCCAGGAGGCTGAGGAGTATGAGAGGGTGAGTGAGGGTGACGGAGCTGTACTCTTGAAAGCTGCTGCACCCCACGGACCACCACCAGAACAACGAGTGTCCCCAGGAGGCCGAGGAGTAGGAGAGGGTGAGTGTGACGGAGCTGTAGTCATGGAAGCTGCTGCACTCCACGGACCACCACCAGAACAACAAGTTTCCCCAGGAGGCCGAGGAGTATGAGAGGGTGAGTGAGGGTGACGGAGCTGTACTCTGGAAGCTGCTGCACCCCACGGACCACCACCAGAACAACGAGAGTCCACAGGAGGCCGAGGAGTATGAGAGGGTGAGTGAGGGTGAGGGTGAGGGTGATGGAGCTGTACTCGTGGAAACTGCTGCACCCCACGGACCACCACAAGAACAACGAGTGACCCTAGGAGGCCGAGGAGTATGAGAGGGTGAGCCGGTGATGGGGGACTCGCGTTTCATAACATAATTCTGTCAGTTGTTTTTTCTATCCTAAAATTGACTGAAGAACATAAAAATGTAAACTTTAGATTTTATCTGAGAGTTGTACAGTAGAACTTATTCAAAGTTTATGGGATAGCCAATTTATTTCGAACTAAAGAATGTTTGAAATATCGAGAGTTTGAATTATAGAGGTTAATGATTGAAATTTGAATTGTAGAGACACAACCTTATTTAGAAAAAACCCTACGATATAATTCAAAACATGTTAAAACTGTATACACAAATGTAATACAGTCTGAAAACATGTAACAAATGTATAATCAATACAATGAAATATGAATTAAAATATTACATATTAATAAACGAGTAATATAAAAACAAAAAATATCTAGAGCAAAAAACAATTTGATGACAACATTTCAAATTTGATTTTTAAGTTACTGTTAAGAAAATGTTTACTGAACTTTGAAAAAGTCTTGACTGTTTCATTGCGTTGTTTGATTGAATATCAATAGTGAGTGGGGTTCAATAGTGACAACAGGTGAAAAAACATTGTCTCCAATATCCCTTGACTATTCCACAAATGTTCAGATAGTTTCAATCACATGCCGAGCTTGTGAACATCTTATTGGTTTCCATCATCGTCGTCGTCTGCACCTGTCTTGTCGTACGCATTAGTTTGTTTCAAATCTTGTTTTTTGCGCTTGATTAAAATTTCAGAGGCTTATGGTATCACAGTTTGTCCTGTAAATGTTGAATACGAATTTTAGAGGTAACGTTTCGAATTACAGTAACAAATTTTGAATTCTACAGTATCGAGTATAAACATATTTGAATTTTAGAGGCTACATTATGCGTTGAAAACACTTTGAATGATCGGTATATTATTTTTCTAATATTAGAGGTTTTCTGAGGAGAACTGACAAAAGTTACTAATTATAGAGGTTTTTGAATTATCGAGGTTCGAATTAGTGAGGCTCTACTGTACGACACAGATTTGGTCATCACCAGGATGTTTAGTGGTCAGGTAAATTGGAAAATCAGAATAATCTGAAGATTTTTAATTAGTGGAACATTTAGGGAAAACCTAAGAAATTATTCAATTTATCAGGTGAGGTTGATTCAGAATTAAGTATTATAATAGTAGGAATCCAGGGTCAATTCCTTTATCGTCACATAACATTTTTCAGTTAGCGCAGCTAGAAAAAATAGGTGTGTCATCATAAACTAATTTCTGATATGCGTTAGTAGGGCCTCATGAATTAAACTAGGTTTAGCCTGTCATTATGCACTGATAACTTAGCTAAAACCATCTCCAAGATTTTGGAAGCTTTATTCTTAATGTAAAGTCAAAATAAGGTCATGACACCTAAGCAGTTATATAATACACTTGTTAAATTATTTTCATTTGGCTGCTATAGGAAATTTATCTATGATTTTTTTCTGGGAAAAAACCCTCTCAGACTGTGATAAAGTCTTTACAGTTCATCGTATAGTTTTACAAGGCGTACAGCCTGCAGCACTTAATAATCGAATGCAAATAATATTTTGTAGAGTTATATATAAGAAAACTTAAAAACGAAAAATTTGATTTCTAATGGTGTTAATTTGATGGATTGAAAATAATTTGTCGGTGTCTTCTATATTTTGAATATTGAGCTATTAAAAAATATTGTATTTATTTTTATTCTCTACAAATATTGCATTTTGGTAGTAGGCCTAAGCGTTTACTATTTCTTTTTTCAAATTGCATAATAAATAAGTTTAGGATTTAGCATTATTATATATCAGAATCGCATACATAATTAAATGGTTTTAGAGTAACAAACAGCAATTGTCTATTTTACTGAGTCAGTTAAATTGTCAACAATAAAGAGATTACAAATAAAACATTCTATTTACGTACGATTCAATGTTAGAAAGTTACTTAGTTTTATCTACAAAGTTTTCGTAATTTATCAACATAGGAACTGTTCGGTTATTTATTGCCAGTTGACAATATTGACGATTTGACTGCCCCAAAGGCTACCAGATACAACTACACGGAGGAGGAGAAGTTTGCGCTGATCGAGGTCATCGCCATGATCAAAGGACTGCAGGTGCTGATGGCCCGCATGGAGACGGTGTTCACTGACGCGATACGACGCAACATCTACGCTGAGCTGCAGGACTTCATACAGCTGAGTCTGCGCGACCCTCTGCGCAAGGCTATTAAAAACAAGAAGGATCTTATCCGAAGGTTTGTGTTCAGGATGTAGGTCATTAATTTTTTCTTTCGTTGCGATAACAATTAAGTTATATGAAAGTTGGTTTGGTGTTAGAGTAAGTGGAAAGAGAAATGTTAATCACAATACTGATTCATTGTTCGCCATAGAAAACAGCTGAGCAGGTACATCTACATATTTAAATTTGTTTAATTATAAATCCCTCTGCATGTGTCATAGTTCAGTTATTGTACGTACCAATCTATGTTTGTTTATCAAAACATATTTGTTTACAATTTTGTGTTATGTTTAATTTTGTGGCATGTTTAATTGTCTATATGCAACCAGTGGAGATGAATAGGGGAAGTGGGGGTATTTACCGTCTCACACCATGTGTTGGGAAACGATCTGTATTTTCTAAAGCTTATAAGCAATCGATAACATTAGTACTTGCTGTAAACACCAAAAACTGACACATGTCCTTAAAACTACCTTTGTGTATATTTTCCTGTATGTAGAAACAGTTATTTGCCAAACATTTGCAGTAGTATTCTTCAAGGTTGAATCTTCAGGAGACATCTTTCTTCTGCAAGGACTGGTCTGATACGGTTTTCATGGATGGGCAGAACAAATAAAGCTTTAGCATAGCTCTGAGAAAGTCTGTAGAGTTATGATCAAAACGGCCAACTGTGTAAATAAGAATACAGTGATATTATTACCCAAAAAGCTAGTTTAAATACCCCGTCGCAGCAAACCTGTGTACTCAGCGAATTTCCGATGCATATTTTTGGCTTAAAACCACATAGAGTTACCAAATTTCATAAAAATATATTCACAAATAAGAATCAAGAATTGTTAATTATTCTACATAAGAATAACGTTGGGGATGAGTATGTAGGTTTGCTGACGTAAGGAACACAAACAATTTATTTTGATGCAAATATCAATAGAATTCAACTAGGTGAAGCCACATACCAAGTTTGATCAATATTCATTCATGAATAAGCGATGTAACATTTTAATCATTCTCCTTAAGAATAACATGGGGCTGAGTAAGCAGGTTTGTTGCAAAAGGGACACAAAATATGGGTTTTCATTCAAATATCAATATAACTCAACTAGGTAAAGCCACATACCAAGTTTCATTAATATTTGTTCATTAATAAGCGAGATATAAAATATTACTTATCCTCCATAAGATTAACATTGGACAACGCACTTTGTTTAGCACTTTTAATATCTCGGTAACCAATTGACGTAGAGTGATGATCAAAATACCAAATTGTTTGTTTTTTAAGCGAAATTTAATGGTCCAAACAAAAGTTTGGGTGTTTTTTAAGCTAAATTTAATGGTCTAAACAAAAGTTTAGGTTTAAAAAGAATTTTATATAAAAAGTTAAAAAACCCCATTTTTGGGGTATAAAACCCCCTTTAAAATAGAGAGACCTGTCTGGTTCTCAAACTCATGATAATAGATCCTGCCTTACATGTTTGTACCAAATTTCATCAAGATCAGACCTATTTTTACAAAAGTTATCGTGCCTCCGGACACATAGATTATATATACAAATATAGAGGTAAACATAATTCATATACATATTGTAATTCATATATTTATATATGAATTTGAACGACTGGTGTTTTTGGCATCTGGGGGCCTCAAAACGAAAAGTTATCATGGTCCTGGGCCTAGGTCTTACCATGACGACTGCGGTAATAGCTTCTTCCCTAGAGGGGAAATTCGCTAAAAATACTGACGAACTGTTGTGAAAGCATAAAATCCTTATTGCTTTTGTTGTCCTGAAAAACAAATATTTCCAAAAAACCTAGTGATCCAAGTGTAATCGTCCTCAATATAATTACTATCCAAGTGGGAGTGGGAGTGCAGTCCAGCTACAGTTACTGCATGTTCCAGCATAATCATGTCGGTGCGCGAGACGTGCGCAGACTGGCAGCGGGGCGTGGAGCCCTCGGCCGACCCAGCTCTCCGAGGCAAGAAGGATCCTGACCAGGGCTTCGGCATCAAGGTGCCTCGCAGGAACGTTGGTAAGTTACTCTTACCTTCTCACACTCACATGAACTATCACATTTGTCTTTATCATTTATAATGATTTTTTTGGTATCATGTCTCCAATATTTAAAGCATAAATCCTTGCTATTTCATTATGCTTCTAAATTTGGTCAGGCTTTAATCAAGCTTCAGTAAAAAGTCAACAAGTTGGATGGTCTTCATTGACTTCATGGCTGTCCTGATAATGTCTTTTAAGTTTTTAAAGAAGTTAATTTAGTTAAACTTGCATTTTAAATTGTATATTTTACTAGCAGTATGGGAAACCTGCCGACTACCATACCAAATGGTTTGAATCACACCCTTATCAGGCACAAAGCCTGAATTTGCATAATACAATTGTATCTAGTGTTTATTTTTGTATGTGACAGTCCCCTAGCCTTAGAGGAAGGTCTACAGTTTATCTGCACAGTTGACCTCCATCGTAACTGTTCCCGCAGGCCCGTCGTCCACTCAGCTGTATATGGTGCGCACGATGCTCGAGTCTCTCATAGCAGACAAGTCCGGAGGCAAGCGCACGCTCAGGAAGGACATTGACGGCCAATACCTCATGCAAATCGACCAGTTCCACAAAAACTCCTTCAACTGGAACTATCTGCTCAAATTCGGGGGTTAGTAGATTTTGTTGTTGTTGAACTATTAGTCAAGTTGATTTAGTGTTTTTTACTGCTAGATTAAATTAAATCTAGAAAGTGTATTTTGACTGTAATGTTCATGTTGAATTTACATAATATGGTTTTGTGAGATTTTAAAGTGAATATGGAATCTTACAAGAACCTTTTATTTTTTATCAGAATTTTCAAAATGTCCGTAAGTTTTATCATTTTAGAAAATGATTCAATGGCAAGTATGCCAGGATTCCTAATTTAGCTATATGAGGAGTAGGCCCTACCCTTCAATAATTTTTGGGGCTGGTAACCGTATTTTGGGAGTCTCTGCCAACGAGGTATATATATCTATAGAGGCCTCGTCTGGGGTAAAAAACTGTGCCTACTTCCTGACCGCCATTTTGACCCTCAATACCCTCCGGTCTTCATGGCAACAAAATGTTTAACCAATCAAATCCTCTCTACACAAGTTATCACGAGACGAGAGCTCAATATTTATTTACATCTCGTTAGCCTCTTCCATCTGTTACAAATATTAGTTCCATTATTAGATCTAAATTCAGCTAATTAATAAAATAGGTGATCCAATTGGTTTTCATTACTTATTGATCACTTTGGATGAATTTCTTGTCATGTAGGAAAATACTGTAGCATGACCATAGTTGAAAATAGTGGAGTCACTATGATGCATACTTATTATCTATATATTTTATTCATTTGAATGTTTGTATATTTGACTGAAAAACCAATTAAAAATGCCAGCTTATTCATGGTACCTTTACCCCAGAGTCTCTACAAGAATGCTGTGATCTCTCTCAGCTGTGGTATCGAGAGTTCTATTTGGAAATGACTATGGGCAGAAGAATCCAGGTAATTTTTATATTTAACGTAAACAACTTTCCTAAATAATACTTTTAAATTGGGCTTGAATGATGTGTATTAACAATATAAATTAAAGTTTAAATTAAATTAAAATCCCTAATGTCAACTTAGGCTAATAAAAAAGGTTTGTTATATAGTTTTGAATAATTGAATATCCCCATCTGTTTTTGACACATGACTAAGAACAATATAAAAATACCCATTTATCAAGAAATTAGGTATTTTAATTACAAATTTAACCAAGCTTGGATTGTTATAGAATGCTTTTTGAAATTCTGTCTGTTAGATTCCGCACTTTATTTCTGAAACTGCACATAATGCTTCAAAAATTCTATTTTTGGGGTTCTGATTATATTAGTTTTGGGATTTAAAGGTTTTTCTTTGATGTTTTCTATAATTATTGCTTCCAAGTCAGTTAAAAACAGGTAAAAGTTATTGTTTTAAGGAAAGTAAACGATGTATTCAATAGCAAGAAGTGTTATTCTAAAGATGAGTTTATGCAAATTCAACAATACTGTCCCTCATTCTCTACTCATAGAAAGACATGTTTCCTTAAAATCTTGGATCTTGGATGTGGGATTATATGAACCCCAATATCAGACAAGATCTAGGGTTACATGTCCCATGAATATTCAAAGTGACTCCTTTATAACACTTTTTCCTTTACAAAAATTAGTTTCAGGTTGAAGTATGGAATAGATACCATTTAGTAGTTGAGTTAATCATTGTTTATAATAACAAATCGTTGAAGTTGTTGGTTTCTAAAAGCATTTAATGCCACAGAAAGTTTTGTTAAAGTTAACATAATATAAATTACTAATTGAAGTCGTAAAATTAAAGCCCCCGAATTGATATAACCTATTCTAACCATTAATGAAGTCCAACCAAATATAATAAGCCTACCTCAAGATAATATTTTGGTGGTGTTTGGTAGAAATGTACTGTGCGCCACCAACATAACGAAGAGTGCAGCGATCTTATTACCATGGAAAAGAGAATACAGGTATCCCCATGGAATATTGCATGAACCGTTGTCAATCCCTCTGGCTGTGTTTTGGTGGTGATCCTAATATTTAAATTTCATATAGGTGTGTTTGTTTGGTTTGTGTTTAGAAATATTTGCAGAAAGAATGCTGTTGTAGATTTAGAGATAGTTATTTTAAGTTGTAAATCTAATTGTAATGAAGATTAATTAGTGTATTTTCAGATATTTACTTGAGCAAACAAACACACTTTTTGGTTGTTAATAAATTAACCTAATCTGCTTCTTATAACCAAGCTGGTATTGCATGGTAGTAGTAGGTATTTTTTAAATTTGGTTGCAATTTATTTTTAACAGGATTATTTTTAAGGTGATTTTAATTTGTTGGTATTCCATTTATTTTATTAATTTTCTTTGTTCCCTCTGTTTTCTGTTAAGATATATATTTTTTAAAGTCAGTAATTTACACTAACACAGATATATACCACACATAGCCTATATATTTTAAAACAAATAACTTTTATTTTAAACTGCTTAATTTTGTATGGACAACATCGTGGATCATTGCAATTAAAATGCAGTATATAACTGTGCATTCAAGGATAATATGCATGATGATTCAAAGAAAAGGTAATGTAATAATTCAGCCTTACATGTAACATGATTACAACACAGGCAGAACACCATCTTAGCCAACTGCCGTTTAGGTTTATTTACCATATTTTTAGCGAATTTCCCCTATAGGGAAGAAGCTATTACCATAGGTCTCATGGTAAGACTTAAGCCCGAGACCATGATAACTTTTTGTTTTGAGGTCCCCAGATTCCAAAAACACTATTCGTTCAAATTCATATATATGTATATACAGGGTGGTCTGGACCTAGCGTTACAAAATTTTTTGGGTGATAGAACCTACATAAATGCAACTTAAATACACAATTTAAAAAAATTATACCCCACACATCCACTAAAAAAAAATAATTTTGTATTATATTTTTTAACCGTACTTATACCCAAAAATTAATAATTTCTGGGATTTTTCAAACATTTCTCAAACTGTAATACTACCATCGTGTTCTAAATTAAATTTCAAGTAAGGACAAATAGGTTTTAAGGAGCAAGACACTACATAATCACTTATTAAATTCATTAGAAGTGTAAAGTTATCATTTCCTTTAAAAAATTAAAAATGAATATTTCATGCATAATTATTTAAACAATTTGCTAGAGAGTAGCAAATGCTATACAAACTGCTTCAAAATGTGGGCTTTCAGATGATATGATACAACATTTGATTCGTTACCATTTTAGTACAGTTATGTGAGTTTGAGTGGTGTAAAACGAGGTTAGGCCAAAATTACACTAGTTAAATGTCTGGATTTTAGATAACTAAAATACCACTAACTTAACTTGCAGCACTATTTTAAATAGCATTATTTAAGGTCAGATAATAAGGACAATGAAATCCTCATTAAAAAAAATAATAATTTAAGGACAGTGATTGTCATGTACAAATATAGGATATCTGAAAGAATTCCAATATCTAATAAATGCCCACATTATCATGAGATAAGTTATCACGCACAGATACCAATGTTATGTTTTGTTTGGACGAAGTATTTCTAGTGGATTTTGGGGTAATTATATCGACCTCCAGACACCAACGATTTTTACAATTTTTTTTTTGAAAAATATTCAAAATAATGTCCTCATTTCGAAAATGGTACTCATTTTTCGCGGAAACGTCGGGAAAACCGGGAAATCGGGAAAACCGGGAAAACCGCCGAAATATATTTGTTTTCAAATATTAGGTTGTGGGTACTCAAAATGTGCGGAATTACGTCCTGAACACGATTATGTAATTATTTTTTGAATCCGTTAATGTTTGAACGGGAAAACCGGGAAAACCCGGGAAAACCGCCGAAATATATTTGTTTTCAAATATTAGGTTGTGGGTACTCAAAATGTGCGGAATTACGTCCTGAACACGATTATGGAATTATTTTTGTAATCCGTTAATGTTTGAACGGGAAAACCTGTAAAAACCGGGAAAACCAGGGAAAACCACCGAAATATATTAGTTTTCAAATATTAGGTTGTGCGTACTCAAAATGTGCGGAATTTTGTCCTGAATACGATTATGTAATTATTTTTTGAATCCTATAATTTTTTGACGGGAAAACTAGGAAAACCCTAAACAGCAAGTTGTTGTCAAAAACGTGTTTAATCCAATAAATCTAGGGGGCCCGTTGGGATTCCGGAGTACTTGGAAGAGGAATTTTCATCAGACTAGGTTAAATTTATTAAAGGGAAAATCTTCCCCACAGCGGGAAAATTTCACAAAACGGGAGAATTTCCCATAAACTTAAAATTTACCCCAAAGCGAAAAATTGTCCCACAAACTGGAAATTTACCACAAAATGGGAAATTTGTCTTATTTCGGGACATTTTTCCCTTAAACGGGAATCCCGCTATACATCGGTCTGCGGAGTTAGGTTAGGTTATGATATTAATACAGTATACACAAATTAATCACCTGACACAGAAAATTGGTATTTATTTATCATAACCTAACCTAACTCCGCAGAGCGCTGTATGGGAAATTTCCCTTTTTTGGGAAATTTCCCTCAAAACGGACATCTCGCTGAACAGCGCTCTGCGGAGTTAGGTTAGGTTAGGTTAATATAAATATACACGGGAAAATTTCCCAAAAACGAGAAATTTCTCATAAAATAGTAATTACCCCAAAACGGGAAATTTTCCCACAAACTGGAAATTTACCACAAAACGGGAATCCCGCTATACAGCGCTCTGCGGAGTTAGGTTAGGTTAGGTTATGATATTAATACGGTATACACAAATTATTTATCTGATAAAGCAAATTGGTATTTATTTATCATAACCTAACCTAACCTAACCTAACTCCGCAGAGCGCTGTATGGGAAATTTCCCTTTCTTGGGAAATTTCCCCCAAAACGGACATCTCGCTGTACAGCGCTCTGCGGAGATAGGTTAGGTTAGGTTAATATAAATATCCACGGGAAAATTTTCCAAAAACGAGAAATTTCTCATAAAATAGTAATTACCCCAAAACGGGAAATTTTCCCACAAACGGGAAATTTACCACAAAACGGGAATCCCGCTATACAGCGCTCTGCGGAGTTAGGTTAGGTTAGGTTATGATATTAATACGGTATACACAAATTATTTACCTGATAAAGCAAATTGGTATTTATTTATCATAACCTAACCTAACCTAACTCCGTAGAGCGCAGTACAGCGAGATGTCCGTTTTGGGGGAAATTTCCCAAAAAAGGGAAATTTCCCATACAGCGCTCTGTGGAGTTTGGTTAGGTTAGGTTAGGTTATGATAAATAAATACCAATTTGCTTTATCAGGTAAATAATTTGTGTATACTGTATTAATATCATAACCTAACCTAACCTAACTCCGCAGAGCGCTGTATAGCGGGATTCCCGTTTTGTGGTAAATTTCCAGTTTTTGGGAAATTTCCCGTTTTGGGGAAATTACTATTTTATAAGAAATTTCTCGTTTTTGGAAAATGTTCCCGTGGATATTTATATTAACCTAACCTAACCTAACCTAACTCCGCAGAGCGCTGTACAGCGAGATGTCCGTTTTGGGGGAAATTTCCCAAAAAAGGGAAATTTCCCAAAAAAGGGAAATTTCCCATACAGCGCTCTGCGGAGTTAGGTTACGTTAGGTTATGATAAATAAATACCAATTTTCTGTATCAGGTGGTTAATTTGTGTATACTGTATTAACATCATAACCTAACCTAACCTAACTCCGGAGAGCGCTGTATAGCGGGATTCCCGTTTTGTGGTAAATTTCCAGTTTGTGGGAAAATTTCCCGTTTTGGGGTAATTACTATTTTATGAGAAATTTCTCGTTTTTGGGAAATTTTCCCGTGTATATTTATATTAACCTAACCTATCCTAACTCCGCATAGCGCTGTACAGCGAGATGTCCGTTTTGGGGAAAATTTCCCAAAAAAGGGAAATATCCCATACAGCGCTCTGCGGAGTTAGGTTAGGTTAGGTTATGATAAATAAATACCAATTTGCTTTATCAGGTAAATAATTTGTGTATACCGTATTAATATCATAACCTAACATACCTAACTCCGCAGAGCGCTGTATAGCGGGATTCCCGTTTTGAGGTAAATTTCCAGTTTGTGGGAAAATTTCCCATTTTGGGGTAGTTACTTTTTTATGAGAAATTTCTCGTTCTTGGGAAATTTTCCCGTGTATATTTATATTAACCTAACTTAACCTAACTCCGTAGAGCGCTGTACAGCGAGATGTCCGTTTTGGGGAAAACTTCCCAAAAAAGGGAAATTTCCCATACAGCGCTCTGCGGAGTTAGGTTAGGTCAGGTTATGATAAATAAATACCAATTTTCTGTGTCAGGTGATTAATTTGTGTATACTGTATTAATATCATAACCTAACCCAACTCCGCAGAGCGCTGTATAGCGGGATTCCCGTTTAAGGAAAAAATGTCCCGAAACAGGACAAATTTCCCGTTTTGTGGTAAATTTCCAGTTTGTGGGAAAATTTTTCGCTTTGGGGTAAATTTTAAGATTATGGGAAATTCTCCCGTTTTGTGAAATTTTCCCGCTGTGGGGAAGATTTTCCCTTTAATAAATTTAACCTAGTCTGAAGAAACTTCCTCTTCCATGTACCCCGGAATCCCAAAGGGCCCCCTAGATTTATTGGATTAAACACGTTTTTGACAACAACTTGCTGTTTAGGTTTTTCCTAGTTTTCCCGTTAAAAAATTATCAGATTCAAAAAATAATTACATAATCGTGTTCAGGACGAAATTCCGCACATTTTGAGTACGCACAACCTAATATTTGAAAACAAATATATTTCGGTGGTTTTCCCTGGTTTTCCCGGTTTTTACAGGTTTTCCCGTTTAAACATTAACGGATTAAAAAAATAATTCCATAATCGTGTTCAGTACGTAATTCCGCACATTCTGAGTACCCACAACCTAATATTTGAAAACAAAATATTTCGGTGGTTTTCCCGGGTTTTCCCGGTTTTCCCGTTCAAACATTAACGGATTCAAAAAATAATTACATAATCGTGTTCAGGACGTAATTCCGCACATTTTGAGTACCCACAACCTAATATTTGAAAACAAATATATTTCGGCGGTTTTCCCGGTTTTCCCGATTTCCCGGTTTTCCCGACGTTTCCGCGAAAAATGAGTACCATTTTCGAAATGAGGACATTATTTTGAATATTTTTCAAAAAAAAATTGTAAAAATCGTTGGTGTCTGGAGGTCGATATAATTACCGATTTTGGCCATTTACTCAGTGGCAGTGATGTCAAGATGTCGTTTTCAAGTCAAGAATATGCAGAAATGTATTTTTTGTATGGTTACTGTAATGGAAACGCGAGTGCGGCTCAAAGGGAGTACACTGTCCGCTATCCTAGTCGGCGCGTTCCCAGTACGCAAGTGTTTACGCGGTTGCATCAGCGTTTGGTAGAACGTGGATCTGTGCACAAGGAGCGGAGTGAGGTGGGTGCAGCAGCTTTGGATGTGTACACTGAAGAGCAAATTCTGGACCGAGTTAGAGAAGACCCAGGGATTAGTAGCAGAAAAATAGCAGGTGAAACAGGCGTGAGTAAAACTACAGTTTTGACGGTTTTACACAAAAATAAATTCTACCCTTACCATTTCACAAAAGTTCAAGGCCTTGAACGTAATGACTATGCTGCTTGACAAGATTTCTGTCGCTATCTACTAAATTCAGATATTGAATAATACCACTTTTTCAAAAAAATCTTATGGACAGACGAATCTATTTTTACAAGACAAGGTGTATTCAACTGCCACAACATGCACATGTGGGATACTGAAAACCCAAGAGCAGCAAGAGAAATGTCCTTTCAAAGAAGATTTCATATAAACGTTTGGGCTGGTGTGGTTGGCAATCGTTTCTTGGGACCTCACATTTTTCAGGGAAGTTTAAATGGAGTTATGTATATTGACTTTTTGCAACACGATTTGCCTAAAATGGTGGATATGATTGACCCTGCGCATCGTCAACATATTATTTATCAACAAGATGGTGCACCTCCTCACTTTACTACAGACGTCCGAGATTGGCTGAGTGCTAAATACCCAACTTGGATTGGCCGAGGAGGTCCTGTACCTTGGCCTGCAAGATCTCCTGATCTGAATCCCATGGACTTTTTTGTGTGGGGATTTATGAAGTCTGAGGTGTACACAACTCCTGTAAATAGTGAAGAGGAACTTCTAAACAGGATCCAAGATGTAACACAGAAAGTTAGGGAAAAACTAAGCCATAAAGTGACAGTTGGTGCAATGCGAAAGAGAGCCAGAGCCTGTATAAGAGAGAACGGAGGACATTTCGAAAATAAACTGAAATGAAGCTGTAATCTCGTGTGATCCATCTAACATTTACGATTTTATCTTGTACTTTTGCAGGTAAAAAAGGAATTTTAATTTCATGATATAGCTGTAATAATGCAAATTTTCATATTTGTCTTTTTAGTATGACAGAGTTTAATTATTATTTTCCCAAACCACGTGTTACACCATTCAAACGCGCATTACTGTACTAAAATGGTAACGAATCTAGTGTTGTATCATATCTTCTGAAAGCCCACATTTTGAAGCAGTTTTTATAGCATTTGCTACTCTCTAGCAAATTGTTTAAAGAATTATGCATGAAATATTCATTTTTAACTTTTTAAAGGAAATGATAACTTTACACTTCTAATGAATTTTAATAAGTGATTATGTAGTGTCTTGCTCATTAAAAACTATTTGTCCTTACTTGAAATTTAATTTAGAATACGATGGTAGTATTACAGTTTGACAAATGTTTCGAAATATCCCACAAATTCTAAATTTTTGGGTAAAAGTACGGTTAAAAAATATAATACAAAATTATTTTTTTTAGTGGATGTGTGGGGTATAATTTTTTTTAATTGTGAATTTAAGTTGCATTTATGTAGTTCTATCACCCAGAAAATTGTTTAACGCTAGGTCCAGACCACCCTGTATATATCTATATATGTGTCCGTTAACTCGATAACTTGAGTAAAAAACATCTGATTTTGATGAAATTTGGCGCAAACTTGTAAAACAACATTCATGACTTAAATTTCGAAAACTAGAACGATCGGACCGACTTAAATTTCGAAAACTAGAACGATCGGACCATGGGAAGGGATTATTTTACTGTAAACTTGACATTTGCTAATACCAATCGGGTCAGCTCTACAAAGCAATCATTTTGGTGTTTAAATTGTGATTCTACGTCTATTCGTTGCAGAGATATTCAAAGTGCTAAACACAGTACGTTGTCCAATGTTATCTTTATGGAGAATAATTCAAATTTTATATCTCGATTATTTATGAATGTATATTGATGAAACTTGGTATGTGGCTTCAACTAGTACTAGTATATTGATATTTGCACAACAAATTATTTTTTGTTGACTGTCCCTGTAGCTGCAAACCCGCATACTCAGCCCTAATGTTATTCTTATGGACAATAAGTAAAGTTTTTTATCTCCCTTGATTATGAACATAAATGATTAAAGCTTCACCTGGTTGAGTTGTATTGATAATTGCATAAAAACCCATTTCTTATATTTCTTGTTGCAGAAAACCTGCATACTCAGCCCTAATGGTATTCTTATGGAGAATAAATAAATTGCTATGTATCACTTATTTATAAATGTAACTTGGTAAATGGCTTTATGTGGTAGTAAGAAACATATACATGCATTGTAAATTCGCTTAGTATGCAGGTTTGCTGTGATGGGGTATTATAGAATATGCTCAAATCAAATCAGATTATCTTTATATACATAATCCATGATAATTGTATCAAATTACAAATTAAAAATTTGTTTTGATTTGATTTATATCTATTGTTATCGTATGTATAATTTATAGGTCTCTATTTGTCCGTAATTCGTTCACAGTCCGAAAATTAATCAAAATATGATGCATCAAATGTGGTAATAACTCCTTTCCCTATAAGCTTAAGTTTTGGTCAAAGCTCACAGAGACGCTCATTCGCTCACAATGGCGGACAATGAATGCAATGAAAGAGGGAGGGACCATGGAGAGTTTAGGTAACTCAAAGATAAGTTATGGGACTAAGAAATATGGATAACAGTAATGAATGAAAATATGTTCTATTAAGTTGTAGTGAACAAACTTAACCAAAGCAGAACTTTATATTCACACCTGTAAGAGAACAATAAGTTATGAACAATAATAAATTCAAAAGGTAATAAGAATCCTACTAAAGATTGATGTGAAATATGTTTGTTTCATACACTTTTATATTCAGTGTCACACAAGTTTTATGCTTGATTCGAGCACGGGTGGATGGTTCCAATACTGCATGTGTAACACTTTTTTTATTTTTGTGTACAACTTTGTACTTTGAGTATTTCTGAGTGTATAGTTTTAACCTGTTGTAAATTAACTAACCATGAGGATTTGTTAGTGTGTGGTCAAGCGACGGACTCCTGAACTTTACCAGTGCAGGTCATCTAGTACTGAATGACTCATACCTTGCGGCCCTATTCTATAAATAATGTAAAATCAATGTTAGGCTGCCAACATATGTTTAGCTGTGTATGCAAGATTTTGCATACACTCCACTGCAGATTTTGCTTTTTGCTACAGGATCAAGATTTTTGCACGTTGTTTCCGTTTAGTATACTTCAAGGCAGTAGAGTTTGTGAAATGTCAAGTTGCCTAGTGCTTGTTACGAAAATAATCAAAAACTGAAGCAAATTTAAACTTGCTTACTAGGCTATATATCAAAAGAAGTTATGACATAAGTGAACTCATAAAATTACATTAACATATTGCTCAAATAAAGTTAGGCCTGATTTACAGATTATTTTACAGAATTGAATTTCCTTTATTCAAGCTAAATAAAGAATCATCTTTGTATACTGTTCAGAAATGTAAAAATGATTTAGAGAGATTTTTGGAGTTTTCTGGAGTGCCCAGTTTGCAAGGTCTATTGTATTTGTGAATTGTTGCTACTTTTGTGAAGTGAAAATAAATTCAGTAGAAATTGGTTTATTTGAAGGTGGAGAATAATCAAACAACCTCTACTATATATGTTAGTTTTACAAGACAAATTTTATTAGCATAATACTTGTGCTATACATCAACACAATGGGATTACAAAATTGTACATCGGTTATTATCAACAAATTTTGTATAGATTACTAGTAGCGATTCTACCATAATTTTTATTCAAGTTGTATCTCATAAGCATTTTGCAGTTCGTCTCTTCAAGTTGAAACTCTGCAGGAGGGTCATATTTTTTGCTCAAAAGATAGAATTCATATTTTTTTAAGAATGTACGCTGGCTAAGTGGCATTACAATTTTGTACATTTTTTATGCATTGCATGCCCGTTAGTTTGTCTTGGAAATCAAACTATGCATCATTGTGGCTTCTCCGAAAGGATTTATAATAGTGTGTGATATTTTTTCAAACTTATTTTTTTCACTACATGTAAATCAACATTTACATGGTCCAATCATCAATATAAATTAATGTTTGGGGAAAGATTTGTTAGAGTTTAGAGGAATTTTAAAACTTCATGAATAAAAGTCGCTCTTATTGACTACTCATACACCTTGTCTAGCATCTTTCTGTTTGTACAAATGTAAATAGGAATGATTGTCTTGTAAATGTGTTATATTTGTTTGTGTTAATAACTAACCTCTATTCGACAAATAAAACATTAATTTAATTTGAAATGTTTTGAATTTTTTAGGAACTGAAGTTTTCATAAGACTTCAAGATAAACCAGTTATATATTGTTCTCCTCAGGCTATCCACCAACCTTGAATATTAGGAAGATCAAAAATTATACAAACATTTATGGAGTGTGAACAAATTCTTGAATTATGCAAGTTTGCATTTTAATGAATTTGGGAATGTCAATAAAATGCCAATTTAGTATTGTGTTGTTTTTAGTGATGTGTCGGTACCACTTTTTCAAAGTCGGTACCGGTACCGGTACCTGACCAAAATCGATTCTCGGTTCTCGGTACCGGTACCATCGGTACCAAAATAAAAAATACTCATTCCTCAAAAATAAAGCTGAAAATGATGGTGTTTTATATTTACAAAAAATAAATTAAATAACCTTAGATGTAAGAAAAATAATTGTTTAGTTAAAGGAATAAATAAATTGAACTGATCAGTGGAGAAAACCACATTTAATGACAAATGAAAATATTAAAACCAAATTGTGCCATAGACAATACAATATCTTATTACTACGTTAAAAGAATGATCTCACACTAACCTCACAAACCAAACCAAAACATTGGTCGAGTTGTCGTCGTAGCTGACGCAGTGTTGCCACGTCAATACGGCGTTGTGGATTTCCCCACTCGTGGGTTATTAGTAAAATAGCCCTTCGCAAAGCTTTAATAGTTCTTCTTTGTCTAATTATCGCTGCCGCGAATCTACATCTTATCTATGCCTTAAAAATATTATTGGTTACGTTACAAGTAGAGGCTAATTTTTTGACTGATAAAGGGTATATGTGATTGAAATTTTGTAATCGAGAGCAGGTACTTTCTAAAGTATAGTTCGGGAATTTGCTACTGGGACCCCGGCAACTGGCAACACTGCTGCTTGTTTGCAGTTTAACAAAGGCACATATCTGCCGTTCCCTTTTTGTAAATAATAATAAATAGAAGTCAAATTAACGACTTTTGCAAATATTGTAATTGAAAATAAATTTGTATTTATTTGTAAATTTGCGTGACAGAAATAATGTCGATTTTTAATTTTAATTATCAATAATGAACTTAATTTCAGGTGAGGAAAGGATAATGGTATGGTAATAAATAAGAAACAATGAAACAATTTTGTTTTGGAGTCTGAATAAAACATTTATTTGATTCTTCAGAACTGGCTTGATTCTTTCTTTTGCACTGCCAATATACACGTAGTTAGTAGTTGGTTTGCTGTCTTCTGTCTTCACAATTATTTCGGCTGATGAGGCTGTCAACTGACAACTTATTGGAGATTTATACGTTTTTTTAAATTAGCACTCTTCTTAGGCCTACTGCAAATACAATTTTATTTTAATTTATCGTGCAGGTACCGAGGTACCGGTACCGACATTTCAACATCGATTCTCGGTACCGGTACTTTTCCCAAGAACCGGTGGTACCGAGAATTGATTTCAGGTACCGACACATCCCTAGTTGTTTTGTTAGGTTTCCAGTTACATTCGAGGTATAAAAATCGGACCAAATTAACCACATGCGACATTTAACTACTTTCTGTCTTATAGAAGTAAAACTATGCAATTACAGTGTATTATGATTTACAATGTAATAAACCCCAACAAAATGCCTTATTGGTGTTCATACTCGTTTTGGCTCCAAATAATTCTTTCAATGTAATAAACGTCAATAAAATGTTCATGCTCGCTTGGCTCCAAATGATTCTTTCAATGTAATGAACTCCAACAAGTTGCCTTATTTTTATTCGCGCTTGTTTGGCTCCAAATGATTTTTTCATTATAATTAGGGATGAGTCGATTCTCGATACCGATTCTCGATACCACCGATTCTTAGACATTGGTATCGGTATCGAGATTCATTCGTTCAAAGTCGATACCGATACCATCGATACCCCCGCCGTTTACCCGCGCTACGAAGTGCCCGGGAAGATATACTCCCGCCGTTTACCCGCGCTACAAAAGGCATGGGGAGTGTTTGGGTCGGCGGCAAACAATTTTACCTTGGAGATAAGGAAGGAAGAGGGGTGGGGTCCAGTTGAAAGTAATAAATCGGCTGACTAAAATTATTTCTTAGAGTCATTATCTTACAACCAAGTTTTTCCCCATTATGAATTTATAATATATAGTTTTTGTTTGTCTACATTACTATAGCAAACTAGTGAAATTAATATTAAATTAAGTAACAAATTGTATTAAAATATTTGTTTGATAATTAACTACAAAATTCTACTGAATAAATTTGTAGAATTTTTAATAGTAGTTTTAACAACTATAGGTACTGAAAAATCGTAGGCATCGATGGTATCGGTATCGAGAATCGATTTTCCTGGTATCGGTATCGGTATCGAGAATCGATAAATTTTGGTATCGACTCATCCCTAATTATAATAAACTTCAACAAAATGCCTTATTGATGTTCATAATGATTCTTTCATGTAATAAACTCCAACAAGTTGCCTTATTATTCACGCTTGTTTGGCTCCAAATGATTCTTTCAATGTAATTCTAGAATTGTAGCGCCTTGACATATTTGCCGATTGGAAATATAAATGATTCTTTCATGTAATAAACTCCAACAAGTTGCCTTATTATTCACGCTTGTTTGGCTCCAAGTGATTCTTTCAATGTAATTCTAGAATTGTAGCGCCTTGACATATTTGCCGATTGGAAATATGTTGATAGATTAAATTAACCAGCCTACGTTGTCTTTCATTGTGAAAAATAATGATTATTTAGTAATTTAAAACAAATTCTATACAAAAACACACAAAAAAACACTGAATATTGGTTGTATTCTGGAATCACTGACGGTATGTTACTGGTAGCTCCAGCGTTCCAGATTATGACATTTGCAAATGCCTCTAACTTGGCTAGCAGACGATTTAATTCCCTTCGATCACTGATCGGAAGCTGTTTAATTCTCTGGCCTCAAGCCAGTGTGACTTGGTCACCGCTGACTTTTGATTAGTTGTTTTATTTTTTGCAAATCATCCTGGATGTCAGGAAAAATCAACATCCTGCTTGAGTAAAAAATAATAAAATTACCGCTTTTAAAAATATTGATCATGTTGCCACGATCGGCGTATGTCAGCAATTACATTAAATTAATACATATTACAGATCGAAATAAAATGTTAAAATCATCTATTGTTTTCATTGTGCCATAACTCTGAATGATATTTTTCCCTGATACCTGTTTTTGTAATCAAAATAATCATTTGAGTTCATAAATTTCATAACATTGTGTTTTAAAAGTGGAGATGGTTTAACACTGATGGTCAAGTTATTGACTACAAATTCTTATTTTGCATTATTTTTCTTTTTGAATTTCAAAGCTCGAGTTGTTAATTTTGAACTAGGCCTAAAAACAAACAACACTGAATAGTTGAAAGTGTTTTCAAAAACGATTTGACCATAAACATTTTACCTATAAGTTGGGCTAGTCATGGACATAATTCGGAGTTAAGCTCTGCAACTCAGATCTCTTCATGTAGTTTAAACAATATTATAATATATACAATATATTAACAATAAACAATATATTATATGTACAATATTTCCATTGTACATTATTTAAAGTCTAGTCACTGCATAACACCTTGAATTGAAACATTCAAATCCTTGAAATACACCCTTATTCTTTTCAGCTCAAGTTAAATATGTTTTTCCTAAAACTTAAATTTACATTTCAATGCGAGTAACCCGTACTTGGCCTAACTATAGGGTTACTTTCTCTCAAGACAAGCATTAACCCAACATTCTGTTGACAGTTTCCCATAGAGATGTCAATGCCGTGGATCCTCACCGATCATATTCTCCGCACCAAGGAGCCTTCTATGATGGAGTAAGTATACAACAGCTTTTGGTAGATTTTGGATTTGACAATTTAAAAAATATTCTTGACAGCACAAATTTTTTTATCTTGATTTGACGACACTTGAGTAAAGCACAAAAAAGTGATTTGATTGTCTTGCATGCCATATTAGGCAATAGGAGAAGTTCAGCAATTTTCAACCTACTTGGTCTGTAGATATTGCTCTTAAGATGCATCAAAATGTACACGGTATCTTGTATTGCAGCAGATACTCATCTTTATATATAATCCTGTAAGCGGAATTTTTAAGTCAAAATTGTGGGAGTTTGGCAAATTACAGGATGGTGGGAGGTGGCTCAACTTAAAGGTCTTGATCCCAGGAACTCGGGAAAAATAGCAGTATTTCCAAAATGTTACCAGCAAACGAGAAATAACGTAAAACATCCCCCATAAGTAAAGCATGGGGATTGAAAAAGTCTGCTTTGTTTACATTAAAACATGTGATTAAGCGTGTACTTTTTTCACGAAATTACATGTGTTTCTACTTGGAGCAAGGTTAGGGGCTTTTGCCCCTTCAAGCCACTAGTGTACTTTCAACTTGATATTAAAATTAAAAGTTTCAAAATTAAACGGGATGATATAAAATTGATTTAAAATTCTTCTTGGTCTATGATTGAAAGTTTTTGATTGATAATACAGTTGGCTGTTGACTTTAATTACTTTAATACTTCTATAAAAGTTTGTGGTCTAAAACTGGAATTCAAATGGCTTCCTTTTGCAAAAACAGGGTTGATCTCACCACAACCTGAAATTCTTCGCTACAGGTTCAAAAACTCTTCTCGGCCTTTACAAAGGGTAAAATAAGGCCTGTAGCTCTTCTACCTATCTAAAATATGAACTTTTAGTGCCCAATACTAAATTAAAGGGAATTATTATGTTGGTAAAATGTCCCACTTATTTAATACATCTTAACACTTGGCCATTTTAAATGAGAAGGGAGATGCTGGTATTGTTGTAAGAATTCACACGTCATGGTTCACTGAATCACTTTTGGCTCTTGATGCCCACTGTCACATATACACTATATAAAAACTGCTAAAGAGCTAAATTTGGAATATAGAAAAAATTATGAAAATAGATTAATATTAATTATGAAGCAATTTTGTTACATGGTAATATAGGCTATTCTATATTTATTTACTAGGCTATTTGGTATTTTTCTCTCTTTAAAATAATAACTAAATTTACTAATAGGCCTATCTATATAATTCCTACTATGGGATTTTCAGTTGTTGCTGGTGTTTAAAATTACATATAAATTACATATTGAAACATTAAATTAAAATTACTATTAAAATTTTGGGGGCAAAATTATCAGGGTAAATATAAGAGTTGTTGCAAAACATTCTAAAACCTCCCATGAAGAATATTATAACTTCTTCACTTGCCACTTTTCAGCCCACGTTAAACTGTTGACTGCTCGCAGGTATGTGCTATACCCTCTGGACCTGTACAACGACAGTGCCCACTACGCTCTCACAGTGTTCCGCAAGCAGTTCTTGTACGATGAGGTGGAGGCAGAGGTGAACCTGTGCTTTGACCAGTTTGTCTACAAGCTCAGCGAACAGATCTTCGCTCACTATAAGCAGTTGGCCTCGAGGTTTGTGAAATAAGTGTTACAATTGAGTTTGTGTAAGCAATCGGTTGTGAAATTGTTGATCGATGATTTATTTATACAAAACCATCCATTAAAATCTAAGTAGGTGAGAACAGTCAACAAGTTTACCTGGTATGGTCTGTTTCACTTTGTTAATAGAATTGTATAAAATTAGAAAAACCAAGAGAAATTCTAGTTTCTAATAAAATAAAATTTCTTCAGGACTAAATTTGTAATAACAGGTATGATTTCTCTTTTGTTAGTGTATTGTTTCAAACATGTCAGCCATGTAGTGCTCCTTTTCTAAACACCCTTGCGTTCCTTTTCTAAACGCCCTTGCATTCTTGGTCAATTTATTCCTTCCTCCACAAATGATAAAACTTCAGCTAGCATCAATGTTTTAAGTTTATGTGTTTGTCTAAACTGCTTCAATGTATTCCAATATTTTTCATCATCCTCTTGTGAAATTTTTCTTTTAAGAAGTTACAGTATGTTTATGATGCAGACATTCTTAATTAATACATGATAATACCTTGTGCCCCAAAACTGCATTTGTTTGCTAAAAACTGCTAGTACAGTAGACACTCTTTTATCCGGCATTCTAAGAACCGGCACATTCTACTAACCGGCATCAGCCGAGCCATTCACAATCGGCTTTGTCTGGTTATATTCGGGGGCTCACAGACCTCTACCGACATAAACCACCGGTGCACTGGACTGTGCAAGCCATTTTCAGGGTCTAAACTTCATAGTATTTTGTACTCCGTGTTTTTCTTCACAACCTATCATATAAAATATGTGTTTCTGTGCATTTGGGTATTGTATGGAGTTGATTATCTTCAGTATCAACTATGAATTTCTTAAAAACGATGTATGTTCTATAATCCGGCAAAATCAGTTATCCGGCATGGCCGTGGTCCCAAACATGCCGGTTAAAAGAGCGTCCACTGTAAATGTGAATGCCAACTAATTGTTTAAAAAATATGACTTTATGCTTTTGCCTTTAAGGTTATGCTTTGTTTTCATGCGAGCTTTCGTTTTATACATTGCATCCTTTGTAATTTGATAACTGCATTTTTTTATGGTGCTATCAAAAGTTTGGTTGAGCCAATTCTTGTTTAAAACTGGTTGGGCCATTTTTATTTCCGAATTAATCACTGAACTGAAATAAACTGCTCTGAAAGCTTTGCTAATACAATAACAGGGTATCTTCTAATTAAAACAAACCCTCACCAATAGTTAACTCCCGCAGCATGTTGCTGGACAAGCGGTTCCGCGTGGAGTGCCTGGCGATGGGCACCTACATGTTGCCGTACCCTCGCGCCAACCGCTACGAGACGCTGCTCAAGCAACGGCACGTGCAGCTGCTGGGCCGGTCCATCGACCTCAACAAGCTCATCACGCAGCGCATCAACGCCGACATGCAGAAGTCCCTGGACCTCGCCATCAGCAAGTTCGAGGCGGGAGACATCACTGGCGTTGTGGTCAGTAACAGTAACATTAACCCATTAACATTAAGCCCACCCCCGATCGTTGAATAAATTGTCTGAATTGGAGCGTTTGTCATGTTTACATGTTTTCAGAACAACTCGAGTCGTGTTTAAAATAAAAATAAATGTAAAAAATATGCTATTTGAGAAACCAAACTAATGACTGAGCAAAACCTACACAACGTATTTTTCTTTGGTAAAAAAATTAAAGTAATCCATGAATTGTGATGCCCATAGTTGCATTTAATGTAAATAGTTTACCTGCCACTTTAACACATTATTTATAAGTTTTCCCCATTTCATTACAAATATTTTTCTTGTCTCTTTAACTATTTACTTTCTACTTAATCATCATGATTTATAATTCACTGAGTTTATTCAGACTCCCTTGCTCATTTAGACTGGGACAATGTTTTGTTATTTGGTCATATTTTAACCTTTTATACTTTTTGAAGCTCTCATTTACTGTTTAATTTCCTGTTCATTCCTCTAATCAATTGTATTCGCTCCCTTTTAGAATACTTATCCATACTAACCATTGTAAAAAGGATTACTTGTAGTTGGTTTGAAACGTAGGCTATATCTGCTATAAATTGGAAGTATATACTCGATTACTTGCAGTCGCAGTGTATGTACCAGTTACAATTATATGATGTGTCCCCAGGAGCTGGAGGGACTGATGCAGGTGAACTGGTTGGGCCACAAGCTGCTGAGCAAGGTCCTCGCCCTGGACGAGTGCGATGCCATGTGTTCTGCATCATTGCAACACATATTTGTCAATGACATGTCTGTTGTGATCCCAGGAGCTGGAGGGACTGATGCAGGTGAACCGGTTGTGCCACAAGCTGCTGAGCAAGTTCCTCGCCCTGGACGAGTACGACGCCATGTGTTCTGCATCATTGCAACATATATTTGTCAATGACATGTCTGATGTATTCCCAGGAGCTGGAGGAGCTGATGCAGGTGAACCGGTTGTGCCACAAGCTGCTGAGCAAGGTCCTCGTCCTGGACGAGTACGACGCCATGTGTTCTGCATCATTGCAACATATATTTGTCAATGACATGTCTGATGTATCCCCAGGAGCTGGAGGGGCTGATGCAGGTGAACCGGTTGTGCCACAAGCTGCTGAGCAAGTTCCTCGCCCTGGACGAGTACGACGCCATGTGTTCTGCATCATTGCAACATATATTTGTCAATGACATGTCTGATGTATCCCCAGGAGCTGGAGGGGCTGATGCAGGTGAACCGGGTGTGCCACAAGCTTCTGAGCAAGTTCCTCGCCCTGGACGAGTATGACGCCATGTGTTCTGCATCATTGCAACATATATTTGTCAATGACATGTCTGTTGTATCCCCAGGAGCTGGAGGGGCTGATGCAGGTGAACCGGTTGTGCCACAAGCTGCTGAGCAAGTTCCTAGCCCTGGACAAGTACGACGCCATGTGTTCTGCATCATTGCAACATATATTTGTCAATGACATGTCTGTTGTATCCCCAGGAGCTGGAGGGGCTGATGCAGGTGAACCGGTTGTGCCACAAGCTTCTGAGCAAGTTCCTCGCCCTGGACGAGTACGACGCCATGTTCCGAGAGGCCAACCACAACGTGCTGGCTCCCTACGGCCGGATCACACTGCACGTGTTCTGGGAACTCAACTACGACTTTCTGCCCAACTACTGCTACAATGCTGCCACCAACAGGTATTCTTTAGAACACCTATCTAATATTAGTTGGAAAATTGTCAATTAGCAGCATAAAGGTATTTGTCTAAAAAGTTTTTGTTCACTACGAATTAAATGTTTTCTTGTAAATTAAAATTCTCTTATAATTTAAGTATATAAGTTAGTTTGTAAGTGATATTTTATCAAGCTTTTAACCCATTGAATACTTTTCACGGAACGGTTCCGTGATGGCCGTTTTGGCCCAAAATCTTTATCACGGAGTGGTTCCGTGATGATGTAATATCATAGGTTTTTTTCAAAACTTTTTTAATTTTTTTGTTGTAATTGTTTTAACTTTAAGCTTATATCCATAAATGTCGTTTTTAGGTAAAATATTGCATTGTGGTCCATTTTTGGCAAACTGGTAAAAATATAAATTATTCAAGAAAAAAGTGGTTTTGCAAAAAAAATTATAAAAAATTTGTTTTTTTGACAAAGTAAAAAACCAAAAAGTTTTATGTGAGGAAATAGTTTTTGCACTTCACTAGACAACTGATAAGACTTTTATTTTTATTTTTTATTTTTACTATATTCTTTTTTTCAAAAAAATGTAAAAAAAAAAATATTTGTATAACAAAATATTTTAAATATGATTTTTTATTTTTTGTTTTCTATTAACATATTAAAAAGAAAATGTATCCAGCTTCAAGAAAAATACTATATTTGCCCAATTAGCAGCAAAAGTAAATTGTTTACAGTTTATTTACTAAAACACTGCAAAATGTTGAAATTTAATTGAAGTTCTGGGGCCATGCAGTCATTAAAAACTAAGTATCCAATGGGTTAATTGTTGTAAATTTGTTTACACGAGTCACTTCATTTAGAAGGTGTTTAGTTGCAAAATAAAGAGGATGGGGTGACAGTACTGTCAACAAAATATAAACACCCTACATTTTGCATCACAATTGCAGTGTTTAAATTATTCTTTCTTTACCTATTTTTTAGACAAATAATTCATCATACAAACAATTTAAATGTATATAAGACCATTATAGAGTTACACTTTCGTTATTGATATGGGTAGGCCCTATATGTTTTATTATTTAACACGTTCGCTGCGCATGTTCCCATAGAAGGACATCCTTGCATATTTTCGCACGCTCGTGTGCGTATATGGGGACATGCCTCTTTTTAAACTAAACCAGTCAGTCTGAGCTGAGCACCTGGTCGATTCACATGATATATTGTGAGCGTGTAGGAGGGGTCCCGTAGTGTTGCCGGGCGGCGTCAGTTTCCAGAACTTTCGTCTGTCTCCATTGACCTTGGCTGCACGCCGCACGGCCGGAAACGGTTTCGCGCTCTTTATTGTAACTAAACCAGTTAGTGTGAGCCCATAACTTGTTCGAGGCAGGTGATTCCCTGTCTGTGTGTAGTGCGGGTCACGTTGTGTTGTCGGGCGGCGTTACTTTTCGTATCGGCCGTGTATTTTGTGCGTTTTTTGGCGCATTGTTCTGCTTATTTCGAGTAGTATTCCTGTGGTGTTATATATTGTTTTATAATGGCTTCCACTTCACGAAATGATGACTATGATGAAACCGGTAGTAATCCTGACGTTTTTACCAAATAATAACATTGTGACTGTCATTTCATGTGATTGTAACTATGTGTGTACACTCAACGGGTGCTACAGTCCTGAAATCGACCGGACCTTTATGACGTCATTAGCGGCTAAACTTAAGTTCTGGAATGCTTTTAAACCACATGGTCGGTATTCTATTCGTCATAGGAAAGTAAATCAACAATAAAAAATTTTCAGCATCCACAAAAAAATCAAAATTTTTCGTGCGCAGCGAACGTGTTAAGTGAGAGAATTTTAAACGTCTTTAAATAAATATTATCTGAAAAATATCATGGCAGTTCAATTTATTGCCAAGCTATCAAGCCGAATGTAGAAACATTAATGTTTTCTTAGATTCGTCAAGTGCCGCGGCATCATGTTCACCCAGCCTGTTCACCGGGACAAGCCACCACAGATGGGCCACCACTACCTTTGGGGCAGCAAACACCACAACCTGGCCTACACCACGATATTCGGCCAGTACACAGGTAAACATGACGTTAGTAGTCTGTGGTCTGTTACTCAGCAAACAAGGGGTGATGCAGCAACCAAAATTCGATTTGATTTTCTCCTCTATGCTATTTTGTCTCACATAATTTAAAGGGAGAGTAAAACAGCCTTTTTTCCAAAACTGCAAACAAAAGGTTAAATAATTGATTTATTATTCCTTTATAACCGTTACCGAAGGTTACTGCCCATTAATTCTCTCAATATTCAAATTACTGAATCCACCGGAGTAGAACCCTCAATAACCCCCTACTGATGAGAGCTTCTAAAATAATTCAAATTCGCCCAGTCCCATTTAGAATTTTGAATACTTAACTGAAGCAATCATCAGAGGCTCACATACCTAAGTTCACACATTGTTCATTCTCAATGAAAATTTCAAACATAGTTTAAGTCCCGACTTAAAGTTCAATAAGGTACACTTAAACCCCGGAATGCGATTACTCTAAGTCCCAACCCGGTGAATTATTCAATTAAAATCACCGATTTATTTTCCAAAAGATCACAAGTCGTCTGTAGTATTCAGTGAAATTTTGAAAATCCGGCTTAGTCCGTAGCCCAAAATACACTATAAATTTCAAAAATTATTGTTGAACTCCCATTTTCCCACTACTAAGATGGTCCACGTCGATTATTTTTCAAGTCCCAATTAATTTCCCTAAAATGTCGCAGCACGCCTTTTTTATGTTTTGTTTTCGGCGAAAAAAATGTCAAAGTTCTAATTTACTTAATTTCTATAGTGAATCAAATGCGCTGGTTTCCTTTGACAGGAAATTGGCCAGAAAATCGACACAGTTTATAAGTGTCAAATCATTAATTTCTATTAACTTGTAATACAAATTTTTTTTCAATCACTTGACTCCAAATTATTGGCCTATTTCCAATGATGCCCAGATTTGTTCCAACGCATTTATAGATTCACCACTTAGAGTTAATCACACATCCAGATAAACTTAGGTTAATTTAGAAAGCTTTTGTTTCTAAGATTATTATAATTAATGAATTCTACAAACACTCGTTCTTTACCAATAACAATGTTAACCCAACTAAAAAATAAATATAACTTGCTTCAGAAATGACTATTCCATCTCTTAATAACCACACGTTCAGAGCCATTTAGATTAATTCACTCAACATCTGTTACAAACACAATCAAACATTACTGCGTCACTCTGGCGACAAGCAACAGTGCCGCCTTCTCGATTACGGCGACGCAACTCTGCGCCACAGCCTAGTTACAATAATGTTTGCCTAAGTTTCGCTTCAAACAATTCAGTTTGGATAAAATATTTCATCAATTTAATTCTCAAGTAATTGTATAATTTTACTTTATTTGTCCTCTCCCTTTTCCACGTTGAGTTGCAATTAAACTCACGTATTTGTACTTCAATTAACAGAAGTGACAAATCAAAGATGGCGGATTAGTCCAAATACCAAACACAAAAGAGGCGCTTTGCCAAGATTGCAAATGGCGATTCTGAGCTCTTTGCAAAAATTAATATTCTGAAAATAATTCTTTTTAGAAAAATTGAAATTACTGTAATTTAAGTAAGCTTGTTGAAAGTTGAAAATGAACTTATTATTTTCGACAGTGAATTAAACTACTAAAGTCATATTACACACACATTGCAAAATCCCCCACCCGCCTAATTTGATGCTCCTGACTAGTTTTAATCTATGCGTTGAATGAATTCCACTTACCTTGAAAATACATTTCGGCTCCTGGCTGCTTGGCTCGAGTGGTTGACCTTGACCCATGGGAGACGAAAAACGTGGGAAATTTAAACTCGAATTAACTTTGGTACTTTGAAACCAAACCCCACACCTGACACCAATTGTGACGCCCCTACCTCAAGAGTAGTATTTCTCAATAAATAGACGACACTTTTACGATAAACATACTTTTTATTCAACGCACTACATTTAATTCACAAAAATACAAGTTTAAAAATAAGTTAAGTTATTAAAAGACAATGGTAACATTTGAGAAACGCCAGTTAATAATTGAACAGGAAGAGACAAACGGAACGCGTCCTAACTACATCGTAACTTCTTGGGGACTGGGGAGAGGCCCCCGCCGTCCATCACGATGCTGATTCCAGCCCGGCCAATCAGATGCGGGTTCAGCATGTGACGTCACGGGATACTTCATTGATTAGTGCTGCGGCCTAACGATTGAGACTGTCATTATTCAAACTAAGAGGCACAGAGATCGTGCACTTTGGGCCGGCGTTGAACGTTAAATTGCTGACGCCGCACATTCGTGGCTGATACTGGCGTCCGGCCAAGCCCACGGGAGCGTCGAAGTTGAAATCAGTTTGAAGTAAATATTCTAACGTCGAGTATATGATTTTATATTTTGTACCAGCCAACTCCTCATAATGAAATAATGAAAATAATGTTAAGAGCACCGTTCCTCCTTTCAATTATTGATTTTAGTGACGGTGTAAATTTAATTAAATAGGAACGGCAAACTGTAATTATTTAATTACAGTGTTGTAATAATGGCTTTTATTAGTCTAGGGATTTTTGGGCCGTCACATCTATACTAATCACAAGCCAAGTTTCATGTTATGATCAACAGCCAAATAAAACACTTCCCGGACAAAAAGCTGTTCGTTTTCTTTTCAAAATCTTTCTCTATCATGGCTGTCCTGTCTAACTCTCAAGTGAAGTGCTGAACAAATCACCAGTAAGCCATTCGTTTAAAAATCAAGAATAACAAAATCAATTTACAACTCAAGATGAAAACATCAAGAAAAAAAACTAAAAGGGGTCCCTTAATACAATAATGAAAATTTCACAAGGTGATTTTGCCATTGCAAAAGTTTCAAAAGTTTTGTTCTTTTTTTTGACATTTCAAAAACCCGAATTAACTACGATGGCTCTGTAAGTAAGTGATCCAAGGTAATTAATTTTCTTTTTCTTTTTTCAATCAAATCAAATTCAACAATTTTATTGTACAACCTTAAAAACTCATCCTTATAGACTATAAACTTTTGTAGAAGAATATTTTCGTACAGTCCACTTTTTATTCACTTAACTTTAAGACAAAAACCCAAGTGGGACTGGTGTCACAGCTGTATAATGAAACTATAAGAGGCCAGATCTTCAGGATTAAATTTTGCGAGAAAGTCTTATCTTCTTATGGTTTACTAGAGTTTGTCCTTGACCCTCACGGTAAAAACCCTGACAGGAATTGCAGCAGAGTCTAGGTCAGGGCATTTAACAAAATTATCACACCAAAGTGCCCATTGTGTAGGTTTCGTGGGTCCGTACCACTTCCGCACCATGTGCCACCTGCTGGGCTACCAAGGCATTGCCATAATCATGGAGGAGATGCTGAAGATTGTCAAATCCCTGATTCAAGGCAACCTGCTGCAGTTCGCCAAGACCCTGATGGAGGCGATGCCCAATGTATGTGTGAATGTACAGGTTTCGTGGGTCCGTACCACTTCCGCACCATGTGCCACCTGCTGGGCTACCAAGGCATTGCTGTGGTCATGGAGGAGCTGCTGAAGATTGTCAAGTCCCTGATACAAGGCAACCTGCTGCAGTTCACCAAGACCCTGATGGAGGCGATGCCTAAGTTCTGCAAACTTCCAAGATACGATTACGGCTCACCCGGTTAGTTATTTTATACCTTTATTCAATAATGTATGTTTGATTAGACCATGTTTTAACACTGAAATAGGCAGCAATTGACGATGCATTAATTATGCTTTAATTATGCATGCTTTATTAAGCATTAATTATGCTTGTACTGCGTTATATCAGCCGTAAATGACATTGCAAGCGGCCATAATAAACAACTGGACTTCACTAGTGATCATCACTATTTTGGAAAAATCTCAAACTATGTACGCTACTAAAGAAATGATGTACTATCATGCTACTTAAGAAATTTTATAAAATCTCAAGCAAAAATAATTCTGAAGAATTGTAAATCCCACCCAATAAACGGGATTAATTGTTTTCCTCTCAACAATTTTCCATTGTTTCTATATTGGTTGAAAATCATGATTAGACCATACAATTTTATCTAGAGTGGTATGAAAATTCCATTATACTACGAAACAACCTACAACAATATAATGCTGAAAGCAAATACTCGCTGGAAAATACTCCAATCTCGAGAATAATTAGCAATACTCGACTCGGTCCAAAAACTCGCTTCTCACACACCCCTACTATTATAAAGTATCCTCAAATACGCTATATTATCCAAGGTTTTTTGTTTTTCTTGATAGCCTAGGTCCTGATGACCTCAGATAATTGGGAGTCGTACTTTAATTGATGACAGAACGAAGTGAAGGAATCTATGTATTAGCAGAGACAATGATTCGTTGTCCGTCAGTGAGTGGGTGTGTGTGTTCGAAATGCAATAACGTGAAAACGGCTTCACGGATCGCTTTCAAATTTTACACAACTGTTTTCCAGTACACTTTACGCTTCCAGTTTAAAAATTGATCAAATTCGTTTAATCGTTTTTTAATAATTAACTTTTAAAATTTGTTAAATTTTCATAAGGTAAAGCATTGGACAAAATTTACGTTTAGTAAAGTGCAAGATACTAATAAAATATTGTTTTGTAATGTCAAACAACTACTATAAAATTATCCTATTTATATTTTTTATGATTAAATAATTAAAGTACTCTCCGGTTTACATGAGTTAACTCAGTTTGTCAAAGGTTTTTGAAATTTTTAGATTTAAAAACTAATACCTGTTTTTACAAATAAAGATAACGTTCTCCTATAATGTGAGTAATGTGAGTAAGTTAATAGTTTATCCGCTAGAATGCAGCAGCCCTTTATTTCTATTTACTTCTGCCAGCTGTGTTCTTTTGTCAGTTTATAATATTTAAATACCCCTGTCACAGCAAACCTGCGTACTCAGGTATTTCCAATTTAAAATTAGAGGCACACCTCACTGCATAGGCATCTTATTGTGTTATTTTTGTTAAATAATGTTTACCTCTAATATAATATAATTTAATTTATTTCAGAATTATGTATTAACAAAGACCTAAAATTAACCAAAATAAAAGTAGATATTTTCCTACAGAGTTCCCAGGATCAACATTATTTATTTAATATTTTCTGATGATATTTAGGTTAGAACTTATGTTAACAGCAGTAACTTTCATCTACCATTCCCGAGTTCGGTCATCCCGTTACGCGAATATTTGAGCGTACTCCTAGTACTATGATAATTTAGCAGCAAGAAAAATGATTTAGTATTATTTAGTATGTGGATAATTTTGTGTACTTCCTTAGACAAGCGCCTTAAGTAATTCCATATATTATTCAACCATTTTGAGGAGAAAAGTTCTTCGAATATTTCTTCCAAGCAGTTTCCACTAACGGCGATACCATTGACTGCAGGTGTGCTGGGCTACTACCACGCTCAGCTGAACGACATCGTGCAGTACCCTGATGCCAAGACAGAGCTGTTCCACAACTTCCGAGAGCTCGGCAACACCATCCTCTTCTGTCTGCTGATGGAGCAGGCCCTCAGTCAGGAGGAGGTGTGTGATCTGCTGCACGCCGCGCCCTTCCAGAACATACTGCCACGGCCGTACTGCAAGGGTCAGTCGACTGCGGATTAAAATATCTCTTGATAATATTTGTTCAGCGAGTGATTTTAAAACTTTGAGGTTGAAGCCAGCAGAGTAAAGGACGGGGAGGAGGGTTAAGGGGTTATATGTAGAATCTGAAATTAAGAAAGCTTATTGTCGGTAACAACCATTTTCTCTTCCTTCCCTATTCCATTTCCTTCTTACCTTTAATCTGAACTTGACCCACATCCCTTCTTTATAAACTGGGACTTATTATTTTAATTCTATTTCACTAATAACGGTAGTCACATAAAACCAGGTGCATTGGAGTAATACACTAAATTGGTAAATGACTCGTCAATTTTTTAGAGTGTTAAAATCTGTGTAATGTACTTGTCTTATCTGGACATTTTTCTCTGTTTAGTAAACTGTGTATTCCATATTTGTTTCAATTAAATTCCCAAACCAAGTGCTCTTTCTTTGTTAACTGTCTTCATGGAAAAAACCTCAAAATCCAACATAAAACAGTATTATTTACAACAATGTGTGGTGGGAGGGGGATTTTCGCCCTGATTGAATCTGACCTGGGTGTTTGTTTGTGTTTCCAGATGGCGAAAAGCCTGAGAGTAAACAGAAACGGATGGAACAGAAGTACGGAGCTTTGCAGATCGTTCCTAACATCGAGAGGCTAGGCACAGCTAAGGTCAGTTGGGGGTTTGTTAATTCCTGATTCCAAAATCACCTTTACTGAAGGCCTTGTGCATTTCCCTCAAAAAGAGAAGTAAATTCTAATCTTTACTAGTGATGTGGGCCGGGTAAATACCCAGCGGGTAGGTAATTATAAAATGGGTATTTACCCGGGTATTTACCCGAGGCCCCGGGTAAATACCCAAAACCTGGGTATTTATGTTTTTTATTTTGTTTACAGTGAAATTACAAGTCTTTTTGCAATCTACATGCTCTAAGGATGATAAAACAATGATCAAAAGTGTTTAAAGGTCTATAATAGGGTCCCTACAAGTATTTTAACTCTGAACAAGATTTGGGTAAATACCCAAAACCCGGGAATCAATGATTTTGATCAAATTTAGGGAATATTTACTGTTTTTTTTTAAATACCATGCTCTAAAGGTGAAATAAAGCGTTTTAAAGTTTTGAATATGGTTCCACAAGCATTTTATTCCTTAACATGATCAACATAAATACCCAGGTCCCGGGTAAAAACTTTCATAGTTTTTGTTAAGTGTGATATGATTTTTTCCTCAATCATTGCAAAGACATTAAACAAATGTATATTTTGTATCTAATAGTATTTATATTTATTATTTAGTTTCCTAATGAGTTTTAACTAAACTAAATAAATACCCCTAGGCTTACTAGCCTACTGAATACCTTGATTTATTACCACCCAGTTTGAGTTCTTTGGTTTTTTCTTCATACTACATGGGGAATTTTAGTTTTGGGCATTTTAGTTTTGCATCACTGCAAACCCACCTCCATCTTGGCCTCAATCCTTTGTTTGTGTCTCACCCCACTACCTGATGTTTGTTTAGTGAACACCCTTTGGCTTTGCTTGATAGTTGGACATAGTGTGAAGTTTGTGTTGTGAGTTTTAAGGACATTGATATTCATGTTTTAAGTGTTTATTAAAGATGGGTAAGAAAAAAGGGCCAGCTTGGGACTTTTTCAAAGAGAAGAACAAAGGTGTAGTTTGTAAATATTGTTCAAAAGAATACAGTCTAATGTTAACAAAATGACAAAGCACATAAAGAAATGTTTTAAGTGTCCAGAAGATTTGAAAAAATATCTGGAAAGTCAAACCACCAATCTGCCCCAGAACATTCAAACCCCACCAGAAAGTAGGAAGAAATCAGGTGAAGGACTGGGAGAGGGAAAGTTGCAAGTTTATGTGCCCTCTTTTGAATCAGAGCAAGGTCCAAGTTCAGCTGGAAGTCAAAGACCAGGAAGTGCTCTATCCTCAAAGTCTGGCATGTCCATAGCTTCAACAGTGTCACTGTCACATGAAACTGAATCTTCGTTTGTACGACCACTTTCAAGAGCAAGCAATGTGGGAGGAGGTTTACTTTCTTTTATCGACACTATGGACACGCAATTAAATGTAAGTTTTACAACTTTTCCTTTAATTTTATTTATATGTAAGTTATTATGACTCAATCTTTGTCCAATAGGCCTACTTATTTAAAACTGGTTTATGGTAGTCATGAACTAACCCAGCTTAACAATTTAGCTTGGACGAGCTATAGGCTGTAGGCCTAACTCTAATTTGACTCTAAATAGCCTATTTGACATAACATTGTATACAAATTTACAGCAAATCTCTATTTTAAGTCAAATTAGAGTTAGGCCTACTGGCCTACAGCCTATAGCTCGTCCAAGCTAAATTGTTAAGCTGGGTTAGTTATTAGGCTTACAAGTTTTACAATTTGTGCCTCTTGATTATTTGACTTTGTTTTCTTTATTTGGTTATTATTTATTCAGGATTTCTTTTTCCAGGAATCCCTTAACCAGAGTCTGGCCAAGGCTATATTTGTAAGTGGCGCACCTTTATCGATGACGGAACACCCACTATGGGTTGATTTTTTTCGAAAACTGCGGCCATCGTACATCCCTCCATCAAGATACCGTATCGCCTCCACATACCTAGACGCTCAATATGCTGAAATGCAAAATGACATAACGACCCAGCTTCAAGACTCAAAACATCTCCATTTACAATGCGACGGCTGGAGTAACATTCGTAATGAATCAATTATCAATATAGTCATTTCCAAACCAGAGCCGTTATTTGTAGAGTTTGTTTCTACCAAAGAAAATAGACACAATGCCCCTTACCTGGCTGAACTAAATGTCAAGACCATTGAAAAGTACGGTTCTGAAAAGTTTTTGGTTGTGATTGGAGACAATGCAGCCAACATGCAAAGTGCATTGAGAATGGTCCAGGAGAAGTTTCCCAAAATTATTCCTTTAGGATGCCTTGCCCATCTTCTGCATCTTTTGTGTGGAGACATCTTGGGATGTACTACAGTTAAAACATTTATGGCAACTGCTGTAGATGTAGTGAAAACAGTAAAAAATAGCCATCTTTTAAAGGCTATTTTTGATCGCCTACAGTCAGAAAAGAAATTCAAAGATAGAATCTCACTGAAATTGCCCGGGGCCACAAGATGGGGGAGCCATTTGTTCTGTCTTGAAAGTCTGCAGGCAAATAAGTCTGTTTTGCAGAAACTAGCAGTCAGTGATGAGGCTGAAATCTCCCCTGATCTGAAGAGACGCCTTTTAGACGATGCTGTGTTTTGGGTAAGAGTGGAAAAGATGATCAAAATAATGAATCCAATCATAGAACTGATAACACTTTTTGAGGGTAACAATGCACTTATCTACAAATGCTATGTGAAGTTGAAAGAACTTCAAGCAGCATTGACCAAAGAAATCCCCCTTTCACCTCTTCAAAAAGTAGAGGAGAACAAAGTCATGAAAAAACTAACGAAGAGAATGAAACGAGGCATAAGCAAAATCCACCTAGCGGGAGACCTATTGAACCCTACAAGTCAAGGCTGTCACCTACAACCTGAGGAGTTACTAGATGCCATGAGTTTCATTTGTGAAACAGGCGAATCAATGGGCCTTAAGTTAATTGATATTCAGAAAGACATGGCCGACTACCGGGACAAGGAGGGTTTGTGGAAGAGGACATTTATTTGGGAAGGTGTTTCTAAAAAAGCAGACAAGGACGATGAAGTTTCACCCCTACTGTGGTGGAGGCAACTAAGAGGGACTTGTGTGCTGGCTGATGTTGCCATCAGAATCCTTGGTGCACCCATAACATCTGCGGCTACTGAGATGACATTCAGCACTTTTTCTTGGATCCACAGCAAAAAAAGAAATCGTTTGACCACTGCAAGGGCATCTAAAATCACGTACATTTCTCATAACTGGCACCTTTTAAACAGACAGAAGAACCCCAAACCCAAGAAAACCAAACGAAAATCATCAGCAAAGCCGAGTGAACAAGAAGTTGAAGACGAAGACGAAGTAGATGAACCACGACCACTGGATGAACTTTCATCCGACAATTTATCAGAGTCTGAAGATGAACCCTTGGAGCTAGACACAAAGGACAGTAGCAGTGATTCTGACTAAAGATCATAAGTTGGAAAACATGGAGCTGGATAGTGATGTTTTTCTTTTTGTCAATGATAGGTTGTAATTTTATTAAAGGACAGTAGAAGTAATGATGACCAAAGATCATAATTTGAAGAGTGTTGAGTTGGATGGAGGATTTTTTGTATTTGTTAATGATAGGCTATATTTCTGTTTTTGAAAAATAACTGATTTAAATAAGTTTTTGTTTTTGGAGAATAACTGATTTTTTAATTTGTTAATGATAGGCAGGATAGGCTATATTTTCTGTTTTTGAAAAATAACTGATTTAGTTAGGTTTTTGCTTTTGGAAAATAACTGATTAGGTTTTTTTATTACTCATACTGTAATTTGAAAATAAATATAGTGCCTTCTGTCATTTATGGTAAATGTATCATATTTACCCAACTTCTCTAAAATGGTAGCAAAGTGATTATTACGGGTCATTTCACAAAAAGAACAACCAAAGGTGTTAATTAACAAAAGAATCTGATTTATTCATGGGCAAATTGATAATTAAATTGTAATAGTCTATTCTAATGTGTAACACAATGGTATGGTTAAGGTTATTATGGGTAAATATCAGTTAATCTAACACGTTCACCAGGGTTATTATAAAGTTTTGGGTAATAATTCAATTTATTTGATTAATTATTGGTTGAATAATAAATAAAACTGTAATAAACTATCTTAAAATATTATATAATAACAGTAATAAGGTTATATGGGGAAAATATCTATTGATCTCGCTCGTTTTTTATAAATACCCAAAATACCCGGGTATTTACCCCGAGTTTTAAATACCCGGGTATTTTACATCACTAATCTTTACATATATTTATATTATGAGTTCACTATTCAAATTTAAATTTTGAGCCCTTATGGCCTTAAAAACATGCGTTTTTGAGAATTTCGGGTAGGAAAAGTTAAAATTCTTTAAAAGTTTGTCTTATAAGTTTCAATTGCTTTGCAAGTGGTTTTTGCACTCATATCAGTTAAAATAACACATTTTTTAAGGCTGCAGTCTTTGAATAAATTTCCAATTTATAACAATTTTAAATACTGCTAAATTTATTAAGAGTTTATAACAATTTCATCCCAAAGTAGTGTGGATTATAATCAGCAAGATAGCTCAAAATAATTCTGCAAGTAAATTTGTATTTTTACATTTGACTTCTAAAGGAAATTTTCTCGTCAGAAGTTGTTAAATTCAAAATATATTTCACTACCGTCTCTATACCTTTCTTACAAGGCGTTTTAAACCGACTTCAATCTTAAGAGGTACTCGACTTACAGTTGCCTTATGAGTAAATGCAACACTTTAGCCGCACAACAATTATCTGCATGCGTGTCTGTGCAGCAATCCATGATTGCGCGGGAAGGTGACCTGCTGACCCGAGAGCGCCTTTGCTGCGGCCTCAGCATATTCGAGGTGGTGTTGTCGCGCCTGCGGGGGTTCCTGGACGACCCCATCTGGGTAGGACCGCCCCCCTCCAATGGCGTCATGAACATTGATGAGTGCACGGAGTTCCACCGGCTCTGGTCCGCCCTGCAGTTCGTCTACTGCATTCCCGTCGGCGAGACTGAGTTCACTGTCGAGTGAGTCATTTTCTTATTTACATAAAAGCAGGTTGTCTATGGGATTTAAATTACCACTTCATAGATATAGTAATAATCTTGAAGCCTGAAATGTGTTCTTCAAGCTCATTTTACAGTCTTCATTCACCTTCCTCGGATCTCTATAGGCCTACTTCAAAGACTGATTGAATGGGTTCTGAAAAAGTTTATCATGCTGTTAGTATTTTACTAAAAAGAGTAAACTAACTTAAATCCACATGGTACGCTGTTATGTAATACTCAAGAAATCCTTAAGCTATCCTTTGATATTGCTACTAGAGTTCTTGTTTGGTAAAAATATGTTTGAATTCCTTACGAAATACTTTAGTGCAAGGATGTAAGATTGTGAAGTGTGATCAGTGTTGATATAGTATAGTTTAATCCTGTTATTTTGGAGTGAATTATAAAACTAATGCAAAAGTCTTACTTTACTTAACAGAAAATGACTTCCAGCTTGTGATTTTCATTAGTGTTCCACTTCATCCTTCAGTTACAGAGCAATTCAAGAAGGGCTGAAATAGGGAAAAAATCAAATCAGTTTTGTTATTTCCCTAAACTACAGGGCTTTATGACAGTGGCTAAAGTTATTAAATGAAGAACTCCTAAGCGAAATTTTTTTCCTAGTAGGCACTAAAAACTGCACAGTAACAAATGTTGTATATTGGCGACACACAATTCTTTCTCCAGCCAAAAGGTACTGAGAGATTGTCTTGCGAGGTGAAATCACAACTTTAAAATTCCCAGTTAATTCGGTTGTGAGGTCATTAATCTACTTTATTAGTGAATTTCCTATGGAAAGTGAACTATTAGCATGACCCGCACGGTGAAACTTAAGCCCGGGACCACCATAGAAGTTCCTAACGTGACCCGTTGAACACGTTTTGGGGGTTCGTTCAAAATTATATATATATATATATATATATATATATATATATATATGTGCAGGCACTCTAGCAGTCACATTTTTTGTCCGATTTACTTCAAATTTGGTAGGGACGTTCCTTTCTATAATCAGTTGGACAAGTTCGTTGGGCAAAACAATCGGAAAACTCTAAACCCCTTTTTTGGGGATTAATCTTTCAAATTTTGAGTTTTTTGGCCAAAAAAGGGTCAGAAAAGCCCCTGATGTGAAATTAACGAATGTAAAAAGATGGGAATTAGTGTGGCAAAACTTTTAAGCCCTCTCTCGTCATTCTAGCATATATATTTACCGAGTTATTAAAGGAAATGTGTATTGACCAAACACAGTACGTTGTCTTATGGGGGTTTTACATTAGAAAAGCCTGTTAATCATTTTTTGGTGTACTTTTATCATCCCCAACAACCTCACACCTACTTTAAAGCCTGACTGGACCTTCTCCTAACCTTATAATACGCAAAATTGTACTCCCAGCATTGCAGGTAAATGGAACCAGGAGTATCAGAACATCCAAAAAATCAATATTTTCAGATTTGAATAAAAATTAGAATAATTGTATGTTTTTAACTGATTTTGAGTTTTTATAGGTTTTATGTGGAAATTGACTTCTCTCACGACAGCGTGCTGCGTGCGAACTCGTTATTGTTTAAAGCTAATTTTTCACCCTTCACTTAACCTAACGACACTCACAAGTACCGGACTGGTACTCACTCCCACCGTGATACCAGATGATAACGTTGCTCATGTTGCAGGGAACTGTTTGGGGAAGGCCTCCACTGGGCGGGGTGCACCATGATCGTGCTGCTGGGACAACAGCGCCGCTTTGAGGCCCTCGACTTCTGCTACCACATCCTGCGAGTGCAGCGCGTGGACTGCAAGGACGAGACTGTCAAAGGCATTGTGAGTACATTAGGAAATCATAACATATTTTTCCACATGAGTAATGTCTGCAATTCTTTGCTCGTACTCTGTTTCAAATTTGATGTTTATATTCATGAATTGATCAGTAAAGCGTCTCTAATGAATAACAGACACGAGTGGCGAACACTTTTTGTGAAAAATGGTTTTAAATGGAAGCCTTCATACATGTCCACTGCAGTCCCACTGGGATACAGTGGCCAATCAGTGTCTCCTAGCACAACTGCAAACCAGCCACTGTGATGGCGGACATTCGATTCGAAGCATTGGATCAAATGGGTGTTGCTGCCACTTCCCGCCCACTGTATGCGTGCACATCCCCTTTTTCGAGGAAACCAAGTAGTTTACCTGCGGGCACTGAATTGTCTACTTGTACCAATCAGTCATGGAGTGGTCAGATTTTGTAAATATGCTGTGAAGTAGTGTGTTCATTTACAATGAATAATGAAAATACCCCCGTAGAAGCTAACCTGCGTTCTCAGCGAATTTCTAATGCAGCATATATATGTATCTTAATACCACATAAAGCCACATACCAAGTTTTATCAATATACATTCATAAGAAACGATTTAAGACATTTTAATTATTCTCATTCTCCATAAGAATAACATGGTGGCTGAATATGCAGGTTTTCTGAAGCAAGGAACACAAAAAATGGGGTTTTATACAAATATCAATACAAACCACATACCAAATTTTATTAATTTATGTTCATAATTAAGCAGCGTGTCTACTGGCCTGGAAAATCACGGATGTCACAGAAAAGTCATGGATTTTAGTGAAGGGCCACGGATGTCACGGAAAAGTCCCTTACTTTTAATATCAAGCACGGATTTTTAATGTGTGTATGACTGTGCCACTATGCCTGAAACCAAAAAGACAGATTAATTATCGTCGTACTTGGTGGTAACGGACAGAAAAGCTTGTACAAATACGTTAATCCCAACTATTTTATTCGTATCCCCGTCTCTGACACTGTTTGGGGTCAAGGAATCACACGGGCTCATTACACGGCATGAATTAGGTGATGATGTGCAGTCGTATATTCAACCGACTCATTTGATTCACGTTTCCTGCTCGCCGTAGAATGTCAAAAAGTCGGTTGTTATTCGATAGTTTGGCCTTCCGCTTATGCGCTCGCTAAATACCTTGATACGTGAATGAAACTACAATGGTTGTCAACTCAACTCTTTCAATAACTGAAATTTACTCACACTACTAATCGGCTTTTTCAGAAATTGAGTTGATTTCATTCGCCTTGTGATTCGTTCAATTTGAACCGTTCGTTCGGGAATTGCCCATCACTTTGAGGCAAAATGAATCACTGATTGCCTAAAGTGGCGGTGCGGTGTTGTGTTGACTAAACAGTGTTTAGTATTTTTGTTTACCTTCTTTCGTATTTTCCCTCTCAATCAGTTTGTTTGTTAACTATTAAATTGAAGTTTAGTTTAGTGTTTTAAATATTTTCCTTGGAATAAAATACCACAGGCCTAATGGGGAAGTGTGGATTGATGAACATGATTGGAGGTTATGGCTACGACCCGGGAAAGATCCTCGTACGGCTAATAGGCTTTTGTATATAGTTCTACTATACAGGGTGTTTCAGAATTTGTGTCGGATACTTTAGGGTATTGTTCCTGGATGCTTAGTAAGCTCATAAATAATAAGCATTTTTTTTAAATATGCGTAAGTGTCTGTCTGTCTGTATGTGTTTGAAGAAAATAATTTTTAATTTCAAGTATGTTTAAGATAAAGCTTTGAAACTTTGTATATGGGTTCTAATTATCAATGTACATAAGTGGAATTTTTTTCAAAATTTGAACTTTTCAAAATTCAAAATGGCGGCAACTTTAAATTTTCAAACTCAAATATCTTACAAATAGTTTATTTTACAAAAAATTAACAAGAAAACTTTCTTTTTTAAATTTTATTTTACATAATTACAGATAACTTGTACTCCAATCGGTTGATAAATAACAAAGTTATTCCCACTTGTGTGATTAATTACAACTACTATTAAAACAATTGCTCTAATAGTACAAATACGCATCCAGCATCCAGGAACGATACCCTAAAGTATCTGACACGAATTCTGAAACACCCTGTATACCTTATATAGAGTTATGTATGTATCAAATATGAATATACAGGGTGTTGAAAAAAAACCTTCAGGACTTCGGGATATGATTAGTTACATAAAAAAACTAAGGAAAAAGTTCCTATTAACACATGTCCTAAAATGCTTGGTTTTCCGTGTATCCGTCTGTATGTGTTTTTTACATGACTAATTATATCTCACGAACCACTAAACGTATAAACTTCAAACTTGGTACGTGGATGACTTACCACAAAACCTATTTAGGTATGTAGTATCAAGTTTCTACTTTGTACCATTTCAAAATGGCGGTCGTTTTTGGATTTTAAAGCTTAATATCTTAAAAACCGTAAATTTTACAAAAAATTTTACAAGAGACAAAAAAGTTTCCAATTATATCTTCTAAACAATGGTATGTAGATTATTAAGATCGGGCCATAAATAACTGATTTATTGCAATTTGTTTAATAGAATACATGCTTATTTGCTATAATTGCTACAAAATAAGCATGTATTCTATTAAACAAATTGCAATAAATCAATTATTTATTGATTTATTGTTTACCGGCCTAACTATATATAATCCTTTCACTTAAACTGTCTACGTCCACCAAGAAATATGTTCTTTTTGAGGTATTAATTTTATTTTTCCACCTCACACACTTCCTCCCATTCATTTTGTTATCATACAATCTATATTTTTATAAATAAATTGTTTTGAAAATCGTTTTGTAAAATAGAATAATGTATTCTCAAAATTCACTCATTGATTGTCATTGAACGCTGGTACTTCTCGACCTTGGTCTCCCTTTTCCAAAGTTGAAAATTAGCTATATGCTTCTTGCTTCTTCTGAAATGAGCGTTCAAATTTTTTTTTAATAGGCACAAAAATTACCCACAGTTTTTCTGCAGCAAAAGTTCCCAAGCCAAAGTCAAGTCATGCCCAAGTCCACAAGCAGTAGCCGACATTTCAGTTTCGTCCAGGAATTAATTTCATAGTTATGATGGAATGTTGAAACATTTAATCATATATATATATCTTCTAAAAGTGCATATATCTAAATCCAAACAAACGGTAACAATAATGTATTATGAATTAATTGAGTAATCAGTCTTGATATAATCACAACAATCTTACTACAGCATTAGATTGTTTTACCAACAACAAAAAATAATAGCAAGAAACACATGTTACTGTTTTTTAGGGTTATGTTTTCTATAATGCTAATTTAATGACCCCCCGCACTCCCCTTGACAATCGTCTGAATGGGTTTTATCAGCTGTTCCACAGGAAAGGTTTTTCTGCGTCATCTGTACTATAGGTACTACAGTAGATTATCTACCTAATTACTAAGGTATATTTTGTTCATTGTCGCCATTATCATTATCTGTGTCTGTATAATTCTTTTGGTTTTGGTAGAATCTTGGTGTAGTCCCCCCCCTGGTCGACTTTATTGTAGGTATGTAGGTTCAGTTCATTCGCTGTCACAACACAAGAGCTACTAAGGTTAAAGTTTATTGCTTAAAACGGGGGGGGGGGGGTAGCCACATTTGGGGGGGAATGACACCATGAGGCTCGGGGGATAGGCATCCCAGCTTATAAGTATTTATTTTACTGTTACTCTTGGTTTACTTATTTACAATCTGGTTTAGAAGAAAAAATTGGTAAAAAATTAACCCTCCTTTATGCAAAGGAGGCTCGAAGCAGTGTGAATTCTTTCCTTAATACATTTGTTTGTGTTAATATTAAAATGTGACATTTCCGTCCAGAATCTGAAGCGCATGGTGGACCGGGTGCGGAGGTTCCAAGTGCTCAACTCGCAGATCTTCGCCACCCTCAACAAGTACCTCAAGTCGAGCGACACAGAGGCCATGAGCGTGGAGCACGTGCGGTGCTTCCCCCCTCCCCTCCACCCCACGCTGGCCGCTCACGCTCACTACTACAGGCCCGAGCACCTGCACCAGATCATACAGAACTGATTGAGGTCTGCCCCCGGACCGAGGGGGACCAACAACTGAACTGTCGCTCAGGCGGCCCAGTGACAAGGAACTACTAGGATCGTTATTTGTGAGAAATTCTCTCACAGTTTCGTATTCAAAAAATCTACTTTGACTTCAATATCGAATAAGCAAATAAAACTTTATAACACAAGTCAGTCTTGTAAAATTTAACTTTAGATGTTGCAGTAATTTCTAATAACAAAAGTAGTTTACTCGTTGAGCCCATTAAAGGATCTTCTCATACCGGAATAATGCTTGGAATCTTGTTTCTCTCCAATGTTTTCAGTTCAGTGCGTTTTTGATCAATCTTGATAACCCCCACCGATTTAGAGTTACCACACTGAATTTTAAGTCTGATATACTGGAATTCGTAAACAAGCGATGAGGCAGTGGAAGAAGTTCAAGAAGCAACTCGGATGGTTATTTGGAAATATCCTAACTGCAAAACCATCAGATAATCATCAAAAAATACAAGGGTGGTTTTGCTATGAACATTGATGAGAACATTGTTTTAGTACAAATTTGATTTCCAGCATTGGTGCTTTGCACAGTATACCACCAGTTTTGAGAAAACTCATGTAATCTTTTGTAAAGGCAATAACATTCAGTATTTACTCAACTTCCATTATAGAGAGTACATTATACTTTCCTCCTTATGTTTCATATAGAAGTAGGAATTATCACATTGTTGAATTTAAAAAGACATAGATGTAGAACCTAAAGTTGGGCCGCTAAATAAGTTACCTTCTTACAAGACTTGTTCACGTTATATTCAACGGACTGTATGATTTGGAGTTACAGATGCTGCTGGTAAAGCGTAAGTTGAGTTGAAACTAAGAACTAACAAAAAAATAATATGTTTGCCGCCGAAGATTTCACACACTAAAGAAGTGCCGATCTAAACAATTTCTACTGCAGTCAGTTGAGCTTGGATTTTCTTTGTAAATTACAACCCCAGGGCTATGAACCTTGGTGTCACAACATGGTTACTAGGATAATGCGTCTGAATAATACCTTTTTCTCTATTTTGATTTGATTTGAAGCGCCCGCCAAGAAGCGTGTATTCCTACGCGCCGGGTCGAGACTCAGTTTTTGTAACAGGAAGGTTGATAATTTCGGTGTCTATTTGTGCTCGACACTTCTACACTAAATACCATATTTTTGTTTTTATTTAACCAAATTTTGTAAAGCAATTTTTACCATTGCTATTTTTTTATTTTTTACTTTTTTCCGTTAAACATTGGTTTTATGGTGTACAAATCCAACATGCTGACTACACTGTCCCCTGGGACGGATATTTACTAAGCCGCCACCACTAGGTGTTGGCTGCTCCAAAGCTATTTGGATCTATAACTTTAACACGTTCGCTACCGAGCGACTCATATTTGTGTCAGTCCGGTCACTCCCACAGACCAAAAGAAATAATCTAAACGTTGCAAACAGACCGGGAGGTACCGGAGTAACATTAACAGACCAGGAGATAAATTGGATTTAAATGGACTAATTCACTTCATAATAAACTATAATTTAGAAGTGTTGACTATTTGTTATTGTAATAGGTACATTTTGTAAATGACTCATGCCAATGCTTGTACAAGTTTTAAGGCACTAAAGGAATTATTGATTTATTGATCGATTGGTTGCATATTTGCGTCGGTGAGTCTATACAATGGAAAATAGTAAAAAAGATGTAGTAAAATATATATTTTTGTTCAATAGACCGAGCTTTGCACATTTGCGTCATTGTAATTTTGATTATTTGTAGGCCTATTCTGTTTTATTGTTAATGTTCTGCACAGTAATCAAACAAACACCACTAAAGCACGTCCAAAAACTGTAAGGTTAGCCACGTGGACAACTGTACAGTGATGCATGTATTGAAAATTATAGTGTAAACAACAGTTCTGCCAATTGTAGTGTGATGTCACCAATCGTCATAGCCACTGACCAAGCAACGTGCATGTGCGTCAGATATTCCTACAGACTGATACAAAGAGATCAGGTTTTTAAAATAGACCGTTGCTAAGAAATACACGTTTGAATAACAGTGGGACGCTGATGCAAATTCGGCCGTTAGTCTATTTTAATGTGACCAGCCGACGTAAATATGCGTCTGCATCGGCAGTCTATCGGGAGAAACCACTCGGACGCTCAGCTGCGTTGCTGGTCTATGTAAATAACAAATTCCATATAATTGCGGTACGAACGTGTTAATAGTTTTTTGAAAATTTCATGCATACGTTCTGCAACAAGGTAATTTAATTAGCGGCTCAACTATAGTCATATCCTGTAGTTATAGTTAACAATCGGCGTGATCTGTGATTTCAGAAGACCAGAAACATGCCACAAGATCAGATCTGACTGTAAATAAAATATTTTCATATTTAATTTAGGCATGTTAGATAATTTTATATTGAATTTACACTTTTTCACTGTTTTTCAGTTAGGAGTACATTTATTGTAACTATAATTACTTTGCCTAGAATATCAGTGGTTTCCCTAGCTTTTAAATATTTATTGAGTGTTAGTCTTGACTCCTTGTACATATTTATTCCTTATAGGATTTGTTTGTATATTTAAGTAAGGAGATTTTTGTAAATATATATTTTCTAAGTAGCTATTATAATTGTATTTATAAACTAATAATAATAATAATAATATTACATTGCACAGATAATTTTCAATTGTACAACAAATACTACATTATTTATTGGAATTATGTAATTTTAAATAATATTATATAAGTTCAGATTACACATACTTGTTTATCATCCAGCGCATTCTTATCTTTTTTGTTATAAATCATTTTATTATTCTTAGATAATAATATATATGTTACATAAACCAGTATGTAGCTTTGGAGTATTTGTAAAATATTTATGTGTTAATCAATTATCTATATACTGTGCTTTATAACTTACAGTATTAAATAAAAAAACCAATGTTAAAAAGATGATGCCTCATTTGATACACACGGAGTGGACACTCCAACAATATGCTCCCTCCCTCGAACCCTGTAGCCATATTCTGTCATCGCCCAGTTTTTAGCGAATTTCCCATATAGGGAAGAAGCTATTACCGTTAGTGGCATGGTAAGACTTAAGCCCGAGACCATGACTACTTTTTGTTTTGAGGCCCCCAGATGCCAAAAACACCATTTGTTCAAATTCATATATATATGTCCATTACTTTGATAACTTTTGAAAGAAATGCTTGATTTGAATTAAATTTGATACAAATGTGAAGAGTTACATTTACGACTTAAAGTTTTAAGTTTAAAAACCAGAACGTTCGGACAATGGGAAAGGGATTTTATAGGGGTTTAAATTTTTTTATCAGTTTTTTTTGCAATTTTTACTCTAACATTTTTAAAACACTCAATTTTGTTCATGACCATTTTATGGAGCTTAACCCTTTGAGTGCCAGAGTTTTTCGGTCATATCCCTAGAGTGCCAGAGTTTTTAACACAGTATATCCAAATACCCCCCGTCGCAGCAAACCTGCGTACTCAGCGAATTTCCAATGCATTGCTATGTTTCTCACTAGTACATAAAGCCACTCACCAAGTTTGACAAAAATACATTCATAAATAAGTGATTTATAAAATTTTATTTATTCCCCATAAGAATAACATTAGGACTGAGTACGCAGGTTTGCTGCAATGAGGAAGATAAGAAATGAGTTTTTATGCAATTATCAATGTAACTGAACCAGGTGAAGCTACTTACCATGTTTTATTAATTTATGTTCATAATTAAGGGAGATATAAAACTTTACTTATTCTCCATAAGAATAACATTAGCGCTGAGTATGCAGGTTAGCTGCTACGGGGACAATCAACAAAACATTTATTTTTTGTGCAATTATCAATATACCAGTACAACATGAAGCCACATACCAAATTTCATCAATATACATTCATAAATAATCAAGATATCAAATTTTATTTATTCTCCATAAGGATAACATTGGACAACGTACTGTGTTTAGCACTTTGGATATCTCTGCAACGGTTTGACGTAGAATCACAATTTAAACACCAAAATGATTGTTTTGTGGAGCTGAAGTGATTGGTAAAAGAAAATGTGAAGTTTAAAGTAAAATTAACTGAGGAAAAGCCAAAAACCTTTTTCCCATAAGATTAACATGGGAGATTTTATGAGCATGTTTTTTGGATTTTTTCGGCAACCACTTAACCTAGGTTAATAATTCAAAATACCATATTATTTGTTTTTTTAAGCTCTATAACATGGGCTAAACCTAAATTAAGTGTTTTAAAAATTTTAGGGTAAAAAATGCAAAAAACTGATTTTTGGAAAATTTAAAACCCCCATAAACCCCCCTTCCCATAGTCCGATTTTTCTGGTTTTCGAACTTAAAGTCATAAATGTCAGTTTACACATTTGAGCCAAATTTCATCGAAATCGGACGTTTTTTACTCAAGTTATCGCATTCACGGACACATATATAGATATATATATATATATATATATATATATATTATTAGATTGAAAACAAAATTTCCAGAGTACCCTTTTTTAAACATTTTTATTACACAACGCGTTTCGGCTATAATGCCATTTTCAAAGTGTATAAAAAGTATAACCTTAAAATAAAATAGTAAAATTTAAAATGAATAAACATATGTTAAAATATAGATAAAGTAAAAAATAAATAAAAATTATACAGACAAATAGGGTTATCAAGTTATATAGCGTTCATCAAGCTATTATTTGTTTCTTAATTCTTCAATTTTTTCAAATATTGGATTTTGGATTTCATTCTTTATCACATTTAGAATATTATTAGGGTCATGTTTTTTGTTCTTGTAGATTTGGTATTCTTCTAATATGTTCATCTTTTCTCCTTTTTGTGCAATATTTAGAATTTTCATATTTTCTGAGACATTTTTGTAACTATGCTGAGTTTCAAGAATATGCTCAGCAAATGCAGATTTCTGTGTTGTTTGGTTGTTTGATTTTACAGATTGTATATGTTCACGAAATCTGCATTTAAAGTTTCTTCCTGTCTGCCCTATATAAAATTTGGGGCATTCGCTGCACTGGATTTTGTAAATGCCACTTTTGTCGTATACGTCAAAGTTTTGCTGATTCTTTATACTACTTATTTTTTGTATCAGTTTGAATGAGTTGTTTTTTGTTCTATAGCTTATTTTAATGTTTGATCCGTCAAATGTTTTTCTTATAGCTTTATTGAAAACTTTATTATATGGTAGACATATATACTCTTCTTTTATTTTATTTTTGGGACTAAGATTAGTTTTATTCTTCATGTTGTTTATCATTGTGTCGATCATTTTTGATTTATAACCATTTCTTACAGCTAAAGTTTTGATAAGTTTTTTCTCTTCGTTGTAATGCTCTTTCTCCATTGGTATGTTTAAAAGTCTATAAATCATTGATCTAAAACTTGCTGTTTTATGTTGCCAAGGATGGTTTGATGTAGCAGGTATTATTAGGTCTGTTTGGGTTTCTTTCCGATAAATTTTAAACATGTGTTTTTCAAGTTGTCTATATATAGTTAAATCTAGAAAGTTAATAGTATCTCTTCTCTTTTCCATTGTAAATTTAATATTGTGTGATATGGTGTTTAAGTATTGTAATAAATTATCACAAGTTGATTCATCGCCTTTCAAAAGACAAATGACATCGTCTACATATCTGTACCAGTAAATTATGTTTTCTTTACATGGGTTACAATCATTTATGATTTTAGATTTTTCTAGTTCTTGCATAAATAAGTTAGCTAGCAGGCCTGAAAGAGGAGAGCCCATGGCTAACCCTTCATTTTGTTTGTAATATTTCATATTAAATTCAAAATAGTTCTGAGAAATTGTAGTTTTAGTTAATCTAATTGTTTCATCAACATTATTTTTATTTAGGTTGACATTTTTCGAGAGTAATTCTTTGAGGATTGTTAGAGTTTCATTAGTTGGGATGCTGGTATACATGTTAGAAACATCAAAAGAAACAAAAATACTGTTTTCAGGGATTATTATATTTTTGATTTTTTCAATCAATTCATATGTATTGGTAATATTACATTTTTCAACAAATTGTAATTGATTAGAAATTCTTTTATTTAGGAATTTGCATAGTTTGTAGGAAGGGGCACTAGTGAAATTGACAATTGGTCTGATAGGGATATTTTGTTTATGAATTTTAGGTTGACCTCTCAGTTTGGGTGCTGATGGATTTATTGATTTTAAACTGAGTTTTTCAACATTTGAAAGAGTTTTACAATTGGAAATTACCTTGTTCATATCTTTATTAAATTCTTGAGTAGGGTCTTTTTTCAGTTCTTGAAACGAGTTCATTTGTAAAAACTCTTCTACTTTTCTGTTGTAATCATCATTATTAATTATGACAACCGTGTTTCCTTTGTCCGCTTTAGTAATCATCGCATTATTTAAAAAAAATAAAACAAACATCAAACCATCCTTGGCAACATAAAACAGCAAGTTTTAGATCAATGATTTATAGACTTTTAAACATACCAATGGAGAAAGAGCATTACAACGAAGAGAAAAAACTTATCAAAACTTTAGCTTTAAGAAATGGTTATAAATCAAAAATGATCGACACAATGATAAACAACATGAAGAATAAAACTAATCTTAGTCCCAAAAATAAAATAAAAGAAGAGTATATATGTCTACCATATAATAAAGTTTTCAATAAAGCTATAAGAAAAACATTTGACGGATCAAACATTAAAATAAGCTATAGAACAAAAAACAACTCATTCAAACTGATACAAAAAATAAGTAGTATAAAGAATCAGCAAAACTTTGACGTATACGACAAAAGTGGCATTTACAAAATCCAGTGCAGCGAATGCCCCAAATTTTATATAGGGCAGACAGGAAGAAACTTTAAATGCAGATTTCGTGAACATATACAATCTGTAAAATCAAACAACCAAACAACACAGAAATCTGCATTTGCTGAGCATATTCTTGAAACTCAGCATAGTTACAAAAATGTCTCAGAAAATATGAAAATTCTAAATATTGCACAAAAAGGAGAAAAGATGAACATATTAGAAGAATACCAAATCTACAAGAACAAAAAACATGACCCTAATAATATTCTAAATGTGATAAAGAATGAAATCCAAAATCCAATATTTGAAAAAATTGAAGAATTAAGAAACAAATAATAGCTTGATGAACGCTATATAACTTGATAACCCTATTTGTCTGTATAATTTTTATTTATTTTTTACTTTATCTATATTTTAACATATGTTTATTCATTTTAAATTTTACTATTTTATTTTAAGGTTATACTTTTTATACACTTTGAAAATGGCATTATAGCCGAAACGCGTTGTGTAATAAAAATGTTTAAAAAAGGGTACTCTGGAAATTTTGTTTTCAATCTAATAACATTATTAGTAGCCCTATTCGTGAACTCATGTAAAATATCTATATATATATATACATATATATAAATTTGAACGAATAGTGTTTTGGACATCTGGGGACCTCAAAACAAAAAGTTATCATGGTCTCGGGCTTAAGTCTTACCATGAGACCTACGGTAATAGCTTCTTCCCTATAGGGGAAATTCGCTAATTCCCTTTAGGGGAAATTCGCTAAAAGTGCCAGGCACAAAATCAACATTTTGCAAGGATTTGCAAAAAAATTAATAACTTTTTTATTTGGTATGATATTATTATGAAACTTTTTTTGTTTTGTAAGTTTAAAGTTTAGCTATAATATTATGCACATATATAATATTTAAAAAATAAAAAATAAAAAATTTGACATATGTATGTGGGAAATTTCTTTTAATTTTTTTTTATTTGTTTCAGGTAAATAAACATTGTTCAAATATAAGATTTTCACCGAATAACTACTAGATTTATAGAGGACATGTTTCCCAAAATATTTCCTGAAAGTTTGCTTTAGGCGGAGAAGTTATTTCCATAAATGTAAAAAAATATAAAAACGGCAAGTTAGTACACAAGACAGTAGCCTAACTTTATTCAAGGGTTTAAGTTTTATTACAATTTTATTTCATAAAGCAGACTAACTAGGCCTCGTATATTTATGGAGTATATGTTTACCTGAACATATCCTGGAAATGTCCTGGAAGAAATAATAACAAGTAATGACGTAAGACAAATTTTCTATAACAACGATTCACAAAATCAACATTTTGCAAGGGTTTTGTAGATAAAATCAATAACTTTTTTATTTGGTAAGATATTATTATGAAACTTTTTTTGTTTTGTAAGTTTAAAGTTTAGCTATAATATTATGCACATATATAATATCTAAAATATAAAAAATAAAAAATTTGAATAGGTACATATTATACATGCGGGAAATTTTGTATATATTTTTTCAGATAAATAAACATTGTTCAAATATAAGATTTTCACCAAATAACTACTAGATTTATAGAGCTAGAAAATATCCTGGAAATGTCCTGAAAGAAATAATAAAAAGTAATGACGTAAGAAAAATGTTCTATAACAACGATATATCGTTGCAATGTATTTTTCGGTAAGACCACCGACGACGATATATCGTTGTGAAGTATTTTTCGGATGTTCCGTGCACAACGATATATCGTTGCGTGGCACTCAAAGGGTTAAAAAACAAATAATTTAGTATTTTGAATCATTTACCTAGATTAAGTGGTTTCAGAGAAAATCCAAAAAATGTTTCATCAAATTTCATGGTAATATTTTATTCTTTACCTATTTCTTTACTAAAATGGTGTTTTTGGCATCTGTGGGCCTCAAAACAAAAAGTTACCATGGCCCCAGGCCTAGGTCTTACCATGCCGACTACGGTAATAGCTTCTCCCCATAGGGGAAATTCGCTAAAAACATGTAGAAGTTAAGAATGATGCAATACATGAGATCTAGGTTTTTTCTAACCAGTATGGCAAAGATATTTTGTATTATAATTCACAAAATTCAATCATTGATAAGCCAATTCAGGTCTAGTGGCCCTCCATTGGTGGCCCTCGGCTGGATGCTGATTTGAGGCCCCCCCGCAAATAAAACTAGGACTATGGGGTCCTCTCACGGCAAAATTGTTTGCTGCATACAGCTAACGTAGCTTTAAATAGTTATTAATTTTAATGAATGAGGTTTAAATGAATTGCAAAAGATGTTACCTATATATCAGCAGCAAATTTAAATTTAATAATTATTGAATCTACTTGAAAGAACAAGATTAATTATGTAAGGACCACTTAAGAGTGGTTGTAACTAAAATAGAACGATAGTTGAATTAGAGGCAAACTACGAACATGACAATGAAAAGCACAATGCAAAAAAATTGCATTATAATTATAAGCAAAACTTTCATGTAACACCCTAGTGTACATTGATACTAAAATAGGGCCTAATATAATAGTCAAGTACAAGTATAAACTAAATCATTATTATATAAAGTAGGCCAAAATAAAAACTGTAGTTAACAATATAAATACAACAAAATTTCTTAGCACAGTGTTAGGAATTAACGTTTTCAACTATACTATCAGTTTTTTGATAAGTTTGTCACTACTCCTGGCCACGACATTAATTATCTCATCTTTATCCAAGTCAGAAAAAAAGTCTCTTTCTACAGGGTGTTCAAAAAAGGTGGGGACATAATTTACGTAGTGATTTCTTAGGTCAAAATAAGCAAAAAAGTTTATATAAACATATGTCCTATCCTCCTTTCGTTTAGCGTCTGTCTGTATGTGTTTTTTTTTTTTTAAAGTCATAACTCCTTAACGGTTTGAGCTACAGCGTTGAGATTTTGCACAAATGTTCATCTTATTGGCCGCTTTCTTTGTGTAAAATGTGAATAAAATCTCTTTAACCGTTTCAAAATGGCGGCTATTTTAAATATTTTACGCCAAATTTCACGAAAACCGTTAATTTTACCAAAAAATTGCACTTTACATAAAATTTAGTAAATGTTATGGAGATTTCAACGATATCATCATCATCATCATCATCAAAAGGGGCGGACTTAGGTCCCAAGCCACATCAGCCACACCGGGCTTATTGCGCACCCCCGAAAAGAAGAAAGGAAGAAAGAAAGAAAGAAAGAAAGAAAGAAAGAAAGAAAGAACTGAGAAGGTATCAGTACTCCTCCAGGTTCAAGAGCCTGATGAACTGCATCATCCTGTCAACGATATCTTATTAAGCTTAGTTTGGACAAAGAATAACTGAGAAATTAATTTTATTAATGATATTTGTGATAGTTTTAACATTGTTTAAATGGAGAAAACTGTAGGTATAGCAAGAAAGAAATTAATTTCTCAGTTATTCTTGGTCCAAACTAAGCTTAATAAGATAACGTTGAAATCTCCATAAAATTTACTAAATTTTATGTATATTGCAATTTTTTAGTAAAATTTACGGTTTTCGTGAAATTTGGCGTCAAAAGTAGGGGGCATTGGCCGATTCAAATTCAGCAAAATCCTCAGTAATCCTCAGAGGATCGATCCTCCCCCCCTCGTGAACCTTGACCTCCCCCCCCGTCACGTGACCCTCGATGACGTCACCCCTCCCCCGACGCCCCCCCTGACGTCACCCCCCCGGACGTCCCCCTGACGTCACCCCCCAACCCCCCCCTGAGTCACCCCCCGGTCGTCTGCGGCACTTTTTGTGATGACCTTGAACATGAGGAAAAAACTTTCGAAAATTAATAACCAGCCTATTTACCCACCGATTCCCACGGGACTTTTTCCACAGTATAGGCCCACCTGCAAGGAAGCGAATAACGAAAGAACCCCATAGATCCACCATCAAACAAGCTCGCTACGCTGTGGAAAAAGTCCCGTGGGAATCGGTGGGTAAATAGGCTGGTTATTAATTTTCGAAAGTTTTTCCTCATGTTCAAGGTCATCACAAAAAGTGCCGCAGACGACCGGGGGGGTCGTGGGGGGGGTGACGTCAGGGAGGGTTGGGGGGGTGACGTCAGGGGGGGTGACGTCATCGAGGGTCACGTGACGGTGGGGGGAGGTCAAGGTTCACGGGGGGGGGAGGATCGATCCTCTGAGGATTTTGCTGAATTTGAATCGGCCAATGCCCCCTACTGTCAAATATTTAAAATAGCCGCCATTTTGAAATGGTTAAAGAGTTTTTATTCACATTTTGCACAAAGAAAGCGGCCAATAAGATGAACATTTGTGCAAAATCTCAACACTGTAGCTCAAACCGCTAAGGAGTTATGACTTTTTTTTGTAAAAAACACATACAGACAGACAGACGCTAAACGAAAGGAGATAGGACATATGTTTATATAAACGTTTTTGCTTATTTTGATCCAAGGAATCACTACGTAAATTATGTCCTCACATTTTTTTAACACCCTGTATATCATAAAAATATACATAAGGTCTTGGCCTAAACTAGCCAATGATTCTTGATCATTTTTAGCAAGATTACGTCATTGTAAAACAGTCAAATAAAATAATCTTGATGATTACAAAACTTATTTTTTAACAATTTGTTTACTTTATTTATTTTTTATTTGCTTTTGGAGGCCCCCTTGAGCCCGAGGCCCTCGGCGATCGCCGACCAGCCTCCCAGGCCAAACCGGGCCTGTAAGCCATCAATATAATTTGATTGTTTTAAACGTAAAGAGGTATTAATATACATTACATACAAATAAATTATTGATACAAAACACTTTACATCTTACAATGATAAAACTCTTTGACAAAACTAATTCATTAGGATCAAACAAATTGATAAAGGGTTAAATATTAAATTGGATGTTAATGTTGTTTTGTAGATCATATGGAAAGTACCAAATGAACTCAATACCAAACAACATTTAACACATAGGTATTCTCTCTACCCCAGTGATGATTTACTTCAGTACCTTAATTACAGTGATCAATGAACTACCCATATTCATCACCAAGATTGGGGGAGGCATCAAAAGGAACTAGGATATTATTTTTCAAATTGTGTCTGGTATGAACTTCAATGGTTTCGTTCAAAACTGTGGGAGTGTCAAAACAGTCTCCAGTGTTTTCGGAACTCTTAGAAGGTTATGCTATTTGAAATATTTATCAAAAATGGAAAATCGTGTCACTTTACTAAATTTTGAAGGCTTGGATGAAGCGCTGCCGGATTTTCACCCTGACAACTAATGGCAAGCCTTTGTCACTGCAATTATACACTTTGGTGTGATGCTAAATGACCTGTACCATCTGATATTCACCTATGGACTACAGCTGGACATTTTCTGTTCGTTCGCTTCCTGGGCACTAGTTTTGGTTTAATCTGCCATCTAACTATGCTAAAATGCTTTGTAATCGGAAGGCTAGATTGCATTAAAAACAAGATGTGTTCAGGATAACCAATAGAGAAGCTGAGTTACTTTCATGCCTTGCTTGGAATAAAAACGAGAAGATTGACAATGTCTACTCATTGATAGTAACAATGGTAATGATCGGAAACTTTATCGATGTCTCAAAATTCATGGCATATATCTGGCTGGACTTAGGCTTAAGAACCAACCTGCATTACGCTCATCGCGACATCAACTCTATGGTTCTTATGTCGATAAATAATATTGGTTATCTGTGGGTCGTGTATGTCTGTTCTTCACTATCTAGTAGACTGGAAGACTTGAAGAATTGTACAGGAAGATTACAGTTCAATGCCAATCCCTGTTCAAGAGGCAGTAGATGTTGGCCTTCATACAAGAATTAGACATAACTCCTCAGTGCATTGATTGTTTGGGTTTCTTTGATTTTGAATGTGCTTCAGTCACTGAAATGACCATTCTATTAATGACTGTTGGCATGGTATTCATCAAGTTTGTGAAAGCTTAAACATGCATTTTAATGTTTTAAGAAATTGAGAGGGCCTTCTCGCCTGAGTATTATTAATACATTAATGATACTTTATAATATTCAATAATATGGTCTATGATATCTGTGAGAAGTAATAGTACTGTACTACTGGCTATAATAACAAATTTATTATTATTGAGAATAATTGTATAATACCAGTCAACTGTATTATACAGTTTTATTAAATAAAATATGTATCATTGAAGGTATATATTATTGAGTATTATAAACATGTAAGTGTACTATAGGAAATTTTTATAATACCAGTAAATTGAATCATATGGTATTATTGAGTGAAATAAATATTATTGTACTAATGATAGTTGGTATTATAAAGAGTATTATTAAGTGTAGTATGCATCATTGAAGCTGTAATACTAAATTATAGTTTGTTATTTAGTGTGTATATACACAGTGTGTTATTTAGTGTAGTACATATCATTAAACCTTTTTTAAATCATGTGATTGGGAATTAGTAATGAAATAGCTCTACAGATAGTTAATTAGTTAGTATGATAATTAATAGGAGGAATATGGTAATTTTAAATAAACAATTGTTTTTTTAGAGGGTTACTATCAAACTTAATATCAAACTTGTCAATGACAATGAAATACGTTGCACAAGTGAAAACCAGGGCCTGGTTAACCTTTAGGCTGACTAGGCTGCAGCTTTGGGCGCCAGCCAACCAAGGAACTCAATGTTTTTAAATAATCTTAGAAGTGCGGTGATCAATTGGCTAGAGGGAATTTTATTTCCGCGTGCCCTTAATTTGACAGAAAGTTAGTTTAGTTGTTCCTTAGCTCATGATTACCGAAATTTCGGGAATTTTTCGGGTAGGATTTATCTTACCTCGGGATTATTTTGGGACGGAATTATGTCCTCAAAACGGTCATTGTCAATGTTATTGGACCAAGGTTGGTTAATTGTTGTAACAATTGTATTAACATTATATTAATATTATTAGCTTAATAAAAAGATTTAAAGGGTACACTGTTATAATTATTTTAGTATTAATTATTAATTATATTATTATTATAATTATATTAAATATATATTAGTTTGCTCCCAGTTTATTATATTGAATGGCAAGAATAGATACATAAAACAAATGAACCAAATAAATTTGTTCCAACTTTTATTACTTTTATTTCAGTGAGCTGCACGAGCAGATTCGATTAGAAAAATAAAACTAAAGTATTGTCAGAGTCCTGTAGGTGTAGGCTATTAGCAATTTGTATATCTCACTCCATTCTAGTGTTCCCATGAGTTGGAACAGCCGCGGGGGTTAAGGCGTGTGGACAGTAAGTCAAAGATCGTAGTTTTGAAACCTGACCTGGTCTAAAGTCCTTTTTTAAAATTTATATCATTGGTTTATTAAGCGATTTAATTGAAAAAATCGTACTATTTAAAACTAAAATAACCATTTAAATACAAAAATTATAGTTCATTATTATAGATTTTATATATTGTATCATTAAGTTTTATTAAAATTAAAATTATTGTATTATTGAGTATCATAGAATATTAATAATACTTTTAATGATATTTCCTACAGTAATTTCAAGTATCATTGTCAAATTTGCGCATTGAATATTATTGGTACTCAATAATACTGTAAATAATATTTTATATTACTATTTTTTGTTGTATTCAATAATACTCTATAACCATTTTTGCATAGGGGTATATGACATGTTTGGATTGCCACATACTTTTGTGCCAAGTACATAGTACTTTGGACGTTGACATAGCCTAGTATTACAAAATGTTGTTTTGTGAAAATGTTTACTAAAGACAATAAACAAATACAAAATCATTTAAGTCTCAGTAATTTCTTTTATTGCCTAAATGTGTTAATGTGTATGTTTAGTACTTAAACATATTTTTGGTAGATTTCGTAGAGGTTATGTTAAATGACAAACACCCCTCCCCCTCCCTTAAACTTAAGTGATTACCGGGATGGGCCGCTTTGCCGCTACTCACCGCTCCGGCACAGCTAATTTCAGCACTACACCACTGCCTATTCCCATCCAGCTGCATTTAAAAACACAGCTAGTGAGTTAATTATTTATTTTAGCAAATTTCCCCTTTAGGGAAGAAGTTTTTACCGTAGTTGGTATGGAATCACTTAAGCCTGAGACCATGATAACTTTTCGTTTTGAGGCCCCCAGATGCCAAAAACACCATTCGTTCAAATTTGTATATATGCATACAGAGTGTTCAGAAAGGGTTATTACAAACTTTGGGGCTGGTAGTACTTATCAATTCAAACAAAATATTAGATATAATACCCCCGTCGCAGCAAACTTGCGTACTCAACAAATTTCCAATGCATAAGGTATGTCTTAATACCAAATAAAGCCGCATACCAAGTTTCATAAAAATATATTCCCAAATAAGCGATATATACAGTTTTAATTATTCTCCATAAGAATAACATGGGGGCTGAGTAAGCAGGTTTGCTGCATCAAGGAACCCATAATATGGGTTTTCATACAAATATCAAAATAACTCAATTAGGTGAAGCCACATACCAAGTTTCATCAATCATTCATAAATAAGCGATATATACAATTTTGATCATTCTCCTTAATAACGTAGGGGATGAGTACGCAGGTTTGCTCCAACAAGGTACACAAAAAATAGGTTTTTATGCAAATATAAATATAACTCAACAAGGTGAAGCCACATACCAAGTTTGATCAATTTATGTTGATAATTAAGGGAGACATTACATTTGACTTATTCTCCATAACAACAAGATGGGGGCTGAGTACGCAGGTTTGCTGCTAAGGGAATCCTCAGTGAAAATTTTGTTGTGTGTGCAAATAACAATAGACCACAACCAGATGAAGCCATATACCAAGTTTCGTTAGTACAGTATACGTTCATAAATAAGCGAGATATACAAGTGTTTCTTATCCTACTAATATTATAAATGCGAAAGTTTGGATGTATGGATATTTGGAGTTCCACGACGTATAAACTACCGGACCAATTAAGCTAAAATTTTGCATGAACATAGCTTACATATCACTTTAACATATAGAAAAAAACATTTTTTTTTTTATAATGTCCACATCCAAGCTTAGAGCTACACCCCCCAGGTCCTGTAATTTCCAATGCAAATCTTATAGGAGATATCATTTATAAAATTACCAGCTGCAGTTGTTTGTTAAGGCAAAGGAAGTTATATGGGAAAACCAAGCAATGATGTGATAGCGCTGGTCAGGTTGATATTTTTTATGTGTTTTAATTTGTCGCGAGCGAAGCCGCGGGTAACAGCTAGCTCTCCATAAGAATAACATTGGACAACGTACTGTGTTTAGCACTTTCAATATCTCTGTAACCAATTGGCGTAGAGAAATTATCAAAACACCAAATTGTGTGTTTTTAAAGGTGAATCCAATAGTGAAAATTAAAATTTCACTTTTTAAAATATTACATATAGAAACGTCAAAAAACCATTTATGGGGGAACAATGTTACTACCGGTGTCCCCACCACCACCAACAAACAGTTTGTCCTGCACTACTTCCATAACAGTGAAATTCCATAGTAAAAATTGTATTAAATGTTGGAAGAACACGGTAAGTAAATAATATAAATCATGAGATTTTTAGTAAACCAAAAATTATATTTAATTTTATAAAAGGTAAACAAAAGACTGAGTCAATTAGTTACTGACATATTGAAAATGATAAACACATTACATTGTCTATAATGTTATTCTTTTGGAGAAAAAGAAAAATGTTATATCTTATTTATGAACATAATCTGACGAAACTTGGTCTATGGCTTCATGTGTTGTGGTTTATTGTTTACCTATGGTTCCCGTAGCAGCAAACATAGGTACTCGTTCCCTATGTTAGTATTATGAAAAAGTTATATCTATAACGCTTATTTATGAATGTTATAAAGGAAAATGTTATTGGTGGTCGATGAAACTTGGTATGTGACTTAAGTTAGATGCCACAAACCCATTATTTTGTGTTCCTTGTTGCAGCAAACCTGCATACTCATCCCCAATGTTATTCTTATAGAGAATAATTAATATTTAAATATCGCTTATTTATGAATATATTTCTTATGGATCATGGTAAGTGGCTTAATGTGTCACTAAGACATATATGTTCATTGGAAATTCGCTGAGTATGCAGGATTGCTGCGACGGGGGTATTTTTTAATTGTTCTTATAGGTTACTAAATGTGAATACAAAAGTTGTAAGAGTGACATGTTTAGTTCTCAACAAAATATGTATGTAATTATTCTAAATATAACATAGTTGACATCTGGGTTTGCCTGAACAATCCACACACTTCACCCCTCCACAAGAGGCTGCGTTGACACAACGTGGCTCGGGATCACCCCTCCACAAGAGGCTGCGTTGACACAACGTGGCTCGGGAAATTGCCTGGAGTTGGAGGCTTCCTTAATTTATCGACTGATCACAGGAATAATAAAAAAATAACTTAAAATGCATCAAAAAACTTTATTTTATACAAATATTTTTAAAAATAGAAAAATGCAAAATAACTTTAAGATTTAAACTTTAAAGCTAAAGCTAAAATATAACGTTCACCACTAACATAAATCAGCATGGCACAAAATTAATAATACGGTGGTAACGCTTTGAAGGAATCATAATAAACTAAATAATTAAAACTAATATTTGGCCTAAGTATTGAGACATCTCATGAATAACAAGAGCTTTTCTATCTTTATATATTCCCTCAAAGTAAATTAAGGCAGGGAAGCTTAGATTAAAGCAAAGAAACAATAACCTAACAAATCCGAGACTAAAACTTACAACAGAAAGAATCTTTGTTTTTGAGATCACCGTTATCTTCAGATGTTGTAAATACATTTTAGCTACGAAAAACTCAATTAAGAGGTAGTCGATAACAAATTAACATTGTAAAGGCCCAGCGAGTTAAAAATTGTTAGCTCATAAAAAATATAATCTTTACAACATTGTTAGCAAACGACCAAATCTTTTTTCTTTGATGAAAACGTAACTTATGTGATGAAATTAGAATATTATTAATTGATGGTTTAACTTAACTGGAACCAAAGTTTGTGAAAGGAAGCAATGCAGCTAAGTTGTGAATGCGAGGGCTATTCGGGATGTTACCTACATTTGCTCTCTGCATGGATTGTAATGGGGGTAATGCCATAATTCTTTTACAGAAATGCTTTTAAGGTTAGACGACATCCAGCTGTGGCAGCAAGATGATTGGGTGATCACTCTATCTCTTTATGTAGCTCATCACAATGTATGCTGTAATTAATTTTTTTGCCAAATGCATACCTAGTCAATTCTGTTATTTGAGTTTTTACAACAAAAAAACACTTCCAAGACCCATAAGTTTGGACTTTCAATGGACCAAGAGTTATAGTTATTAGGAGTACAGCAGTTTTTCTAAAATGTGTTTTGTTATAAGTAACCAATATATAAAAAAAAACAAAAAAAAACATGAATGACTAAGAAAGAAGAGTAAGAAAGTCTAGATCAGAGGCCATTTCTAGTTTTTGAATCTAGAACAAATATCAAAACCCACTGAACACAGATCTTTTAATAGGTTAACCTTTCTGACTTAGGTACTATAAGTTTTATAAAATCATTATCTGACAATAGGTTTTGTAAGTTTTCTGTGAATTGTTGTCCTAGAAATATTGTTTGGTTGTGAAACAACGGATAACACTACATACTTTAAACTGGGCGGGAAACTGTATTGCAGCACTTTGATGAACTACAGACAAAGGTCTATGGTTTGCATGGTCATCCTGTTACAGGTGGATGCGCTGACGTAACGTGCAGTTCTGTGAAGAAATATGGCCCACCTCCTCCACAACCCGTATGGTGAACAAACGTAGGTTACTTAACAAACAGCCCTTGAAATTAAAAAACCTTTAGCTCAAACAGAGTACATTAGGTTTATTAACCTGCTTTTTTAAACATTTCCCCTTAGGCACAATATTTCAAATTTCAAAAGAATACAAGCTGTGATAACAATTTAGATACAAAATTTTAACTCGCATTTTAATATTTGTGACTAACGTTTCATATAAAAAGTTTAAAAGTAGCTATTTCACTCTGTTAAATAAAAGCTGTGAGGTTAGGATAAGTTGACTTGCTTTGAAAAATGCTTTTATACCAGAGAAAACTCATACAAATGAACATTTCAAGGACCAACCGCTTTTTTAAAGATATAGAACAAATCAGGACATGAGAGCTACAAGTGGAATCAACAAGTGACATCAACACCTGGCCTCAAGTATCATTCCCAGGTTGACATTAGCCTTGAAAGAATCATTTGCCTGGTGTTCTGTCACTGAGGTACCAGCAACCAGCTGTGGAACCAGCATAAGCCTCTGAGTCCTAAACCCACAACTCCTTTACTCCAAGGCAAACGTTATTAATATATTATTATTTAATATTTTTTAGTTTGCAATTAACACCAGGGCCTAAAACACTAATTCTAATATATGGTAATTTAATATTAAACATTACAAAGCTATTTTAAATAAATTTTCTACTTATTCCTACAATCTTTGGTGGCAGCTATCAAACTTCTTTATTGAGAGGAATCACTTTTTTTGCAAAATAAACCAGTAATACAATTTTTTAAATTAAATGTTATTGTTTAACAAATAAATACTACATAAATTAAAAGTATACAGTTGATAGAAATGCATTTCACATTTTAGTATTATCAAATAAAACTTGGCATTATTCCCCAACCGGCACATGTAAATCTTAGTTATTTGAAAACAAGAGTTATTACAAATCATAAACGAGGGCGATTTCTCAAGTGATTCCAAGCAATACCATTGCATCTATGTTAAAAGTTCCTAGATAAAATAAATAATATAAAATACTATACACGAAAGAAATTTTAAAATTGAGTATTACAAAATTATACACTAACACATTAATAAACTTTCTCTGTTACAATTGGACGTATTTCTACAGGGTTGCAAAATCATATCACCATCGGCTTTGTAATTCTTTATATCAAAACAAAACAACGTTCGGCTTGTTTAAAATTTCTTGTAACAAACAATATTTTAGGAGCATCAGTAATTTTAAAAGTAAAAAAAGCAATTCCATATACCGTATGTAAAATTGTTTCTCAAAACGAGAACAAAAATTATCACAGAGGCAACCCTGTCGCAAGCATAGCCATTTAACATTTAACATAGAATTTACAACCTATATACAGCAACAACAATTTTCAGAACTTGACTGGGAAACACCAGCTCAAACGTTCGACTCAACAACAGACTTATTCATCGGTTCTTACACAAATCGTGGAACTGACACAAATCATACAACACACATAGATAGAGGACATAAATGCAAGTAAAACATTACAGACATTACAGAGTTTACTCGAGATTGTAAGCTCCTTTAGTAATAATTTATCACAAGTACATGGTGGGTGGTAAAGCTTTCACTTCAGTGACAAAGTGAATCAAACATTTTTTGTAAAACTCCAATCAACCAGTAGAACATTTCTGAAATAAGAAAATTACAGATTACCGGAACAAATTATTACCATTGACTATCCACTTGTAAATGCAATGCTAAGATCGGTTAACAAAGAAAGCAGCACAATCTATTGGTGCGGTCGGCAACAGGGGCTATCGCATGCGCTTCCTCCTAGTAGACATTACACAAACTACTTGGAATCACATAGGCAGACAAACAGACAGAGCAAGCTTGACTGATGCTGGTGAAATACGGTTACGACGTTGACACCAATTTTTTACAGATTTTTAACAGTTATTACAATTTTATTTTTATCTCACACAACCTTTGTTATTACAGCCTTACAGCCTTTGTTAAAACTTATATTAAAACTTCCGAGTTGCGAGGAATGTGAGACAGTTGTTTAATAGCAAAATGAGATTTTAAAAACCCGCAGCTGAGCGCGCCAAGCAGCATAAGCCAGAGTTACGTCCGCCATTGTGTGCGATGGTGGCGATTTATATCCAGTGCTGTCAGAACTATGTGGATAATCCCTCCTCTTTTGTTAACAGAAACGCCCATAAGGTTTTCTGTCTACTACAAGTGTATAGTCAATGTTATTACTCAGCATTTTAAGGGTGTTTAGCCAAAAAGTAAATTTCCAATTTGTTGAATGCAATTTGTTTAGTATTTATTATTAAACAAAATATCAGGGTCGACATAGCTCCCGAGGCCACAGCCATTCAAACACCCTAAACTACCATTTATTTATTTTGTTTATATTCATAACGTTGCAGTTTTTATGATTAAAAATGTGTAAAAACACAGAAAACAATGTTTAAAACCCTCCATTGACCAATAATGGTTCAAATTTGAGCTCAAATAAAACAAATTCACTTTGTCCTGAGGCAAGTGCAGAGCATTAAAATAAAATGCATAGTTCAAAATTTCAGTCTTTGATGCGGTGAGTTAGTTTGTGTTACAATACTCCCATCACTGTACTCATAGTATATTGTTAATGCACAGTTTATTCAAAAAGATTTTTATGTGCAATATTTTACTAGCAAAATTACTAAAAATACATTACAACACAGTAAATATTAATAAATAATTAGTTGTTTACATATTGCCTTCGTAAGTTTAAAACATAATCTTCTAAAAACTAAGAGAACTTATAAAAAACCAACTTGCCTAAAAAAATTGTGCTTTTTAAAAATTGTTACCATAAAATTTAAAACTGATTTTGTTTGATTAGTTACTGATTTGTTTAAGGAATCAAATCTAGCATTTCATTAAAAGAATACAGTTATTTTATAGAATATGAAACATTGTTAAATTAACAATAAATAATGTCACAATACTAAATTAGAAGCTTAAGTTATTGCGTTACTGAGAAAAATATAAATATTCTCAAAAGACGAAACCATAACAAAATCATGATTAGTATTGTTATAGTATAGTTAAAAGTATTAAATTTATTTACTTTGAAGATCAACATATCAGATATTAGGGGTCTGCGGTGCACCAAAAAATCGGTACCGGTACGGTACAAAACGGAACATATTCGGTTCGGTACCACGAACGATGCCGGTACTAAGTCGGTACGGTACAGCCTACAGCTACAAAAAATCAGTATTCACCCACATTTTTCCTTCAGTTTTATTCATATCATCTTTTTCGTCCGTTGACATTCCATTTACGTTCCTTTGCTGACAACAGCAACTTTCAACTTCGACTGGAATTCGTGAGTTTATAGGTTCACGATCACGAATGACGGGATGCCTTTACAGCATTGATAAAGCCGCCTCCACAAACTGGCCAAATGTTTCGTTGAGTTGCATATGTCTCGGCGAGTAATTTTATAATGTATATAAACATCGAGAATAACAGAGGTTAATAACAAACTACTACACATTTACACTGTCTCGCTCGTCTTTTCTCGCCTAGATTTGGCCAGTGTATGGAGGCGGTATAAACATAAACAAAAACCTACAACCGAATTTGTATGACATTTAATCAATTTTAAATCAAACTGAGGATGGATAAACACATAAATCTATTTTTTATATCAACAAAATTATAACACCATTGTGTGTTGTACATTGGCGATTGTATAACGGCCCCCTAACCTCAAATGAGTACTTGATACTACTTAAAATCTCCAAACATTTGGCAAATACATTCTGATCTACGATCGTGTGTTACAGAGAGTAATAACATGCAGAAGGCCTAGGTTGACACTTATATTGATATGCAAACGTAATAACATGTACATCAATTTAAAAACATAAATCGGGCTAATCATAACATTTTCTTAATAAGCATTATGACACTTCCTAACGTTTTATGGATGGAAATTAAACCAACCAAAAGAAATTGTTTGAATTAAGTATTAAATATGCCGTGAACGGTTTAGAAGAGTGTTTATGTTAAATATTAGTTTGATTGCTAAAACGTTGATTAATAAAAAAACAAATGTTTTACACAAACTACTGTTGTAACAAATAAAAAATGTTAGCCTTCATTGGTTCATAATTTGATGTCGTATTCCATAATTTTGGAAACTGCGTATTGCTTTCTCTCTGATATTCACTCTCTAGGTATTCTCTTTATGTGACGGTGATGTTTGGACGTAATCACCACTTTCACTTAAAGTGATCGCGCGTCGTCTTTGTTGATAAAATGTTTTGAACAGGTTTTGTGACAGCCTTTATAGTTTAACTATTTAATACAAACAATGAGTGATTGTGATGGATTCTTGATTCTTGATGAACCGCCATCGCCGTTCACTTCTGTTACGACGAGTAGGCTACAACTTCGACGTCTGCTGAGTATGTGTCATCTGATAGAAATCAAAATTCTTATTCTGTTGTGTTACTTGGTTACAAGATATAAAAGTTGTTGGAGGCTATAATTTATAATTCATACAACCTGTATTTAATTATAATCAAAAGCTTACCTAAATACATTTTTGTGTCTACCAGTATGTTTTTTTAAATATTTTTCTGTATGTGTTCTGTTTGGTTTCCGAATACATTTAGGCTATGATAAATTGCAGCTATTTTATTACCGCACAGTATACTGATTTTGTACAGAGAACCGAGGTACACAAATATTTACTGTACCGAACGGTACCGCAGACCCCTATCAGATATGTCCGACTGCATATTTTAATATTATTTATAGATTGTGTAAAGGTACGAGGATCATCCAGAAAGTAAAGAACGTTTGCTTGCTGCGTCTAGCACAGCTCACCCATCACCGCCATTGCGTGTGCGGCAGTCCACTCACATCTCCACCAAAGTCTGAGCCGAGTCTCGTTGCTGTGCGGTCACACATCTTATTTCTACAGCAATTCAAAATGGCGGCGGCAATCGAAAATCCCGCCAAATATGGGATAAGCAGTTTTATTCGGTTTATGAGTTAAAAAATGTCTAGACCAACAAATTTTTTAGACAAACACCAAATAGAATTGGTGGTGAAAGTGCAAACAAGTCTTCAAGTCGATTTTTCAGGGGAAAAAATGGTGCAATAGGTTTAATGAAATAAAATCCATTATGCACGACGAGGATCGGAGTGGCAGGTCATTGCTCACAAAAGACGATTTGAAAGAAAGACTTGAGGGAAGATTGGAGGAAAACAGCTGCTAAAATCTTAGCACATTACATCAATTTTAAGATTTGTTTTTTTGCACTTTCATCATTAACTTTCTTTGGTGTTTTTCTAAAAATTTCTTTGGTATGGACATTTTTTTACTCAGAGACCGATTGACACTGCTTATCTTAGGTTTGGCGAGATTTTCGATTGCCGCCGCCATTTTGAATCGCTGTAGAAATAAGACGTGTGACCGCACAGCAACGAGACTCGGCTCAGACTTAGGTGGGGAGGTGAGTGGACTGCCACACACGCAATGGCGGTGATGGGGGAGCTGTGCTAGACGCAGCAAGCAAACGTTCTTTACTTTCTGGATGACCCTCGTACATAACTTTGTGAGAATTATTTTGATAATATTGTGTACAAAAATGTTAACAAAATAAATAATATATGTAAAGATCTTAATGACACAAATGGAGATCGTGAAAGTGCAAGCAGTTTTCATTCTGTATGATTAACTTCAACAACAAAGTACGTACTGAGTGAGAAAAACAAATGAGTGCTTCAATGTAAGACTTTTTTAAACTATTTACTGCCAGAAACTATTTTTAACCTAATAACTTGTGTTTTAATTTGGGAAAAGTTAACAATCTGCTTTGTCTAGTCTACACACTACAATTCCTGAAAATGTACAAAGTGCAATTACTTTTTAATTGGATATTTAGAATACCCGTAACTTATTTATCAAGCTAATACAATTGATGTACACATACCAAGAGAGAACGTACATTTTCCTAAACTTTTTTCCGTCCACCACAAAAAATATTTCTTAAAAAGATTAATTTGAGCTTGTCCATTTCTTTTATCATAAATCATCAATTGAGTCCTCATCTTCAAGTTTAACTTTTAGCATAAAATTAATATTTTGAGGTGTAAAAATATAATTTAACAGAGTGGTAAATTTACATAGGCAACCTGGTATGTCCTTCCCTTATAGTAAATTATATTGATCTGTGTTAACACGAATGCATTTTTAAGAGTACAAAATTTCAATTATGAGTGAAGCGTGAAGCGTTTTTCCCACTCAGTACACCATCCCCGAGGGACAGTTCTAACTGACGTGAGTGGTCTCAGCCTCCAGCGGTTGCTCCTGCTCCTTTACTGTCGTCTTGATGACTCCGTCCACCAGACAGTCGGCGTACTGGGTGAGGGGGGGCGGGGGCAGGGGCAGGGAGGAGGGGCGGGGAGGGTGGGGCTCTTGGGGCGTGTGCACGGCGACTATGTCTGTCTGTGTGGCCGTGGTGCTGCCAGTCGCGGGGTGGCTCGGGCTCACGCAGCGCAGCACCTCCTGCATGGACTCCTGCAGCTGTTGTACCTGCAGCGGAATACGCAGCTCGTTAGTAGTCTGAATAGATTTTTTTAACATTCGCACGTTGTAAGTTGCCGTGGATATTGGGGCACAGCTGCAAACTTGGTCAGTTATTGTCACGTAGCTATAATAACTATCTTACTACTCAGTAAATCTGTACTTAGTAAATATAGACTTAATCAAAAGCCACTATTTCAAAAAGTAAAATTTGTTAGTAAACTTCCAGATTCTGTGAGAGCTATAAGTTTAATAAAATTCAAGAGGGTTCTTAAAGAACTTTTCCACGATAATGTATTTTACTCCATTAGCAAATTTATGAATTTTGATTTTTCAAGTTTTATTTTAAGTTTTACCAAATATTTGGCAGCCATCTTCAGAGTTACATACCAAACAGTATATTGATTTGTTTTATTTTATTTATTGAGATAAATGTGTTGTTTTAAATATTAAGATGTCTTTAAGGTGTTTTTTATTAGAAATTTGATAATGTTATATGTTCTGTGCTGGCCTTGCTAGCAGTAAAATAATGTAACTTATAACAATAAAGATATCCTTATTATTTGTATTTTATTTTCTGTGTACTATTGTATAATAATGTATACTATGACTATGACATGGCCTATTGAATAATTTTATATTAAATGGCTCAATAAATGTGGGGGAGAAGGGTTTAGTAATTTAAACCAAAACTGAGGATAAAATGTAGTTAGTTAGAACCACCACCTTCAATTGCATATTTTGTATCCAAATTAAAATTACTCATATATAAAATTTTCGTGTCACAGTGTTTGCAACAAAACTCCTCCGAAACGGCTTGACCGATTCTTATGAAATTTTGTGTGTATATTCGGTAGGTCAGAGAATAGGACGTAAACTATTTTTTTCATATTTTATTTATTTATTTATTTTTTTCGATAGGTGAGCGAGCGAATCGAACGAGCTCATATTGAAAATGAACGAGTATTTGACATAAAACAAATTCACTGACATATGGACAGGACAACGTCTGTCGGGCCAGCTAGTATTATTATAATATTTCAGTCCTACTTGTCCCTAAGGGGGGACAAATTGAATTACATCAGGGATTCAGAGGCGAGAGAGAGTTACACCTTTGAGTGTATATTATTGAATACTTGATGAATATAGTTGTAGTGGTTCTGACGAGTCCCCCTGCACCTGCCAGTCGTTACCTGAGCGTTGAGCCTGGAGCAAGTCTCCGTGAGGTCTCGCACATCCCCTCCCTCCGTCCTGGGCTGCAGACTCACCACCTGCCACAATCACACGGAACACTTAGAATATCGTCAACTTACAAAATCAGAACTCATAAATTAAAATTGGTTATAAGAATTAGGGGTTTGATTAAAATATTAAAAAAGCTTTAGTAAGGAAATGACTAGCTTTTGCTAAGCTGTGGCTGAGTAAAACTACTAACAATCTGTTATTAGGCCTAGGCCCTATATATTTGATTGCATCCTGTTTCATTTACACTTGGGTGTTAGTGAACATGTAGTCATTAAGTATTTGCAATAAAGACTAGAAACTGTGCTTAAAATAAAGCATGACATTTATAAACATAATTTTAATATTAATACAGTTTTTGGAAATTTTGTGCTTTTTAACAATTTAAATTCTAATATACAATATATTTTAAAAATTGTACTACTACTTATATAATTTTGTAGTAATTTGTAAATGGCTTGTCCGTTAATAAATGGGATATGAATATATGCTTACTTAAACATTTTGTCCTCTAAACTTTTCAATGTCTCTTTAGGCATTTTCAATGGTAGGAAACGTTTAGGAAACAAAAATTAAGTAAAATTAAGTTTGTACAAATGAAATTGCCAAAAATGTTAATATCGATAGCTTACTAAAGTTTGAGAATTCAAATAACCTAATTTTATTTGATATTATTATAAATTAAGTAACCAAAATTAAAATTGTAACCTTTTTCCAGAGAGCGTTGATAGCTTGCATTTGCAACAGCTGCATCTTGTGTTCATTATCCAAAGCCTCTCTTGTCGCCTGCATGTCTTCTGACAATTTCCTAAAAGAAAATGTCATATCAAAGTAAAGATCGTGAGATTAAAAATACAAGTAAAACATTCAAAGAGTTGGATATATTGCCAACTGTGTATGTCATCAAACACTTTAGATGTAAAATCTGTCAAATCACCTCCGAAGGACAGTACAAGAACAACAACAGTAAGTAACAGTACAAGTTGCACACAAGGAACACTGTCTCAGATATGATTTAATTACCCAATAGCTTCTTTCCCTAGCTGGGAGGATAACAAATGTAGGCCTACTGATCAGACTAAAGGAGTCGGCCAATGAGGCGACAGTTAGTGCCGACTAGGGAGAAGCGTGGAGGTCATGAAAGCTGAGATACTAGACACTTACAGTGACTGTGCTTGCCCTGATTGTATCTAAGGAGGAGAGACTAGTATCGGGCTCATCCCCCGCACATCACCCTACTCGGCTGCACACAACTGCCATCAGACAACTGGCAGTCAATTTTGGTACAGGGAAAAAATAATGCCCTATCTTAAAGAAAACAATATATAACCCACGATAAATTTTGTGAGTTCAATTTTTTCAGCTAGGCCTACTGTTGTTTAGAAGAATCAAAATAGAAACTGACTTGATGTACTGGTTGGTGCGGAGTGTCTGTATCTGCTGGTAGGCGCTGAGCACTCTACGGTCAGACGTGCGCGTGTGGTAGCCCCTCCAGACCTTCTGTATGCAGATGGCCGCCTTCTCCATTTCTACAACATGATACAAAGCTTTTACAAAGTGGAACCAACAAAACAAACTGATGCTGATTTCAGTGCAGCAGACAAAATATCTTATGACATTCTTGAAATAATGTGTGTAAGATTTGTTTTAAGTTGACAGGATTCAGAGGAGTTAGTTGTACTTTTACAAAAGACTGCACCTCATATTTGTACTGATTACAATTTTAATTACTGGAACTAGAGTGCAAGAGAAATCAAAACTCATAGAATGACAAACTACAACAATTTTATATGAAAACTAGGGGCTTGTAGGGGCAAAAGCCCCTAAAAAACCAAAATACATAAATTTTTTATCAACCTTCATTGGTCATTTATAAATAAGCACTGATTTTCTAGCATTATAATATAGTTTACAACACAAACTATATACAATATATTATATACAGTAGATACATTTACATTTAAATGGTGGTTTGTAGGGACAATAGCCTCTAAAACAGTAAACATTTTTATTTTGGTCAGCAAGAGTTGTAGTGACCATTTGTAGACTCTTCAACAAAGTGCAACGCACCACAATGCATACATTGATCATTCATCAGGCCCAGATTGTGTGTTGGTATCTCGTTTATAAGTGGTAATCTAAAAATAGGAGTATCTTCGACGTCATGATGTGGTTGTTCATTCCTTTCCTCATTATAAATTTCTCGCCTACGCTGTCGTCTGTCATGCTGATTTCGAAAGCCAACACCTCGGCGACGCGGCCTTCCTCCGTTGTTCATTACTATTAAGGTAGAAAAGAAGAAATACGATAAGATATAACTATAGATCACCATAACTAAAAATTATACATTGCTGTAGTTTAAAAGTAAACAAACTGAATAAGTACAGCTGGTATCAATATCAAAGGCTAATTTAACTCTGTGGCACAGCTGTTTTAATTTCAAAAGATGTAAACAAATTAAACCCCATGTTGTTTTAATGGGAAAAGTTTTATTCTGTTGCGAATTTATGGTAAAAAAATAAGAAAAATGAATAGTTTTCCCTCAAAATTCACGTCAAGACCTTTAAAATGATACCCCTCCCATCCTTCTACGGCCATCCAGTCACTCACAATTTCTTTACAAAAATTTGACTTACGGAATTATATATAGAGATGTGTAAAAGACAAAGGCGAAATTAGATCAGAATTCTGAACAAACATTTTGTAAAATTAGTAAATAAGTAATACACAATTTTACATTTAAACCATTACCAAATAGCAATGTTAATTTAAAGCATTATTAAAACCCTTTTTAATAAGCATGCTTAACAAGCATGTAACATTGCAAACTTACATTTACGAGTTTCACTGATAGAATATCCAAACCAAAAAACAGCCCAAGTGAATACACATTAGACATGTATTAGAGAAAGATCAGTTAAACGTCTACCACAATGCATAGAGAACTAAATTAATTTGTATTGAAAAAGTAGATCCAATTAATGCTACACAAACCAACAGAATGATATCCACCTTAAAAAACAAATGTAAATCCATTAAAGTAATTAAAAACATTAAGTGAACAAAGCATTGTATATGCTTAAAGTACTTCAAATCTATAAGGTGTTCCCATATTCTGAGACTTCACTGTTTATTCATCCATTGAAGAAATGTGGGATTTACATCTAACTCACCTGAAGCAACTGGTTCAAATGAGTGTCTACTATAATGAGTGTCTTCATGGAGACGAAATATTATATTGTGTGTTTGTAAATATCCTCCTACAGTTGCTGTGCTCATTTGAACCAGTTGCTTCAGGTGAGTTAGCTGTGAATCCCACCTTTTTCTCAATGAAACTCCTAAGCAGAGCTTTTCCTTTGCAAACCTATATATTCATTCAACGACACTTGTCATCTCACCATGGTCCACCTTCTTGTCGCGCTTCTCCTGCGCCCGACTCCGGATGGTCTGCAGCTTGGGTCCGAGGGGCGCCGGGGGCGTGGCGACGGAGGGGCTCACCAGACTCTCCGGCACCGGCACCAGCTGGGAGGCTGCGGGCAGCGGGGCGGGGAGGGGCAGTGAGGGCGGCAGCGACGGCGGACAGTGCATCGACTGGCCTGCAACACAACACAGGGATCTGACCCGAGTTGGCCACTGATGGAGAAGCTATTAAATAAAACCTTAGCAAGGTATTATTAATCTCACAGTAAAGATATAATTTTACACACTACTGCCTTGCTAACTTGATTTTCAACATATGAATTACTTTATATCAATAACTCACACATTTCATGATTCAAAATTCCACAGTACTTAATGCTAATGTTATCTCAACGATTTGAATATTTTAGTGTTGTTTCATCTGTTCAATTTGGATGCATTTGAAGGTCAAAGTAACCCTTTAAAATTTAGGTTGGCAAGTCTTTGTTCCAAAAGATTGAAGGTCGATTGGTAAAAGACTCAAAATAATCCTAAAGTCTATATGTCTCAGGCTAATCTTTTAAATTCACACAACTTTCTACAACTCACTTATGAAACTAATAAAAACATATATCTGTAAGCCAGATGCTTCAAATTTTCAATTTAAAAATTAGATGGTGTATGTTTACTGTGTTCCGTCTTATCCATGAACAACATCCTTAACTTGCAGATAGTTCAAAATTGCCTTTTCCTTTAAAATGCTTGTTGTGGTTTTTTTTATACAACTCGCCTTATCGAAATTGATACAATCAGAAATAAGACTGAACTGAGTATTGATTTTTAATTTACATATATTTTACAAACAACCATTCAATAGGACCTAAAGAGGGTTCTTTCTATATCACGCCACTTTAAAAGATTGTTGTTATTTTACCTTTTCTCTTTCTCATACGTTAAGATCTTTTATACTATTCTAGACTACAGATCAGCCAGATAACCTACTGAGCAGGGCCTCGTGGTCCGCGGGTGGCATCTGGGTCGTGCAGGAGTCCAGCAGGCTCGGGTCCAGGCTGCGGGTCATCAGCTCACTCATGTTGGGCTTCAACGGCTTACCTCGCCCGCCTGCCGTGGATAAACAACAATTTAGCAACATAAATTAAATACCCCCGCCGCAGCAAACCTGTGTACACAGAACATTTCTGATGCATGGAAATGTTCGTCACTACTACATGAAGACACTTACAAACTTACCAAAATATGTTAAAAGTAATGTTGAGATTTAATTTATTCTCCATTAGAATACCATTAAGGCTGAGTACACAGGTTTGCTGCAAAAGGCTACACCAATTGGGGATTTTACACAAATATCAATGGAACACAACCAGATGAAGCCTCATGCCAAGTTTGATCACTATAGGTTCATAAATAAGAGATATAAAGTTATCCCTATTGTATTTTATTAAAAAAATTGTTGTTTTCACGTATATAGCCTAAAATATTAATTTTACGTAATATTCCTTAATCATCATAAAGAGCATCACAAAAATAAATAGCTTAACATCTTTAACAGGTTTCAAAAGATATTGAAAAAATTCTAAATGTGCATTAGACTGTACTGCAAATCCATAATAAAAAACATTTTAAACAAAGAAAAACTGTATGACGTAATCGAATAATTCATAATACCATACTAGATTGTCTATTTTTGGAATATTCAAGATAAGACACATTTTTCATGTGATAAATATGAAACAATGCCATTTTCAAGCAAAATAAGCTTAAAAACAACATTTTAGCTAGGCCTACTGCAAATATATTTGCTACGGTATTTTTATGTTTAGAAAGGTTACAATTAAAATGTATAAAATATGCATTAATGTTATGTTTACAATTTTGAACAGAATCAAATAAACTACATCTCACAACACTACAAATTATATTTTACACTTCTATTGCATTTACATACAAGATGGTAAATATACAAAAAGATGGTAAAAGGCCATCGATTACAACCACTTACACCGGTCATCATCAGGCCAAATCAGAGAATCAGAGCTAGTTGACCAACTTTATGTTAATAGCAAGAAAAACGAGAATTGCAAAAATGCTAGTTGCACTAATATGTATTCCTCATATTATTCCATAAAATTCCCAGATTAAAACAGAATTTTTCGGACTGAGGCCCCCTAGTGTAGTGCCAGTTGCAGATATCACGTTGATGTAATGTTACCTTTGCCGTGATAAGGCTTCTCCTGCCGCAGCTGTTGCTGGTGGTGCTGAGCCTTGCTGAGGATGAGTCTCAGCTTCCGTTCATGCTCGGTCTCCAGCTGATGGTGCGTGAGAGGACACGTCTCTATCAGGTACTGTACCAGTGTGTCTTGCTCTCCCACACGAAACTGGCGGCCCCTGCCTTGACTGTACAGCCACTCTGCTTTCAGGCTACAGACAAATGTAATTAACAGTTACGCCTACTGATAAAACAAATTATGATACAGAGGGCCTAGTTAACCTTTGGCCATCCAAACACCATTGGATGTCAACTTTAAAAATGAGTTACCTAACCTAAACATACTGGTACAATCCATAAGTAAGATTAATAAGACTACCAGGTGGTTAACTTCACCTTGTCTGATTTTTCTGAACTGTAACAGAAGTAACTTGGCTATGTCAACACTGACACTTGGCATTATTCTGATCATTAAATTATTTGTTATGTGTTTTTATGATATGATATTTTATTCATAAAAAATAAGTATTAATTTAGTGACAAATCTTATCATACACATATGTTATAACAATGTGACCAAAACTCACCTTTCAATGTCGTCTACAGCGTATCCGTCTATAACCTTCAGCCCCATACACCAGTTGATAAGGAACGGCCGATAGTCAAACCCACTGCTATTGTCAAGGAAATAATTCAATTCCAAATAAGTTAAATCCAAATAAACCTGCAAAAACCAGTCAATCAGTCAGTAAAGCAACTTATGGTTTAGAATAAAAATTAATACTTAAATTAAATCCAAAATATCCTTAAACAGATTATTGTTAAGGGTGTTTGAGTAGGGATTTTATTGGATCATGTTGAATTGAGTTTTACCAATTATTCTCAGCTATAACTAGTTATTTTCAGTGGGTAATTTGGTTGCTTGCAATTGATGTTACATGGCCTAATCGTCATTTACGATCAATTCTATGTATCCAATTATTTTTGTGGGAGATATTTACAGCAGATATTATGTGGTTTCGTTATCTTGTATGATCAAATTTCCCACTGTCATTTTTGCCCGATGAGCCAGTGGTACTTTACAGCCTCCAATACACAATTCAGCAATCTGCAGTTATTATCGATCCTCTGAGGACAGTTCAAAAAACTTGTTTGTTAATAAAATGTTTTTTTGTTAAATTCCAAACCGAGTTGAAAGTACTGAAAAACATATCCCAAAATTTGAAATTCCAAGTTCTCACACAACCCAAACTACGGTACACTATATCCGAGGTGAAAGGATACACAGGGGAGCCAGTCATGGACACGCAAGGGTTGCCAGCGATGGAGAACTCTCGCAGGTTGACCAACCGCACGAGGTGAGAGACGTGGTTGAGGTCGGTGAGGTTGTTGGCAGCCAGCGTGAGCGTGACAAGGCTGGGGGGCAGGTAGACCTCGCAGTGGTGCAGCCCGCCTATGTGGTTCTTGTGCAGGAACAATTGCTGCAAACAGTTTGTCATTTGAGATTTGATACCCGAGTCTGGATGTGGATGAAAATATGGCATTACTTCACAAAATTGTAACCAGTAGGGAATGTTCATAGTATATTTCATCCAAATGATTCTTCACGAGAAACCATAATCATGGTCATTTTACCAGAAATTCAGGTTTGATTCAATATCCAATCCATAGAACTTCTTTCTTTGAGGCTTCTCTACACCTGCTCGAAAATCTTTAACAATTTTCCTCCATCTATAAAACATGAGCCCAGCTTTAAAAATCAAAACCAATGGAAACTAACTTCCTCCTGGAAAAATCATATTACACAGTCAAGGAATCTGTATCACCTCCCTCGAGGCACGAGACACATTAATGATTATTCTCCATAGATTAATGATTGTTATGTGTTAACTTAGGCATTGACAATTACATTCATATAAATAGTATGCACCTAACATTTTTAGTTTTATTAAAAGACATTTGTTACCTGTTACAGTAGCTGCGCTACAACTGATGTAATTGTTTGTAACAATAAATGATTTGATTTGATTTGGTTATAGTTATATTAGACTGTGGTAATACTGTTTAGATTTGTTACTGATACTTTTCCTGACATTGGCCTACACAAGTGACCAAACCATAAACAGTATGAGTGTGAAAAATATTAAACAATTCCTTGAAAATTTGAAACAATGTAAGCTACATCTCAGCTATATCTAGATTTTTCCATTGTGTAATTTTACCTGAATCTGTGGGACTAAATTATATCTGAGACACAACTGGGCCTGAGAAGTAACCAAACAGATGAGGCTGACTAAAGAAAAATATGTCATACATCAGTCATAGAGTGAGACTCGACTCTCAGACATTGAATTGGAATAATTACATTCGTCAAACAGAATGATTTTAAGATTTTTTTTGTATGTGATTCCAAACCACTGTATTTTCCAAGTAATTCACCATACAATTTAACTGAAGCATGTCCATCACCATTAAAGTTTTCAACAGTTAAAAATTTACTAGGTTAGTGACTGGTCATGACAAGTTTATACTCATCAACTAGTCATGAAAAGTTTAAGCTCATCAATTTGCAGTTGCAATAATAAAAAATAAAGTAACAAATTTGTTTACACTAATACAAACAAAAATATATTTTTGTGTATAGGGGCCTACATACATAGGATTAGTATTAATTTTGATCCGAAGTGTCTTCAGAAAATTATCGGTGTCAGTAAATATTTACTTTGACATTGAAGCCACTAAAACTTGTAAAAGCTTAGGTTACCACTACAGAAAAAGTTAGCCTATATTCAATTACAAAGAAAATGACTGTAAGGAAGAGTGGGCTTCTTGATCAGAAGGGGGGTATGAGCCAATTTGGTTATGTGGTTTCTAGGTAAATTATAGACAATAATAAATGTTTTTCTTTTGTAGGTTCTTTAAGAAATGCAATGGTGTCAACATATTATAGTGACAGTTAAAGGTCCTTACTTATTAAAATAATTAAAAAAAAAATCAAGATCAAAGTACTCCTTAACTGAGTAGACAGGTTGCTCCACTAGCCAATCTTGAAGATGCTTTTTCAATTGGCGACCCATCATGTTCTTCAGGTTTTATAGCAGTGAATTAATGATTTTGTGCGAGTGATAGAGGGGTTTCTTGCTGAACTACATTGTGCAGTGGATATGTTAGTATTTAATAACAAATACTAACATATCCACTGCACAACGTAGTTCAGCAAGGTTGGCAAACCTAATAAGGTTGGCAACACATTCTTCAATTTAGTTTTCTCTAGATATACAGAAGACCAGTTTTCCAGTTGGTTCTGTTTCTGAAGACTGTGCGATTTTTCTTTTCCATGTCAGAAATCAAAATAAACTTCAGTAAACATTATTTTTTGAACATGTAAAAATTGTGCCAAAGGCATATTTAACAATTTAAAAATATAGGCCTAATGTGTTATATATCATAGTCATGAGTTACTTAATTTAAATTCAATATTAGTCCAGTTTAATTTATATAAATTAACACAGTGGAATTAACAATGTAATGTCTCAGCTTGGCTTAAACAAGAGCAATGCTAGGAAGTGGCCTTGTTATAAGATTAACTCATATAGCCTATTGTAAATTACTGTTTTATGCCTCAGATACTTAAGGGTGGTAATAACAATTTACTTTTTTTATGACAGAGTAATATGTTATACCTGCAACAATAGGTGTACACAAATTAAAATTAAACCAAACCAAATGATTGTCTCAAGTACGGTATTTTAAAGGGCTGCATCACGTATCCCCAGCTTGGGGATACAATCAGTTTGCAGCATTTCACAAAATTATTTGTAACAAATGAAAGGTTATAAATCTAATTATAAGATTTACTTTTTTTAGAAAGACCAGATTTCAATGATTCTTGGCAGCTAATCATATTATAAAAGAATATCCTACACAATTATAAAAATCTTAAAAAGAAAAATAGCCCACGTATCCCTGCTCTATCCTATCTATCTATCCTATCTATAATCTTATAAAGAAGAGGTGGTTTCTGTCTGTGTGTCTGCCTGATGTTCCGGGTAAAAGCTACCAAACGCAAAAACTACCGAACCGACTGGGCTGAAACTTTACACAAAGGTAGATCTTGAACCCGTGCAACACATAGGCCTATTCACTTCCTTAAAATCCCCTCGGGCTACGCCCAGTGAACGTCCTAAGTTTCAATGTTTATATTTCAGAAGAAAGTAAACATTCAGAAACTGTAATGTAAACAAGCTGTGGATACTTCCATTTGACAGCTTAAAGAGCAGAAGCAAGAACAGCTGTTTCAAGATCTCAACCTTTCTAACCCGTGCGAAGAACGGGTACACCAACTAGTAATATTATAAAGAAGAGGTGGATTCTGTCTGCGTGTCTGCTGTTCTCGGTAAATGCAAAACTACTTAACTGACTGGGCTGAAACTTTACACAAAGGTAGATTTTGAACCCGTGCAACAGATAGGCCTTTTCACTTCCTTAAAATACCCTCGGGCTACGCTTCGTGAATGACCTAATTCAATGTTTACTTTTCAGAAGAAAGTAAACATTCAGAAACTGTCATTAGAATAGCTGTGGATACTTCCATTTGACAGCTTAAAGAGCAGAAGCAAGAACAGCTGTTTCAAGCTAACTTATAACACAGTTATTAGTATTTGTTCTTTTGTCTATCCCGTGCGAAGAGCGGGTACATCAGCTGGTATCCACTAAAAATTACGGGCCTGATAAAAATTGTTCGCACTTACCTTAAGATGAATCAGGTGAGAAAGATTGGAAATGTGAGAAATGCTGTTTTCTGACAAGGATAAATATTCTAAATTCGTATTTGTGTGCAAATGTTCGATAGTCTGAAAAAAAATCAAGCATATTTGTAAGGAATAAATTACACAAAAATATACTTAGTAAAACTAAGGAGCAGTTATGACTCCAAACATTACAACAATAGTACCTTCTTGACCGATTATAAATAATCTAACAGCCTACTAGAATGAGGATGGTGGTAAAACTGAAGTTTATCTAGAATAACTTGAAATGTCTATTAGCAGATAAGTTATTTAATGTTTGATAAGAAAATGTATGTAAGAAAAGGATTTTTTCACTGTTTAAAATAAGGGTAATGTAGGTACTAAATTTATTATATGACAGTAGGTCTATAAGCATCAATGCCCTCAATAGTTTTAGCCATGTCAAAACAGGTTTATTTTAATCCGACCGACAAAAGAAGAAGTCTAATAGACTACAGCACTTAATTACTAGGCTTTCTGGTCACTCATTTTACAATCCATAAGGCAATATCATTTTAACTGTATTTTAAAGCTCGAAACTCTTTTTGTCTTGTGACCCTTCCCTAATGCCTAAGATTAACACGTTGAGTGCGGAGGACATCTATTGATGATGTCCGTCACGAGCACTCCTATCGGACGTCAGCTAAAGATGATGTCGTGCCATTCTTTCCATATTAGTTCAGTGTGAGCTCAGCCATTGCCGGGGAACCTTATATCGCTTTGCCGCTTGTTGTGCCAGTTCCCGCGTACATTTTGGCGCGAATCGTTTTCCGCTCCGGGGTTTCTGTTCGGGACCGGACCGTGATAACTTCCGACTTCTGTGTAGTGTGTTTAAATGTGTTTGTGGTGCAATGGAGCCTAACAATGACGATGAATTGTTGGAGAACATGTACTCAGATAATGAAATATAATTGTCTTATCTCTAAGAACAGTGTTTTTTATGAAGTATAATAACTATCTCTTTGAAATTGTGTGAACTAATTTTTAGCATAGACGAACGTTCTAAATGGCACCTGGAGGGATTTTATATATTTTTTGTGTCTATTATTCAAATAATTAGAAACTGTTGTATCAAAAAACAATTTTGTGGGTCGTTATAAACAATTGTGGCAGTAAACGGACTACTTCAACCACGCGGTGACTCACGCGACCGTCGCCACCGGCGGACGACATCAATAGACGTCCCGGAAGTGACGTCACCCCTAATGACGGAAATTCAGCCCTGGCGATCTTCTGATGACATTTTGGATGCATTCGTCTCATTTAATTGTCGAGTAATCAATTATAATATTTCAGCCACTAGGGTACGTAATTATATACATTTACAGCACTCAACGTGTTAAGGGGCGTCAGTGATCCATATTCAGCAACTGTTATCTCTCCGGTGCATCAATCACTATTTTTGTTAAATCGTAAGTTTAATTTGCTTCTTCTAGAATGGGGAATATATAACAGAAGTAGATTCTTCAGAATAGAGAAATTTGAAACCGACCAAACTTAACTGCCAAAAATGCTGTGTGCAAAGGTCCTCCACTCTTTCAGGTATCACAATCAAAAAAACTTTCAGATAAATTGTTTAATTTTCAGAAAAAATTATCAGAAATATGTAATTTTGTCCACTTTCAAAATAATAAAATAAAATAAAAATAAATATTACTACTTCTTTGATTTCTTTTGTTCCAGACATGATATATCATCCCACTGCCACTGTGATTTACCCTTTCATACTATTCATAATAATTTACGTCCTGGATTTAAAATCGACTTGAAGTAATAGGTCAACATACCTTTTCCATCATCAATCCAGAATCAATAGTAGATTGACGACCGGTATGGTATATTAACCTATTACTCTTTTGCATTGCCTTGGCCTAAATAATACTTTGGTTTCAGAAAATAGTAAAATAGCAAGCTTACTTTAATATTGTTCCCTGATAAATTGAGCCACTTGAGGTGCTGAAGATCCTTGACCCCCTCTATGCTGAGCAAGTTATTGTGGGAGAGATCCAAACGTACAAGGTGGTGCAGACGATTCACACTGTGCATCCGCAACAGCTGATTGTGGCTCGCACTCAGCTGGAACAAGCAAACAGCTGATCTATCATCTCAAATCTAATGTATCATTCAATACAAATCAATTCATCAAATGGTTATCTCTGTTTCAAATTAAATGTTGGTCAGATTTTCTTGATTGGAAATTTTAATGAATCTTATACCTAATAAAGTAATGATGACTAAAATGTACGTTTCTATTGATGAAATTTATTGCCGGTGACCATTTTTGAGATAGTATTGGCAAGAGATGAGTGATGAGCTAAACAACTTCCCAACTCCCACAACACTTGGAGGGGAAGTAATCACTTGGGGGTGGGTTGTAATCACTACCCTATGGCATATTTGCCCCAGGCTAAAGCAATTTGTAAGCCTATAGGGAAGAAGCTATTACCGTAGGTCTTCCCTATAAGACTTAAGCCCGAGACCGTGATAACTTTTTGTTTAGGTCCCCAGATGCCAAAACACAATTCGTTCAAATTTATATATATAGCCTATGTCCGTGAATGCGATAACTTGAGTAAAAAAGTCTGATTTCGATGAAATTTGTCTCAAATGTGTAGAGTGACATTCATGACTTTTAAGTTCAAAAACCAGAAAAATCGGACCATGGGAAGGGGGGTTTAAGGGGTTTCAAAATTTTCCAAAAAACAGTTTTTTGCATTTTTCAGTCTACAATTTTTAAAACACTAAACTTTTGTTTTGACCATTTTATAGAGCCTAAAAAAATAATATAGTGTGTTGAATCATTAACCTAGGTTAAGTAGTTCCAGAGAAAATCCAAAAAAGTGTTCATAAATTCTCCCTTGTTAATCTTAAGGGAAAAAGGTTCTTAGCTTTTCCTCAGTTCATTTTACTGTAAACTTTGCATTAGCTTTTACCAATCAATTCAGCTCTACATAACAGTCATTTTGGAGTTTAAATTGTGATTCTACGTAAAACCGTTGCAGAGATATTCAAAGTGCTAAACACAGTATGATATCCAATGTTATACTTATGGAGGATAAATAAAATTTGATATCTCGATTATTTATGAATGTATATTGATAATACTTAGTATGTGGCTTCACCTAGTACTGGTATATTGATATTTACATAAAAAATTGATTTTTTGTTGATTATCCCTGTAGCAGCAAATCTGCATACTCAGCCATAATTTGATTCTCATGGAGAATAATTATTGTTTTATGTCTCCCTTAATTATGACCATAAATTATTAAAACCTGGTACCGTATGTAGCTTCACCTGGTTGAGTTATATTGACAATTGCTTAAAAACACATTTCTTATCTTTATTGTTGCGGCAAACCTGCGTACTCAGCCCTACTGTTATTCTTATGGAGAATAAATACAATGCTATATATCACTTATTTATAAATTTATTTTTATGAAACTTGGAGAGTGGCTTTATGTGGTAGTGAGAAACATATACATGCATTAGATATTCGCTGAGTATGCAGGTTTGCTGCGATGAGGGTATATTTTTTATTACATTCATTGCATTAATCATGTTTATAACCATGATAATTGCATTTGTGTCCTTTCCAAGCATCTGCTGCCGAAAAGAGAACTGGACGATCCTCACATGGTAGACTGATGCTACGATCGTTATTCTGGTGTACCTACATAGAATCTTTACAGAAACAGCTGTGTTGATCAGATTCAAACAGCTCAAGCAGCCTGGCCAATCACACGCTACTAAGAATTTAATCAAAGGCAAACTTTTATAGGCAGTTAGACGAAAAAAAATCAATTTAAAATTAATTAAAACCTGTTGGAGCCAATCAGTTAATCGAATACCTATAAACTGTAATAAACCAATATGATAAAAGTTTACTATCATCTGAACATCGCGGAATCAGATACATAGAGAATTCACATTGTGTTGAATCTCACTGAACAAAGGCTCGTTGTCCAACAATTTAACACTTCCTAAATGTATACTAAACAAAAGTGAGATGTCATAATTTAGTTTGAAAAATATATATGTGAGCGAAAAGTTTTAAGAAAATAGTTCTGTATGAAGTTATCTAAAATATGAAAAAAAATTGTTTTTTAGCTCACTCGGTTCAACCGGTTATAAAGCCTAATGCTCTAAGACTATTTAACTCACTTCCATCAAATTGGGAAACCCTTCGATGTTGTCGAGCCGCTGAAGTTCGTTACTGTCGAGAGACAAGGAAGTAACTTTGTGTGAATCCTCCGTGCAATGACCCCTGGTGAGTTTCTTGAGACCCTGGCCAGACAAGTTAAGCATGTGTAGCTCATCTGAAACAATAAAGGAAAAAATTCCAGGTCAACTTTATAAGTCCTTGTGATGTAGAGAGCTTCACCACTGCAGAGTTATATAAAAGTTGATAAAGTTTGTACTACATACAAGACCATGTGAACTTTCATAAATGCTCTTAAAATATCATGAGTAATCAATTTTTCTTACAACCCTTTTCTTTGTTGTTTTAATGATCATCAATAATTTTACAGCCTTAAAAGTTATAATTTCACATTTGATGTCACCAAAAATCTGTTTATATAAGGGTAAAAGTGGTAAAACATTGTACAGTGTGCTGTATGAAATAACATTGATTTTAACAAACTTTCTTTATTGTGAACTATCAACAAATAAATAACATACAAAATTTAACATTCACAATATTTGATCAGTTTTTATTTTTATTTTGAGGTATTTTATTAATCACTAACAAATAACTTTTCACTTAAATTTGTTGGTAAACCATTTTTCACTTGGAATTTACTATAACTTAACCCATTGGCGTTGACTGAAGCGCTAATTCCATTCCTTACTCGTCATTTTTTATGTAGTAAATTGGCTATAATTGAAATGATAAAAATTCTGGGAGCGTGACTTATCATCGTATAACATTTCAGGTCAGAGAGTTGACTCAATGTCAATAACATAAAATAATTAAAACGGGAGTAAGCCTAGGATCGAATGTGGTGTATTATCTAACCATAACCAGTAGATTAAGTTAGGTTATAAATAACCTAACCTAACTGTCACCACAGTATCAAATCAAATATCTTTATTGCTGTAAAACAAAATACATTGCATAAGCATGCGTCATTACAAACATGTCAAAATTAAACTAAACATATTTCTTATCTAAAAAATCCTTAACACTATAAAAACTATTATCCAATAAGAATCTTTTTACATTTCTTTTGAATGATATAAAATTACATTTTTTTTTAGATGGATTGGAAGGCTATTGACAATTTTTATGGAATTATATAAATTGTATGATTTTTGAAAAAGGATGGTTTATGTGGTGGTATGTTGTAATTATTCAGATTCCTAGTTTTACTATTTGATGTACAAATTCGCAGAAAATGTGTTGGTTCTTTTTTTTAGCGAATTTCCCCTATAGGGAAGAAGCTATTACCGTAGTCGGCATGGTAAGACCTAGGCCCGGGACCATGATAACTTTTCGTTTTGAGGTCCCCAGACCCCAAAAACACCATTCGTTCGATACTGTATATATATATATATATATCTATATATATATATATATATATATATGTGTCCGTGAGCACGATAACTCTCGTAAAAATGATCCGATTTTGATGAAATTTGGTATAAACGTGTAAAGCAACATTTATGACTTTAAGTTCGAAAACCAGCCAGATCGCTCTACCCGAAAGGGTATTTTGGGGGGGTTTTGTACCCCAAAAATGGGTTTTTCGAATTTTTCACATATAGTTTTTGAAATATTCAAATTTTAGTTTTCACCATTGGATTCAGCTTAAAAAAACACACAATTTGGTATTTTGATCATTTCTCTACGTCAATTGGTTACCGAGATATTGAAAGTGCTAAACACAGTACGTTGTCTAATGTTATTCTTATGGAGGAAAAGACAAATTTTATATCTCGCCTATTTATCAACGTATACTGACGAAACTTGGTATACGGCTTCATCTGGTTGTGGACCATTGATATTTGCTCAAAAAGATAATTTTTTACCCAAGGCTCCCGTAGCAGCAAACCTGCGTACTCAGCCCCATGTTATTCTTATGGAGAATAAGTAACGTGTTATCTGCCTTCATTATGAAAATAAATTAATGAAATTTGGTATGTCGCTTTACCTAGATGAGTTGTATTGATATTTGTATAAAACCCCATTTTTTGTGTTCCTTGCTTCAGCAAACCTGCATACTCAGCTGCCATGTTATTCTTATGGAGAATAATTAAAATGTCATAAATCGTTTATTTATAAATGTATATTGATGAAACTTGGTATGTGGCTTTATGTGGTATTAATATACATATATATGCATTGGAAATTCGCTGAGTACGCAGGTTTGCTGCTACGGGGGTATATATATATATATATCTATATATATATATATATATATATATATATATATGTGTCCGTGAGCACGATAACTCTCGTAAAAACTATCCGATTTTGATGAAATTTGGTATAAACGTGTAAAGCAACATTTATGACTTTAAGTTCGAAAACCAGCCAGATCGCTTTATCCGAAGGGGTATTTTGGGGGGGTTTTGTACCCCAAAAATGGGTTTTTTGAATTTTTTACATATAATTTTTGAAATAGTCAAATTTTAGTTTTTACCATTGGATTCAGCTTAAAAAAACACACAATTTGGTATTTTGATCATTTCTCTACGTCAATTGGTTACCGAGATATTGAAAGTGCTAAACACAGTACGTTGCCTAATGTTATTCTTATGGAGGAAAAGAAAAATTTTACATCTCGCTTATTTATGAACGTATACTGACGAAACTTGGTATACGGCTTCATCTGGTTGTGGACCACTGATATTTGCTCAAAAAAACCATTTTTTGCCAAAGGCTCCCGTAGCAGCAAACCTGCGTACTCAGCCCCATGTTATTCTTATGGAGAATAAATAACGTGTTATCTCCCTTAATTATGAAAATAAATTAATGAAATTTGGTATGTGGCTTTGCCTAAATGAGTTGTATTGATATTTGTATAAAACCCCATTTTTTGTTTTCCTTCCTTCAGCAAACCTGCATACTCAGCCGCCATGTTATTCTTATGGAGAATAATTAAAATGTCATAAATCGTTTATTTATGAATGTATATTGATGAAAATTGGTATGTGGCTTTATGTGGTATTAAGATACGTATATATTCATTGGAAATTCGCTGAGTATGCAGGTTTGCTGCTACGGGGGTATTTTAAATTAGTGCCTCCAAGATGTAAATTGAAGGAAAGGTAAGGAGATCAAACGCCTTAAAGTAGGGAGCGCATGAATCTGTTTTTCCAATCTTAGCCATGATCCTAATAGACTTCTTTTGCAGAATGAATAGGGTCTTCGTATACGTACTCTCGGACCCCCAAATCATGACTGCGTAGGAAAGAAATGGATAGATGAGAGAGTAATACGCTGAAAGAAGAACTTCAATATTGGAGAAAGTAGACAGACGTCTCAATACAATGTGCTGGTTAAATTGGAACTACATGCCAGGCAATTCTTGACCAACAAAACTAGCGCTCTTGGGAGAAACCATCAATATGAAATATTGAAAAAACGTTGATTCAGGTAATCTTTAAACAGGCTACGTAAACAAACCATTTGGTTGCACTATCAATAATAAACAAAAATATCGGTATAACAAACTCAAAAAAATTGTGAAATTGTAATTACCTTCGAGAAGATTTACTTTAGCCATCTAAAAATTAGTAGCCTATAAGCTTAAAGAAGTAGATTACACAACTCCCTTCTGCTATGTGTAGCGTATTGTCTCCTACTAGGTAAAATTCACAGGTCAACAGCCTTCATCATTCCTCACTCACTGTCTTATTCCATTATTGATGATAATCAATCAATCAATTGCATGCTGTGCTGTGACTGTTCGGTAGAGGGTCAAGTAAGTCAATAATGATATCACAATTTTATAATAAAATTTACAGTAGGTTATGTCTTAAGTCTCTTTCTTCTATCAAATTGTCCAACTGGGTAAAGAACGATAACAAGAATCAAGTCAAGTCAAGTCAAGAATCAAGTAAGAATCAAGAATCAATAATTTATTATCAGTAGTCACATTACAATGTTTTTGACATTGTCACACAGGGTTCATGTTGTATTCAACAGTCGCTAATCTCAAGAGATACAATTTATTTTATCACATAAGCGTCTCCCAAACCAGTCGAATATAAAATATCGGATTACCATGACTGATACACTGATAATCATTTCCCACTTGATTGTTATTGCTTTTAATACACAATCACGAAGTGTTTTACTTCACAGTACTCTATGGTGGTGATTTTGAAATCGCGATTTTTCAAAATCCGGACCGGCTGTCCACCACATTAGTCTGGATTTCTGAGAGTCTACTGATTGAGCGTGAGTTTCAAACCCGGGCCGCTAGGATGACAGCTTAGCATTTGTCTGACTGAGCTATGTTAGATTAACTTAAACTGTGATAAACTAACCTAACCTAACTCCGCAGAGCACCTTTTTTGTCATGTTTGTTGTTTTTATTTTCTCTTCGATATTCTCATCTGTAATATTGATGTACCTATCATAGTGGTTCGTTATTTTATATTCGACTGTTTTGGTGGACGCTTATTGTACTGCACCCATCCAATTTCAAATGGCATTTGAAGGTTAAGGGATACTGTTTTTGAGTGGGGAGTGGTATTGTAAGTAGGCCTATAGCTAAAGAATTGTATAAAGAATAGACCTCCCTTAATTTTGGCTGCAAATAGAGCCTAATTAAATACAAGGGTATTAACTTATATTTAAAAACAATTGTGTGTGACTTGGGGAAGAAGCGATGGACAAGAGTAGGTAGTTTCTTAAATCAACGCCAGTCAGCGCTGACATATCGCCAACATAAACAAAATAAGTGGGTTTCCATGAAATAAATAACAATTTCTCGACCAGAAAAGCTATACTGTAGGCTATTTAGTTATGATAACCCAATCAAACCTAACCTAAGTTAATTAGAGGTGTAGGTATGGGTTTGTGTCAAAATATCAAAGTACCCTAACATTTACAATATATTTTTCAAACATCAAAAATAAAATTACTAAAGGCCCTAATGAGTTTCGAACCCAGTCATGATCACCAGTTTTTACGCATATCCACTGAAATATCACGACATGTCCCCATGCCGCAGGGTCCAAGTAGTGGCGCACTCACCCGGGGATGGGATGGCACCATTGCACTATGCCTAGTGTCTAGCCAATGCGTCGCCATATATATATATATATATTTATGTCTAATGCTGTCTAAGTGCATGATGGAGTTCCGTGCCGACCATGAACCCAACGGAATGAGGAACAATGGGTGAATGCAAACCGGAAGACCCCTTGGCCTTCCGTATTGCTTAAGGATCAATAGGTTAAGAAAATGGTCAAGGGCTCGCTCTACCGTAAACTCCCTGCACTCAAGAATAAAACACAAACAAATCACTCGTCTTCTTTCGGTCCCTTGGTATAGAAGAACGCACGGTTCATTAGCAAAACCCAAACAACAGGTGAGAAACCAAAAAGTTGCTCCATTCCAGGCGTGTGTGGGCAGTGCGGGGCTAGCATCAGGTAATGGAAGGTAATAGATAATGTATGGAGTTTTCTCAAGCACTTCATGTGAAACTCCCCTTCCTATCCCCCGAGGTTTTTGGAACTTATCCAGGTTTCAACCAGCACCGCACCTGTCTATTTCCTCTGATACAGTATACTGGGCATGCCCAGGGGTCTGTATCAATATCATCTATCAATATCATAGCCACTGAGCTATCACGTCATACCGTGATGGTTGAGAATTATAAATTGATAAGCAATTATCAACTGAGAAGCGCATTCTAGTGGTGATCTAAGAAAATATTCTCGTCCATCGTTTCCCCCCTGAGTCGCTTTGAAAAAAATTACACCTAGATAGTACAACGTAAAATCAATTTAAATTACCCTAGGAATATTAGAAACATGCAGCTTAAGTTATAATAACTGAATTAATTGGGCCTAGGTCTACAATGAAAATATAGCTAAATGGGTACGACAAAAAATACCAAGAGCACTTTGCTATAGGCCCTAAATTTGAATGAATTATTCACAGGAATCTCTAATAAACATAGGCCTGAAACATATGTAGATGCTTCAAAATTATTATCATATTATCATTAACATTCTATATATGATCATTCAGGTTACAGAGAATACATATAAGCCTAGTTTAATTAAACTGGCAACTTACTAGTTAGTTTATCAAAGTGTTACTTACCACTATTCAAGAAACTGTGGTCCATGTTAGGCCTAATTATTTAATCACCACTTTAATAAAGTCTAGCAAATTTACTTTTATTGATAAGTAGGTATGATTCTTACGAATTCGGAGTTAAAATTAGGAATCTCATACTTAATGACCTTAGCAATCCACTCTTAGAATTTGTTTAAATTACCAACACCAAGTTATAATAATTTAAAATTGACTTATTTTGGGCTAAATCATCCAAGAGGTTAGAATACAAATTTGTGGACATAGGCGTTCCGCGGTCTTCTACAAAAAAATGTCAGCTGAATACTACATTTTTAGCCGTATCCTGTTTACACTTATTCGTGATCAGGTTGTATAAGAACAGGAACACTGACAGTTGATGACGTCATTAACGTTTCTATAATAAAAATACGCCACTCTCTAATTGTTTATTACTCGAGGAATTAATCTCTTGCATAATGTATCCACTATTTAATCCAATCACTAATTGATTAACAGGGAGAACACAAGTTTAAAATTAATAAAAGGGTGTGAAATGTGAAATGTGTTTGATCTCTTTTGTGTATTTGTGTGGTCCTTTAAAAGGAGCCACCTAATTGGCACTCGACACAGAACTGGGCATAAGCACTAACTGCGGTTGATGTGATAGTGAATAATATACATATCTAAATATATAATTCTAAAAGAAAAAGTGTGGCACACAATGGAGAGGGTCACGTACTCACATGTCACAAGAAAAGTATTGTTCCTTGAGTTAGCATTATGGCATTCATTCATAATTATGCAGTACAAGTGGAATATGCCTGAATAATAAAATCCAAGCAAAAACACAACACCGTCCCCACTACCACCACCACTGTACTGTTTTTATGAATAAAGATTATTAGTGAATTTCCTTTGGAAAGTGAACTATTAGCATGACCCGCACGGTGAAACTTAAGCCCGGGACCACCATAGAAGTTCCTAACGTGACCCCCTGAACACGTTTTGGGGGGTCGTTCAAAATTTTATATATATATGTATATATATATATATGTATATATATATATATATATATATATATATATGTATATATATAGATAATTTATTCAAACAAAATTAACATCTTTTTACACAACGTAAAATGCCTAATTGACAAAAAATACTATGACAAAAATATTGACTTAATGTTTGTTATTATATAAATGGTTTTTTAAAATCTGAACGGAGTGTTTGATAGCTATTAATGCTATACTATTTAGTATTTTACAGTCCAGGTTGAATTTTCTCCAAAACTCCTGGACAAACACTGGTATGGTCCCTCTTGCACCAATTAAAATTCCGAATACTTCAAATTCTTTTATCTTATATTTTTCCTTATAATAAGGGATTGTGTTTTCATAGATTTTGATTTTTTCCAAATTCACTTCATCTGGTTGACATTGATGTGTTTCAAATCTCACAGTGGGATCTATGATGTATCCTCGGCTCTTCTTCCTTTCAATGACAATAATGTCACTTCTTCTTATGGAGCCGTTAACCTCTGTCGCAGTAACTTCCTCGAAAACCTCGTAACTGCCTTTAAGTCTGAACTGGTCTGCAATGGTTTTTCTTATTAAGTGTTTCGAAGAAGATTACTAAATGGACATTGTCCAAGGACGTGGGGTAAAGTTTCCAAAACATACTTCTCAGCGCTGGAACAATGCCGGCACTGGTTCCCGTCCCTGGACCTTCCATGTAAACTTCTGACAGAGACTACATCATTTATCATTTTAAGGTAACATTTGAATTCAGATTCCATCAACCCATGACTTTTCATTAAATTCTTATTAATCTTTGGACATTCTTGGAATAAGATAACTCCTTTTCCTTTGTAAGGAAGTTTATTCCATTTTTCAAATTCAATTTGTTTTAACTTATTACGTAATAATTTAGCTGACATTTTAGGTTGTCCCTCTTCATATAAACCAAGCTTCTTTAGGCAACAAATTTCTTCAAGATCAAATCTTTTTAACTTTTGAAGGTAAGGATTCTTAGTTGTATTTAAGGTACGGCAAATATTTATGTGCTGTATCACCGCTTCCCATCTTGATTTTGATAATCCCATACCTTTGGATTTTGAACAACTATAAAAAAACGAACTTGGTGTGTCATTTGGCATTTCCAAGATTTCTTTTAGAGTAGAACGTATAATTTTATCAACATCGTTAAAAAACTCTAAGGAAATTTTTTGTAAAGGTGCAGTCTGAAAGGGATATATTAAAGTAGGCCAAATATAATTAATTAAAACAAACATTTTTTGTTCTGTTTTCAAAAAGGGCGAGCAAGTTAATTTTTCAATTTTTGATGTTTGAGATCTTATGTTTTGTTCAGGATCAAAAATGATTTCATTTGCAAAATTCACACCTAAATATCTAATTTTGTCCTGTGGATCAATCGAATTGATTTCTGTCATTTCTAAAAAATAATTTTCTTGTTGCAATATACCTTTTTCAATGTTTATAATCTTAGTTTTTGATGGGTTGATATTTAATCCAATTTCAATAAATTAACTATTAATAGTATTAAATAATAATAATGCACTTTCTTTATTCTTGCCAACTAAGACCGTGTCATCCGCAAATCCTAAAATACTAATTGAGGGTAATTCAATGCAGAGTTTAAAACCAAGTTCTTCGCTGACTGAATGTTCTGACATTTGATCCAGTATGTGATTAATACATAAATTGTATAAGGTTGGTGATAAAGGTGATCCTTGTAAAATACCCCTTTTGATTGTTATAGGTTTTGTTTTTCCTTTAGAACTTTCAATTTGTGTCACATTATGGGTTTGTAGTTGAATAACTGATTCAGCAATCTTTGATGGAATAGGCAACGATTTTAAAACTGAGGCTAAATGCAGATGACCCACATTATCATATGCCTTTGCGATGTCCAAAAAGAGAATACTGCAATCTTTTCTGTTTTGTTTAGCTGAACGCAATATTTCATTTAATAATTGTGTATTTATATGTGTCCCAGGCATATTGGTAAAACCACCTTGAAACTTATTAAATGAAACATATTCTTTCAACCTTTTGTCAAGGATTTTTTCAAATATTCTTCTGAGTACTGAACAAATAGTAATCGGTCTCCAGTTATTGACCTCGTTCTCATCACCTCCTTTATGGATGAAAAACTGTCCTCGCCTTTTTAAAACATTGAGGTATTAGGCCTGAGTGATGAAGTCTGTTATATATTAAACAAAGTATTTTTGATACTCCTTTTAGTTTTACAGTCCTCATCAAGACTTTATCAGGACCGGGAGCTGTATCAATTTTTATGCTATTAATGGCGTGTATAATTTCTTTTTCATCAATTGTGTGGTTGTAGCCGATATCCAGACCTTTATCTACTAAACTATTACCTTCTTTTTCAGAATTATTTATACCGCTATTGTTGGGAGTTGAAAATCTCTTTCCAAAACTGTCATGTAGGGATTCCAGACTTATTTTGCAACCTTTACCATCACTTCCAATTATTTTCCTTACTGCTTTCCTTCGCCTATTGTAACATTCAAATTGAATCAACTCATACTCATATTTTTCCTTTCTCTTTTTCCTTTCATTTTTTGTCTTCCTTTCAGGGTTGGATGATTTTTGAAAATTACTGTTATGAGAAAAATCTTTTTTCTGCTTTCTAAGATTGTAATATTTATGGGCAGGATGTTTTGGACCAGGTAAATGATATATGGCAGTTGATAAAAAATTTGAAAATTTATCCACATTTATTAGGAAATCATCATTGTTCTGTTCATTTTTGAATATATTAAACCAAAACTCGAGCTCTTTTTCGATGTTATGATTTTTATTGGTACTATTTGATATATTTTCAATTTCTCCAACTGTGTTTTTCAGTGAATTTAATCCTTCTGACTGGGAAGAATATTTCTTTGCTATATTGCTTCGATGACTATTGTAATGCGCTTTTGAAATGTGAATTGACAACCCCTTATTATTCATAAATATTTTACCACATTCATTACATTTTATTGTTCCTTTTTCTATAATAGTTTTCGTGGAAATTTTACTTCTTAATGAAAATTCTGTATTATCATCTTTAAATATAATATTTGTTGGCTTGTTACCAGCATGAAGAACCTTATTGGAATTACTCACGTTTGTTATTGTTTGGGTTGAAGTTAAATCTTGAAATGGTGATATAAATAAGCTATTTAAATCATCTCGTTCACTTAAAACACGCGCATACTGATTTCCAACTGAGAAAACTTGTTGATATATTTCAGAGACACAAAACTTTTCTTTAAACCTTAAATCTTGACAGATATCTTTATTATTAGATAAACAGGAACAGACAAGATGAGAATTGCGTATCACATGAATTCCACACTCAATATTGTGTTTCTGTCTGTAGTTTTGTATTTCTTTAACTTGAACTTGAACCGTTTTTCCTATAAGATAATTACTAATTTTATTTGCTAGGGTATTGGCATGGCTATGGTTTAGTGGTGACATAGAATCTATGTGGTAAAATGAAAGTTCTTTTACATTGACACACAGCAAGGACCAGTGGCACCCTTTGTTCCTATCCTCATATGTTCTACTATTTACACAGTTTAAAATGTATTTGTATTTTCTTCAATTTAATTTGTCAAACATATTTTTTAATAAAGTATCATCAGTTTCGACCTTCATAATATGACTTACAAGAGGATCTATTGCTATGCAATTATTGGGAACTGTTAAGTGATTGTCCCACCATGCCTTTATCTCGTCATCATAAAGTTCTCGCCATGTTTTTGGAGTTTCAGAATATGTTTCTTTGATACCATCTAATTTGTTTTTCCTTTGAACACTCCCTTTATTACAAGGTTTGCTTTTAAGGAATATGTCATCTTTATGTGTGGCATTAATATGTGCTCTTAACCTTTTAAAATAGTTATTACAAAAAATGCATTTTTCCTTCTCAGTACCTTCATTTATAACATTTACATTTGTACATTCTACACATTGAAGATTAGAGCCATCAGGGCCAGGGTTTTCTTCAATATCTCCACTTAGCAGAATCAATGATATTAAAATAAAATAAGAATAGTTAAACCTGCACTTAATCATGTTCCACCTTTTCCTCCATTCTTGGTATGCAAATGAAGTTTATAATAAATATCATCCTACATTTTCCTCCTCAGAATTAGAATCATCTCAAAATAAAAATAAAAAATCTTTCAGAAATTGCTTATCATAGTCTCATAAAGAGCCTCTTCTCAGGAATTACGTAGTATATTCAGTTATACTACAGGGTAATCGGTAATACCAAAATAATATTTGTCTTGTATAAAAAGGCTATCAGGTTGATGGCGGGATTGAGCTGAAATGCCCATACTTGTACTGAGGCTCTTTAAATTCTCTAAATTCTGACACTATTTGGCCTTCATGTCTTATAGAGACAGCGGTGTCCCCCAATAAATATGACCAACCTTTTTACCTACTTCGACTTCAATTACCGGTACTGCTGGATATTCAAAGTCAAACCAAAAACGAGTTCGCACGCAGCACACTGACGTGAGGGAAGTGAATTTCCACATAACAAACTTAAAAAAAAAAAACTCTAAATCAGTGTGAAAACATACATTTATTCCAATTTTTATTGAAATCTGAAAACATTGATTTTTTGGCTGTTCTGATGCTCCTGGCTTCATTTACCTGCAATGCTGGGAATACAATTATGCACATTATAAGGTTAGGAGAATGTCCAATCAGGCTTGATAGTAGGCGTGAGGTTGTTGGGGATGATAAAAGTACACCAAGAAATGAATAACTGGCTTTTATAATGTAAAACCTCCATAAGACAACGTATTGCGTTTGGTCGATACATATTTTCTTTAATAATAACTCGATAAATATTTATGCTAGAATGACGAGAGTGGGCTTAAAAGTTTCGCCTCACTAACTCCCATCTTTTTACATTCATTAATTTTACATCTAGGGCTTTTCTGGCCCTTTTTGGGCCCTAAACTCGAAATTTTAAAGATTAATCCCCTAAAAAGGGGGTTAGGGTTTTATGATTGATTTCCCCATCGAAATTTGAAGTGAATCGGACAAAAATTGCGACCGCTAGAGTGGAAACAAACAAACACACACACACACACACACACACACACACACACACACACACACACACACACACACACACACACACACACACACACACACCCACACACACACACACTATACACACACATATATAGATATATATTCACATTATACATTATATTTCACAGTACCAGTCAGTTTTTTTAGATGACTGGGAGTAATATTTCACCGCTTCTCACAACTGATTATCATATTTTTATAGCGCATTTGCCTCTTTTCTGCATTGTTAAGGCCACTCCATTTGTTATTTATAGCTCAATGTCCCTCTGAACTATTTCGGATATGACCACTCTTTATATACAATCTTCGCTCAACAGTTTTAATCACTGCTCTCAGGAAACCACATGTGAACAATCCTATACACTGAGTAAGGTTTGCTTGATTGCTTGCGACACGGATCTCAAAAACGGCTCCAACGATTTCCTTAAAATGTTCGAATTAACTAATTTCTGGGATAAAAATAAGTTCTAGACAGGCCTCATCCCCAGGAAAAATCAAATAATGTAAAAAAACTCAAATGAAAAGTTAAAAAAATTAACATTGGGCTTATGGAGTTTCAAATCAAAGCAAAATAATTGTAACAGCTGTTCATAATCAACCAGGGAACTGTCAAAGTAATACTCATGTTGTTTATGATTATTAACATTTGGTTTCCTGAGATCAGAGATTAAAATATTTGAGTGAAGATTACATATATAGAGTAGTAAAATAAATCAAAGGGACATTGATCTATAAATAACAACTGGAGGCCGGGACATTAAAAATGTAGAAAAGAGGCAATGAGGCATATGAGTTATACAAATCTGATTATCAGTAGGGGGAAGTGGTGAAATATTACTCCGAGTTATCTAAACAAACTTACTGGCCTTCCTCAAGCAAAGCTCGGCCCCCCAGGTACTTATAAACAACAAGAGTATTACTTTGACAGTTTTCTGGTTGATTATGAACAGCTGTTACAATTCTTTTGTTTTGATTTTAAACTCCATAAGCCCAATGTTAATTTTTAACTTTTAATTTTAGTTTTTTCTATTATTTGATTTTTCCTTGGCATGAGACCTGTCTAGAACTTATTATTATCCCAGAAATTAGTTATTTCCAACATTTGAAGAAAATCAGTGGTGTCGTTTTTGAGATCAGAGTTACAACCAAGCAAGCAAGCTCGGACGACGCAAGCAAACTTACTCATATTAGAGTAAAGGATATATTACACAGAAATCTCCCTGATTATTTGAGAAATACGCAACTATATTCTATTTTTACTACAACAAAATTGTTAAACATTGGCTTTTAGCAAATTTCCCCTATAGGGAAGAAGCTATTACCGTAGGTCTCATGATAAGACTTAAGCCCGAGACCATGATAACTTTTCATTTTGAGGTCCCCAGATGCCAAAAACACCATTCGTTCAAATTGTTATATATATATATATATATATATATATATATATATATATATATATATATATATATATATATATATATATGTGTGTGTGTGTGTCCGTAAGCACGATAACTCTCGTAAAAAAGGTCCGATCTTAATGAAATTTGGTACAAATGTGTAAAGTACCATTTATTTGAACGAGTTCGAAAACCAGATGAATCGCACCATCCGAAGGGGGGTTTTCGGGGGGTTTTGTACCCCAAAAATGTGTTTTTTGGGGTTTTCACATGTAATTTTAATTTAAATCAAATTTTAATTTATACCATTGAATTCAGCTTAAAAAAACAAACAATTTGGTATTTTGATCATTGCTCTACGTCAATTGGTTACCGAGATATTGAAAGTGCTAAACACAGCACGTTGTCTAATGTTATTCTTATGGAGAAAAAGAAAAATTGTATATCTCGCTTATTTATGAACATAAACTGGCGAAATTTGATATATGGCTTGATCTGGTTGTGGTTTATTGTTGTTTGCAGAAAAAAATTTCACCTATGTTTCCTGTTGCAGCAAACCTAGGTACTTGGTCCCCATGTTATTCTTATGGAAAATACTTAAAATGTTATATATCGCTTATTTATGAATGTATATGGATGAAACTTGGTATGTGACTTCACTAAGATGAGTTCTATTGATATTTGCATAAAAACCCATTATTTTGTGTGCCTTGTTGCAGCAAACCTGCGTACTCATCTCCAATATTATTCTTATGGAGAATAATTAATATTTTAAATATTGCTTGTTTGTGAATACATTTCTTATGAATCCTGTTAAGTGTTTTAATATGTTATGTTATATATTTATTGGAAATTCGCTGAGTATGCAGGTTTGCTGCGACGGGGGTATTTGAAATTGGAAGAGATATGACAGAACATATTATCACATCAGGAGGTAGATGAATCAATAGACGACTAATTATTGTACAATTTACTATTTCTTACTTCACTAACCTAGGACATAACTAAAATAGTTAATATCCCCTTGGTCTTATGATTATTCCGCATCTTCATTGTGTCAATGTTCTAAATAAATGCCTTCATACTAATTACAAATTGTTCAAATAATTTCTATTAAATGTAGAAAAAAAGTATAAATAAAGTGATTTTGCCGACTCATGCCCACGAACAGGCTTAAGCCCATGTTGGCACATTCCTTAAGGTAAAATAAGATAGTTGGTCTAACAAAATTATAAAATAATTATTATAAATTAAGAATATCTTCAAATATATTTTTACTTATTAGTAGGTTGGAAGAGGGGGTTCTGCTGCGTCCGAAATGGCGGAGTATGAGGTGGAGTACGATTTCTGGATTAAATTGATGGCTTAAATTCGTACAAAAATCGACAATCCGATAAAAATCCACTGTTTACCCGCATTTCAGGTTGAAATTCCAGTGTTCGTTTTCCACCTCAGAATTATATAAAACTAGCTGTGTACCCGTCCTTCGTACGGGTTGTATATAAATGGTAGGTTAACTAAAAAAATTAACAACCCACATCAATTTACAATATTAAAATTACATTTTACACTTAAGTAGAATTAAAGTTAACGAAATATACTATGGCAGATAGTTCGGGTACTGTTGCCAAGTCGAGGAACTCTGTCGGGTAGTGAACGGTGTGGTTTTTGCGACTCCAAATCGGTACACGTAACACTTTGGATTTGCTTTTAGAAATAAAAGAACTCAAGTACAAACAAATATTAACCCTGTTTAATTTAACACTTTAAATACTTTGATACATTTAATCTTTACATTCCAATAAATTAATAGTAATGTAACGAAACATTAAGCTTTAAAATCATTGACAAACCACTTTTAAAATCACCATTTTCGCAAGGTACTGTTTTCATTATAATGTAAATAAACAATTTAAACTTGGAAAAATCATATGTTTTAAAAACATATGACTACTTGATTTTATTTAAATAAATGTAAGTCAATATATATGAAACTGTCTAACAGTGGTCATGGTTAAATGGACGATGTTAAATACTGTACATGTTCGTTCCTTCCTTTGGAGTAGACCTACATTTGCGTTGATCTCCGTTGCTTGTTCACTGGTGGACGTGAGGATGGCACTATCACAGAGCCAGGAACTTTCCAGATTAAACTGTTTATGAAACTCGGTGTAACAAACTGTCATTCAGTAAATCCTGCTGTGATTCATTGATTGTGCCGAGTGAAGGATAGATGTTTCTGGGACTTAATTTGTTTTTTAATGTCCCAATCTAAACTTTTAAAAGGGCATAAGAAAACTGCTCAACCCCTTAATCTTCTCCAAAATACATTTTCATATTTACTGTTAAGTTCAGTATTTCTGAATTTCTGTTTAGGTACTTTGTTTACTTATTAACTATCACTTAATTATCTTCGTTTTGTTAGGTTAAGACTCTATGTTGAATCATTTGTTGTTTATTGATTTGTTATTTATTTATGTAATAAGTGAATTCAATGTTATGTTATGTACTTGAATAGAAATAAATACTTTCTTTCTTTCTTTCTTTCTTTCTTTCAGACGCTCAGTGGTCGGCTACATAAAATATATTTTTAGAGAGGCGTAGACTCGTCCACTCATGCACACTTACGACAAAGGGTCTGTGTAAAATCTCCAGAGAACAACACCGTGACTCCCCATGATGTTGTTTCTTATTCCCTTTAAGGCATCAAATTTCAACTCTCCTTGTTGAGAAGTTGGTTTGTTATGACTAACACGCTTATATTAAAGGCCAGTGGGCCAGAGTCCTTGAGTATATTTGTATCCTTGGAGTCCTTGGAGTAGGTAAATATCTGCACTGATTTATCAGCTACATTCTTACCGAATTTCAGATCCATCAGTCCATGAGTATGTGCAAGATTGTTAAAATATTGTATTTTGAAATTCCGGGGGGCGAAGCCCTTAAACATTTTCGTAACAGGAATAGGCTTGCGATTTGTTCTGATGAATTAGTTATGTTCCTACCGAAATTTAACATACTAAGGTCCAGTAAATACTAATACTCATAAAATGGCCATAAAAGTAAATTAGCGAAGAGACCTATAGGACTTTTTTAAACGTATTCTTATTGTGAATCTGCAGCATAAGAGGCACCACCATCCAAAATTTTATCTTCAATAGACATTGTCGTTTCTTAGGTAAAGTGATCACTATGTCAGTGAGTGCATGAGTCTGACAAATATAGATTTAGATCATATATCCACTCTGTATACTTATGTTATTTATTACCAATTTTCACTCAACGTAAAAAACAACTACATCAGTTCTATAGATTAACTATGTCATCATCTGGTTCAATATAAATAAATACTTTGTCCATTAGAATAGCATAGGATCTTTAAAACCCTATGGGGCAGTGTCCTAAGGTAATTTAAACAATCCAATTAGCCTAAAACCTTCTAACGCACATATAGAACATAGAAAAAGGTTGCTTATAAAAAGGTGACCCGTTTTCCTGTGAAAAGCGAACAAAACATGACCAAAACTGCACAAAATCACGTTTTTGGGCGGCCGCCATGATTTTGTTAAAAGGCTTATGCTAGTTTAAAGTGCCCTAAAACCTTCTCAAGCATATATAGAACAAAGAAACAAAGTTTCATTAATGTCAGTGCAGTCTTTTTCCCGTGAAAAGCGAACAAAAGCCCGTCCCTGAGCGTTACCGACAGACAGACAGACAGACAGACAGACATGAATTGAGATAAGACTTGTTTTGGTTTCCCTAGGGTGTAAAACGTGAAAATATGAAAAATTTCATAATTCCAAGCAATGTACAAACAAAACTCTAATTTTATTTTTATAGATTAATTATACGATGTATTGAAATAAATATATATGTATACTTGGCGTACCCGTTCTTCGCACAGGGGTTTTCTCTACCCGTTCTTTAGTCAATGCAATTTGCATTTTAGTTAGCTTGAAACAGCTGATCTTGCTTCTGCTCCTGCTCTTTAAGCTGTCAAATGTAAGTATCCACAGCATTACAGTTTCTGAATATTTACTTTCTTCAGAAATGTAAACATTGAATCTTAGGACGTTCATGGGGCGTAGCCCGAGGGGATTTTAAGGAAGTAAATAGGCCTATGTGTTGCGTGGGTTCAAGATCTACCTATGTGTAAAGTTTCAGCCCAGTCGGTTCAGTAGTTTTTGTGTTCACCCGGAACATCAGACAGACAGACAGACAGACAGACAGACAGAAACCACCTCTTCTTTATAATATTATAGATAATTACTGCTTGAAAAATCCAATAACAAATTTACTGCTTAAAATCTACCGTTCATCCGCATTTCAGGTTGAAATTCATTGTTTGTATACATTTTTGTCGAAATTTTGTCCACCCACCTAGTCTAGTGTCATCGTCTAGTGCCTTGTGGAGATATCAAAGTTTAGTATATTCATATCAGTTATCATCGAACATTATTACTTTTCAGATGCCAACAAATCTCGTCCTCTAATTTCACATACAAACACTGGATTATTGCAGCAGAAACATCTAGTCTCATATTGTTTTAACGGAAATTTAACCACTGGTACACTTCCCCTAAACTTCATAATATCATTGCACGGACAATCGAGTATATCACATGGGAAGCATGTTGGAACGATACAACCTTCATACTTTTCTAATAGTTGACGCTCCTTATCAGTTATATCTCTAGGCGGTCTAATAACTTTTACTTTATAGTAAAATCCAACTTCACTGTTTAAAATTCTAGCTTTCAACACAGGAGGTAAATATTTGATCTTTTGATCCATCGGTTTACGATCTAATAAAAATAGTTTTGATTCATAATTCTTCAAGCGTTCAACTTTGATCCATATTCCTGCCAAAAGGTTTATATATGTATATTATAATAGTTTGAACTTGAAATAAATTATTTATATACTTATGAAAAAACTATTACAGACACCGTTTTAATACATTTCATAGTTGTGAGATTTCCTGCCAAGTGCTCATCCGAGTCTATAGATAGTGGTTGCAACAGACCGCTGGTCAGTTGTGCGCGGGAAGTGGAAGTGTGTGTGAAGGTCAAAGGTTGCAAGCGAGAACGAGATTAATTACAACCATCTCTCAAACGGATTTCTCTTATCACGCCTAATCATTTATTAGAAACTCAACTGAGCGTTTCCTATATAGTGAAATGGTCAACAAAAAGACTTCCTGTGTACACTGTAAACAATTGATTGACAAATCTTATATATCCCGACATGTTAAAATTTGTCAGAATAATCCGAGTAGGGATTCGTCTGATTTTAAAGAAGCTTGTATTTACTTTGGTGAGTTAATAACTAAAAACAACATGACGAAACATGTTGTATATGTCACGATAATTCGAATAGCAAATCGACTGTTGATAGAGTGGCATGCTCTTACTGTAGAAAACTTATAACTAAGAATCACATAATAAGACATTGTAAAACTTATAATCAAAAACTAAATAATGTTGATAGTGCGCAACCTACACCGAGTACCAGTGTGCAACCTACACCTAGTACGAGTGGAACACGTGCGATTAAACGTCCTTCACCTAACCGAAACGATATTGATAAACAAACGGAAAGTAAAAAACCTCGCATAGAACCATCAACATTTCAAAACGTATGTAACTAGGGGCTTGTAGGGGCAAAAGCCCCTAAAAAACCAAAATACATAAACCTTCATTGGTCATTTATAAATAAGCACTGATTTTCTAGCATTATAATATAATATTATTATACTGTCTTATGTTTTTAATAAAATGTCCATTCCTAAACAACTATACATTGCTGTAGTTTAAAAGTAAACAAACTGAATAAGTACAGCTGGTATCAATATCAAAGGCTAATTTAACTCTGTGGCACAGCTGTTTTAATTTCAAAAGATGTAAACAAATTAAACCCCATGTTGTTTTAATGGGAAAAGTTTTATTCTGTTGCGAATTTATGGTAAAAAAATAAGAAAAATGAATAGTTTTCCCTCAAAATTCACGTCAAGACCTTTAAATTGATACCCCTCCCATCCTTCTACGGCCATCCTGTCACTCACAATTTCTTTACAAAAATTTGACTTACGGAATTATATATAGAGATTTCGTCAGTTCCGCTTGCTCGTCTGCTGTAAACACGATTAAACACTTGTTTAAGAGACCTCAGATCTTCCACTAATCTCCGAAAAAGAAATCTGCATTAAAGAAATAGCATTCAAGAATAGATTGGTGACGTGGCAGTTTAAAAATATTTACGGAATTAAATAACCGAAAGTGTTTTTCGACAGATTTACTGATTTGATTATTAAAACAATAACAGAATACCTACGAGACTTCAACCTTAAAATTAATCTTGTATTCAACGCAAAGTATAAACGCTATGTGGGTGAAAAGAATGAAATAGATACTATGCACTTCAGTACAACCAACGTTATTATATACGAGACTACTGATTTAAACCAAGTAATAAAAGACGCTGAAGTCAAGATATTTGCTCAATTAGAGGACTTGAGAAGCGAGGGTCGGGTTGGAGTCTTTACGAAATCGAAACTCTGGACTTGGCGATTAATAGATATGTTCCGTTTAGAGGATCTAGTTACATCGATCTTCCACAGTTTATTAAAAGTAAACATGCTGTAATAAACATACAACATAAAGATCAATACCCCCGTCGCAGCAAACCTGCGTACTCAGCGAATTTCCAATGCATTTATATATTTCTCACTCCTGCATAAAGCCACTTACAAAGTTTCACAAAAATATATTTATAAATAAGTGATTTATAACATTTTATTTATTCTCCATAAGAATAACATTAGGACTGAGTACGCAGGTTTGCTGCAACGAGGAAGAAAGAAATGAGTTTTTATGCAATTATCAATATAACTGTACCAGGTGAAGCTACATTACAAGTTTTATTCATTTATGTTCATAATTAAGGGAGATATAAAACTTACATATTCTCCATAAGAATAACATTAGGGCTGAGTATGCAGGTTAGCTGCTACGGGGACAATCAACAACAAATTTATTTGTTGTGCAAATATCAATATACCAGTACAACATGAAGCCACATACCAAGTTTCATCAATATACATTCATAAATAATCGAGATATCAAATTTTATTTATTCTCCATAAGGATAACAATGGACAACGTACTGTGTTTAGCACTTTGAATATCTCTGCAACGGTTGGACGTAGAATCACAAATTAAACACCAAAATGATTGTTTTGTGGAGCTGAAGTGATTGGTAAAAGCAAATGTTAAGATTAAAGTAAAATTAACTGAAGAAAAGCCAAAAACCTTTTTCCCATAAGATTAACATGGGAGATTTTATGAGCAGGTTTTTTTGGATTTTTTTCCGCAACCACTTAACCTAGGTTAATAATTCAAAATACTATATTATTTGTTTTTTTAAGCTCTATAACATGGTCAAAACCAAAGTTAAGTTTTTTAAAAATTTTAGGGTGAAAAATTTAAAAAACTGATTTTTGGAAAATTTAAAACCCCCATAAACCCCCCTTCCCATGGCCCGATTTTTCTGGTTTTCGAACTTAAAGTCATAAATGTCACTTTACACATTTGAGCCAAATTTCATCGATATCGGACGTTTTTTACTCAAGTTATCGCATTCACGGACACATATATAGATATATATATACATATATATAAATTTGAACGAATAGTGTTTTTGGCTTCTGGGGACCTCAAAACAAAAAGTTATCATGGTCTCGGGCTTAAGTCTCACCATGAGACCTACGGCCATCTATATATATATATATATCTATATATATAGATATATATATACATATATATAAATTTGAACGAATAGTGTTTTTGGCTTCTGGGGACCTCAAAACAAAAAGTTATCATGGTCTCGGGCTTAAGTCTCACCATGAGACCTACGGTAATAGCTTCTTCCCTATAGGGGAAATTCGCTAAAAATGTTTCTTGTTGGCAGTTTTAGCCGCCTTAGGGTAAAAACACAGTGGAGCAGGGCAGGTCGCATACTCGCATACTCGCTGGTCGCTTGTAGCCTAGCTGGTTACTTGGCGGGAAGCTGCACACACACACACACTGACGCTCAGTCAGTTGCTTGTCGGCCGGCGCGTCAATCAAATAAATATCCCCGTCGCAGCAAACCTGCGTACTCAGCAAATTTCCAGTGCATATATATATGTGTATTAATACCACATAAAGCCACCTACCAAGTTTCATCAGTATACATTCATAAACAAAACAAGCGGTTTGTCACATTTTAATTACTATCCATAAGAATAATATGGGGGCTGAGTACGCAGGTTTGCTGTTATAGGAACCATCAAATAAATTGTTTTTCCTGCAAATATCAATAACCACAACGATATGAAGCAATATACCAAGTTTCGTCTAGATAAGTTCATAAATAAGCAAGATATAAATTTGTTCTTATTCTCCATAAGAATAACATTGGACAACGTACTGTGTTCAGCACTTTCAACATCTTTATAACCAATTGACGTAGAGCAATCATCAAAACACCAAATTGGTTTTTAATTTAAGCTGAAAATCAAAATTCTATTTCTTAAAAGCTTATATGTGAACAAAATTTTTTTTACATTTTTGAGGTAAAACCCCCCCCCCCCCAAAAAATACCCTTTGGATGGTGCGATCTGGCTGGTTTTCGAACTATAAATATGGCTTTACTCAATTGTGCCAAATTTCATGAAAATTGGACCATTTTTACGAAAGTTGTTGCGCCCACGGAGGCTCACACACTTATAATATGTATATAGTATATATAGTTTTGAATAAATGGTGATTTTGACATCTGGGAACCTGAAAACAAAATGTTATCATGGTCCCAGGCCTAGGTCTTACCATTTTGACTTCGGTAATAGCTTCTTCCCTTTCGGGAAATTCGCTAAAAATCTGAATGAAGACTTCTCTGCTACTAATTTTTCCACATCCATTTTTTCATTAAGTACACAAAACAAAAACTAAACAAATCAACCAACACAAATAACACCACGTACACAGAGAATACGTCATGAAAGACCCCGTGTGCAACATGAGAACCCGAGAACACGTGGTTGTTAAGTGTCATTGCGCATGCGCGAGTCGGGCCATCCCCGCTTACAGCGATGTAAACAATCGACTTGGCAATTCTTGCCGCTTGCAGCTTAGCTCACTGCTACCATCCCGGCTACCTGCTAGGCGCGACTGTGCACGTGCCCGTAACAACGCGCGCTTCAATTCTACAACGCAGTAAGCGAGTAAGCGACCGGCTAGGCTACCAGCTACCTGCGTTGTAGAATTGAAGCGCGCGTTGTTACAGGCACGTGCATAGTCGCGCCTAGCAGGTAGCCGGGATGGTAGCAGTGAGCTAAGCTGCAAGCGGCAAGAATTGCCAAGTCGATTGTTTACATCGCTGTAAGCGGGGATGGCCCGACTCGCGCATGCGCAATGGAACTTAACAACCACGTGTTCTCGGGTTCTCATGTTGCACACGGGGTCTTTCACGACGCATTCACTGTGTACGTGGTGTTGTTCGTGTTGGTTGATTTGTTTAGTTTTTGTTTTGTGTACTTTAATTAAAAAATGTATGTGGAAAAATTAATAGCAGAGGAGTCTTCATTCAGATGTTTAGCGAATTTCCCGAATAGGGAAGAAGCTATTACCGAAGTCAAAATGGTAAGACCTGGGGTAAGTCATGGCCTGGGACCATGACATTTTGTTTTTAGGTTCCCAGATGTCAAAATCACCATTTATTCAAAACTATATATACTATATATTACATGTGTGTGAGCCTCTGTGGGTGCAACAACTTTCGTAAAAATGGTCCAATTTTCATGAAATTTGGCACAATTGTGTAAAGCCATATTTATAGTTTGAAAACCAGCCAGATCGCTCCATCCAAAGGTTTTTTTTTGTTGGGGGGGGGGTTTGTACCCCAAAAATGTTTAAAAAAATTTTGTTCACATATAAGCTTTTAAGAAATATAATTTTGATTTTCAGCTTAAATTAAAAAAAATTGGTGTTTTGATGATTGCTCTACGTCAATTGGTTACAGATATGTTGAAAGTGCTAAACACAGTACGTTGTCCAATGTTATTCTTATGGAGAATAAGAACAAATTTACATCTCGGTTATTTATGAACTTATCCAGACGAAACTTGGTATATTGCTTCATATCTTTGTGGTCTATTTATATTTGCAGGAAAAACAATTTATTTGCCGATGGTTCCTATAGCAGCAAACCTGCGTACTCAGCCCCCATGTTATTATTGTGGATGGTAATTAAAATGTGACAAAACGCTTGTTTATGAATGATATATATGCACTGGAAGTTCGCTGAGTACGAAGGTTTGTTGTGAGGGGGGTATTTATTTGCTTGACACGCCGGCCGACAAGTGACTGACTGAGCGTCAGTGTGTGTGTGTGTGTGTAGCTTCCCGCCAAGTAACCAGCTAGGCTACAAGCGACCAGCGAGTATGCGAGTATGCGACCTGCCCTGCTCCACTGTGTTTTTACCCTTACACTCCGTAGACCGGCGTAAAAATCCCGAAAGACCACACCATTACAAACAATACGAACACGAGTTTCATGAAGCCTTAAAGGAATAAAGTTTCCGGTTAGTTTGGGTGATGTTAAACAATTTGAGAAGCGGAGTGGTGTATCAATAAACTTATACACATACAAATATCTGAAAACAGACGATAAAACAAAGGAAATAATATTTAATATTGACGTGCTTTTAGCGACGAAGGAAAAAAAGGATAAACATATCGATCTGCTTTAAATGAAAACTGTAGAAAAAGGTGAAACTAAGTCACATTACTGTTATATAAAAGATCTTAGTAGACTCGTACGATCTCAGATTACAAAGCGTGACAATAAAACACGTATCTGTAGACGGTGTTTAGAGTTTTCGGTACAGAAGATTTATTGTCTAAGCACAAGGAGTATTGTAACAATCACGAAGCAGTTAGAGTGGACCTAAAAACACATACAAAATTCAGTATTATAATCACAATGAGTACCTAGACAAACTGAGTTTTAAATATCATGTTTCTAGGGCTTATGTGTTACGTACCCAATGATTCATTGCCGTGCATTTGTTTAATATGCTTAAGTATACCTTTGTAGAGTAGTAAAGCAGACGTGTTTCCTCCTTTCTGTGATAAAATATAATTAGCAGACTAAATGCTCATTAAAACAAATATGATGCATTTTGTAGTGAAAGGTTGAGTAACCGAATTTGCAGCAGTGCCGGACAAGGGGAATAACCCTAATAACGTACTATAATTTTAAACAGCTAAAATAAAATGGGCAAAATATTTAATTTAATTCAGTACAGTTTTGTTTTGTGAAACGCGTTGACAGACTGCGTTGTGTGGCATATTAACAGACAGACGGATAAACAAATGTTAAAAATTTTAATATATCCGTTGCATACATTAGACTCTTGAAAGCGATGAAGAACAGATTTGTTTTATTTATTTAGATAAGTATATTCCTTTCCTGTAACATATGGTATAGCTAATAACCTGTCCATGATGTATTAACAGCTGCAATTCAAATCAATTCAAATGGGAAAAAATAACTTTGAGGGCGGCCCGTGCCCTTCAGATTAAAAATGTCGAAAAATGAAAACCTTTATGCACAACTACGAATCAGGATGAATATATTGGTACCTCAATCTTAAAAATCGGTTCAGAAATAACGAGGAGTTATCTTATCAAAAATCGGCTTATCGTATTAATATACAATACCCTGTAGCAGCAAACCTGCATACTCAGCGAATTTCCAATGCATATTAATTTATCTTAATACCACATAAAGCCAAATACCAAGTTTCATCAATATACATTCATAAATAAACTATTTATGACATTTTAATTATTCTCCATAAGAATAACATGGCAGCTGATTATGCAGGTTTGCTGAAATAAGGAACACTAAAAATGGGCTTTTATACAAATATCATTATAACTCAACTAGGTAAAGCCACATACCAAGTTCTATTAATTTATGTTCATAATTAAAGGAGATAGCACGTTAATTATTCTCATAAGAATAACATGGGGCTGAGTATGCAGGTTTGCTGCTACGGGAACTATCGGGCAAAAAATGGATTTTTGTGCAAATATCAATAGACCACAATGAAATGAAGCAATATACCAAGTTTCGTCAGGATAAGTTGATAAATAAGCGAGATATACAATTTTTCTTATCCTCCATAAGAATAACATTGGACAACGTACTGTGTTTAGCACTTTCAATATCTCAGTAACCAATTGACGTAGAGCAATGATTAAAACATCAAATTGTGCGTATTTTTAAGCTGATTCCAATGGGGAAAAATTAAATTTTACTTTTTCAAAAATTGTATGTAAAAAACTCAAAAAACCCATTTTTGGGGTACAAAACCCCCCCAAAATACCCCTTCGGATAGGTAGATCCGTCTGGTTTTCGAACTTAAAGTCATAAATTCTGCTTTACACGTTTGTACCAAATTTCATCAAAATCGGACCTTTTTTACGAGAGTTATCGCACCCACGGACACACATATATATATATATATATATATATATATATATATATATATATATATATATACAGTTTCGAACAAATGGTGTTTTTGGGGGCTGGGGACCTCAAAACGAAAAGTTATCATGGTCCCGGGCCTAGGTCTTACCATGCCGACTACGGTAATAGCTTCTTCCCTATAGGGGAAATTCGCTAATAAGATATAAAATGTTATTTATCCTCCACAAGAGCACCTCAGGCAACGTATTGTGTTTAGCAATTTTAATCTGTAACTAATTAACGCAAAGAAAACGTTTTGACTACGAACCATTTTTGTTTTAGCTCAATTTATTGATAAAATTAAGTTACTAAAATGAACTGATGAAAATTTAAATAAACCAGTAAGACAAAAATGTGAAATGTTTTGAACTTTTTTATTCATTTTCTCTAAATTAATTTAAGTTAATAATTCAAAGTGCTAAATCATTGTTTTCAACTCTATAAAACGGCTCCACACTTAATTTTGTATTTTGTAAACTTTTAGGGTAAACAATTTATAAAAAACTAGCAGTTACCCGGCGCGCGTTGCTGCGCCCAAATTAAGTTGTTTACAGAAATAAAGCTATTGTAATAGTTTTTTAATATAATAAAAAAAGCCAATGGAATAAGTTAAAATAAAAAAGTTAATATAAATTCAAGTAACACAATTCAAAAGATAATAAACCAGCCAGTGTTTACATTTCTTTGTTTAAATTGTGTTGTTTACATTTAAACAAATGACAGTTTAAAGGAACTTTGAATTTTTTACTTTTTCCCTCTATACATAGTATATGGAGAAAGTATTGTTTTCGTAAAAATTTTCGAATTTGAGTTGTCAGTGGAAATATTCGTTTTGGTGCTCCCTGAACCCAAAAAAGTGGTTTTTACGTGATGTCTGTCTGTGTGTGTGTGTGTGTGTGTGTCCGTGTGTGTGTGTGTGTGTGTCTGTGTGGATGTGTACAGAGCTAGAGCCCTAACCCATGGGCCGATTTTTATGAAATTTGGTATGTAGGTACTAATCCACGATATCTCCAGGCGTTTTTTTCATTTTTTTGAATTTTTGATTTTTAAGGGTAATTATCCCCCAAAAACCGCCAAAAAACATGAAAAATCCAAATTTCTCAAAAACGGCTCTAACGATTTTGATTAAACTTTCGTGGTTTGTAGAACTTTAGGTTTCCAACAAAATGACACCACCCGCATTTCTGGAAAAATGCGGGTTCAGAAATTACAGGACTTAAAACATCAAAAATTCAGTTTTTTGGATTTTTCATAAAAAATCATAAATGTTAAAAAAGATTACTATTCACCATTAAAAAGAGCTCAAAAAACTAAATAAATTAGTATTTTAAATTACTATTCTACGATTGCTAGTTGCGGAGAAAATTGAAATTTTCATTTAGCGGTAAACACAGTACGTTGTCCAATGTTATTCTTATGGGGAATACAAAAATAACTATTTCTCTCTTATTTACTGATCAATTTCATTAAAATTTGATATGCAGGTCAAGTTAGCATTGACCAACAGATGATGTTCGAAATGTGTTGCTATTTAACCCTGGGGGGGGGCAAGGGGGCATTTCCCCTCTCAAAACCACTGTGTGTAGCAACGGACTCTATAGTGCCTCCCAAAAAGGGATTTGGATGGATATTTCTGAAAATAACTATTTTAGACAATTTTCTGTACATTTATCTATACTTCATATTCTATATTTAGTAAATAACAAATGTTTTTGTCATTAAAGTTTGGCTTAAAGGGAGAAAGTATGTGTCAGTTTCCTGATACCGTTTATTTAATTACAGCTGTTAATTTTGTAAACACTAAATTTCTAAAACCTGACACTGCACCCTTTTATGCCCTCTGGGTCGGAGCCCTTTGGACAGATTTGCACCAAACTTCACATAAACCATCCTTGAATAATGCTTAATCAACGACAATAGTATTATTTGTATTTCGTTCGCGTCTACCAGTTAAAGTTCGTCGGCCTCCTCCTCTTGGCCGTCCTGGTCGACGTCTTATAGTCTCCATTATGTCGAACGTTTTTTTGGTTATGTTTTGATTTTGTGCAAATAAAAACTGGTGTTTTGTTGCCAGCTGTACGTTCAATAACCATTTTTCAGGGTCAGATTTTATTTGTTTAACCACTTCCTTAAATAAACAGCTGATTTCTCGATCGTTGGTTTGTAACTGCAAATTATGTCTGTGGGGAAAATCGCGACTTTGACCCCATATTTTCCCATGTCCACGGTGACTTTTATAATTTTTTTTAATTGATGGCAAAACTAAATGCTAAGACCTTTCTAACGACACCTTGGACATGGTGATCGGTAGCACCACCGCTCCAAAACAATTATGACAAAAATATGCCTAGCGTATTAAAAATATAGATATAATTTTCTTTAAAAGTGTATCTTTTATTTTTTGTTTTATGTTACTTTTTGCCGTATCATTATTGACCACCATACACAATTTCACGGACGTATCCCAAATATTATGATTAGTCTGCTAATCTACCCTACTAAGTGTGTAAAAATGGAACCAACACAGAATAATAGTCTTCAAAACAAAGCTTCAACACGAATAAGCAGGACTTAGTAAATATAAAACTATAAAAACTATTAATGCCAATTAAAGCTCGGCTGTCACACATCTGCAAAGGCTCTCGTGACTGATCGAATTGCAATGCAGTCAACTGGATATCTACTCAAAAGAACAGATTACTGGAGTCTTTTGAAGAGATATGAAAAGACGTCACATTTTTATCGATTTGCTCTGCATACAAAACTTGATTAAAACTTGCTATACGAGTCTTTCCTTCGAGTTTTCCTCCTACTCAGCTAGTTCACACTTTTGTTCACGTGTCGTAATACATATTTTAAGCTAAATGTGTAATTAATAGTACCTATTACATAAAGTACCTGGGGGGCCAAGCTTTGCTTGGGGGAAGGCCAGTCAGTTTGTTTAGATCACTCGGAGTAATATTTCACCACTTCCCCCTACTGATAATCAGATTTGTATAACTCATTTGCCTCTTTTCTACATTTTTAAGGTCCCCCCAGTTTTGATTTATAGCTCAATGCCCCTTTGATTTATTTTACTACTCTATATATGTAATCTTCACTCAAATCTTTTAACCTCTGCTCTCAGGAAACCACAAGTTAATAATCCTATACTCTAATATGAATAAGGTTTGCTTGCTTTCGACACGGATCTCAAAAACAGCTCCAACGATTTCCTTCAAATGTTCGAAATAACTAATTTCTGGGATAAAAATAAGTTCTAGACAGGCCTCATCCCCAGGAAAAATCAAATAATGTAAAAAAACTAAAATGAAAAGTTAAAAAAATTAACATTGTGCTTATGGAGTTTCAAATCAAAACAAACAAATTGTAACAGCTGTTCATAATCAACGAGGGAACTGTCAAAGTAATACTCATGTTTTTTTTTTGTACATAATTTATTTCTGGTTCAACGTATTTACATTATACACAGAATTATTAATTGAGAAGGATGGAAAACATTAATAATAACATAGTAGGTTCGCCCTAATCAGAAACACCTTGAGACTATTTTGAAAACTAAAATGAACTTAATCAAATGTTTCTTTTGAAAAAAAGAGAAGAAAAGGGTTTAAACTAAAACAAACTAAATGAAAATAAGGTTTACATGTTTGGCAAAATATCTTGGTACAATCTAGGTTTCAGTCTTCTGTTTAATAGTTGCAATCCAAGTCCAAAATGTCTAGCTCCCGGTACATTAGGCAGACGGTGTGAAAACTTTGTTGTAACTTTCTTGACGTATTCCGTTATAAAGTCGACTCCAAGTTCCCGGTGTAATTGAATGTTTCGGATGTACCAAGGCGAATTTACAGCAATTCTTAGCACTTTGTTTTGAAATACTTGAATTTTTGAAAGTTTGCTTGTAGAAATAGTGAGTCCCCATACCTGACAGGCGTACAGTATAAGGGGCCGAAGAATACTCTTGTATATTAAAATGGTACAGGAAGGTTTAAGAGAAGATCTTCTGTTAATGAGAGGGTAAAGGATGGATAGTCGAGAATATGCTTGGTTTAATTTTGAATTTACATGAAGGTTGAAATTTAGTTTTTCGTCCAAAAGAACTCCTAAGTATTTTACTGCCCGGTCTGAAGGGTTCCAATTTATTGTACTGTTATTAATAACGATTCCCGGTGGCATTTGAAATTTTCTTAATGAGAAGATTTTTGCTTCGGATTTTGTTGGATTCAAGCATAGATTCCACCTGTTGAACCATTGAACAATACCATCAGTTGAAGCTTGAAGTTGTTGTTGTGCTTCGATAATGTCCTTGCTCTGAGTGATAATCGCAGTGTCGTCTGCGTACATGGCCACAGTGGCGTCTAGTGGAATAGGAATATCATACATGAAGATGTTAAAAAGTAATGGTCCCAAAATTGATCCTTGGGGCACCCCTGCAGAAATTCGGCGATATGCAGACGAAGAGGAGTTAATTTTTACACAAAATTGTCTGTTAAACAGAAATGATTTTAGTAAACGTTTTAAATACAAAGGGAATCCTAAGCGATCAAGTTTGTAAATTAGACCTGCATGCCATACCTTGTCGAAGGCTTGTGAGACGTCAAGGAAAATTGCAGCAGAGTGTTCTCTTTTTTCGAACCCTTGTACAATAGTTTCTGTTATACGCTGGACTTGGTGAGTGGTTGAATGTTGGGGTCTAAATCCGAACTGATGCGGAGGGATTGCATCAGTGGCTTCAATGAATTTGTTTAATCTTCTCTGGATAACCTTCTCGAACAGTTTTGATAGACAGGATAGAAGACTTATTGGTCTGTAACTGGATGTAGAAAATTTTGGTTTGTTTGGTTTGTGAAAAACAATAATTTCTGCCCTTTTCCAAGAGTCTGGGAAATATCCTTTATGTATACAAGAATTAAAAATAGAGGTTAAAACCGATATTGCTTTTGAAGTGAGGTTTTTTAGAACAATATTTGGGATAAGGTCAGGTCCAGGTGATTTTCGCAAGGGAAGCTTCTTTATTAGCTCCTTTATCTCGGATGGAGCGACGACGTACTTGATGGGTAGCTCAACTGTTAAGGTTTCATTTGTAAAGTTGTCGTTGACGAGGGCTTCAGTATCATCATCACTTACGTTATTAGGAGAGAATGCTTCTTCGAAGAAATCAGCAAGGACGTTACACTTCTCAAGATCACTTTCATAAACATTGTTGTTATGTCTTAGTGGTGGGATCGTGGTGGAAGTGCGTAGTAGCCGTTTAGTAGCTTGCCAGAGACTAGAATCACTTGGATTGATATCACTGACATAAGCTTTGTAAGACATAATTTTGTACTCGTCGATTTTCCGTTTTACTTGTCGAATAAGTTGGTTAAGTCTCCTCCGCATGTGAGGTTGCCTGTATCTCATCCATTGACGTCGAGCTTCATGCTTAGATTTAATTAAATTAATAATACGTACAGGAGGGGTTAGGAAATTATTGTTTTTCTTGGTAAACTGCTTATAAGTAGCCAGTTGCGTTGCTTTTTGGAGACATTTTGTAAGATTTTGGATAGCCGTGTCGATACCAGCAAAAGAATCAAGGTTTTGAGGCAACTGAAGACATTCGTCTAGTTTTACACCAAAGGTTTCCCAGTTCATACTCCCTGTTATTAGCCTACTGGCAGGTATACTATTTTGAGGTTGGAAAAGAAAACTAATTATAACGGGCAGGTGATCAGAGTCCAGTGCAGGAACAACATTGTGTAGAATGGGGGATGTAAAATTTTGAAACAAAACAATATCCAGAATGTCAGGTTCACAGTTTAATTGAAATGGATAAAAAGTGGGCTCATCAGGAGCAGACACATTCATAATTTCATCCGTGATAAATTGGAAGAGACGTGCGCCATTTGGGTTAGTGGTTCTACAACCCCAATTTTGGTGTTTACAGTTTATATCACCAATAAGTAATGTAGGAGACTGCGCAGTGAATAGATTTGCCATATCATTTAGATTAAGTCTTCGATTTGGCGATTTATAAGCAGATATAATATTTACAAAACTACCACCATCCAAGTACAATTTTACAGCAGTGGCTTCAATAGATACAAGGTTGGGTAAAAATAAACTGCAGTGATTAATGGATGTTTTGATTAAAATAGCAACGCCCCCTGAGGCAAAAGGTGCTACTCTGTCTTCCCTATAAACATTATAGCCGCTCACCTTAAATGCCTCATTATTTATTAAGTGAGTTTCTGTGACACAAGCAATGTCAATACTATGACGAACCAAAAAGGCAGAAAATATTAATTTTTGCTTCTTTAAACCATTTGCGTTCCAGTTGAGGATTTTGAAATTTTGAAAAATAATCCTATTAGATTGAGCCATTTTTAATAAAAGACGAGATTACGTTGGTCAGAATAGTTTTGATCATTGGGATTAAGGATTTAACAAGTTCTACTATAAGAGTTTCCAGATTATTTGTGCTTGACTGTTCGATATTACCAGAGTCATCTTCTAATTTATTAACATTTGAAGAGGGAGAACGGGTTCTCAGAGGTATTTTATATGAATTATGTTTACCATCTACGACGTCAGCGTAGGAGGCTTCGTGAATTTGAGGTCGAGCTTTCTCAGTTGATTGGGGATTCATTTTAGTCCCGGAACTATTTCTTATGACCTCTATGGATGGCTTAGAGTTTAGTTGTTTAGGTTTTGGTTGTTTTGAATTTTTGTTTTGAGACAAGAGGCTTTGATAATGTGTACAACCTTTGAAATTGGCGGTGTGATTTTCACCACAGTTGACACATTTCGGTGTCACATCTTTAGAGAGGGGACATTCAGAGTAGTGATGATTTTCGGTGCAGCGGACACACCTGGGGTCGAGGTGACAAAAGTTTTTGGTATGGCCATATCGTTGGCAGCGTGTACATTGAGGAATGTCCTTATGTTTTCGCTTTGGCTCAACAGATACTAGAGCGTGACATAACTTGTCAAGTTTAAAGATTTCTTGTCCGTCGTCGTTATTCTCTAGCTCGATAATGCACAAGGGTATGACATATTTCTGTTTATTAAGCAGCCTAACTACTCTACATACCGGGTACTTCATACTGAGAAGATCAGATTTGATTTCATCTTCAGTTAATGAGCAAGGAACGTTTCTGATTACAACTTCTAGTTTTTTATCAAGAACAGATTGAAATGTATGGAATTTAACATGAGACTGTTCGTAAAAGGATGTCAGAGTCCGAACATCTGTGATATTTGTCAGGTTTATTTTAAGAGACTTTCCTTTAACCGCAGTTGAAAACTCGTGAGACACGTTATTTTTAATGTCTTTAACAATTTCTTGATGATTATTTACTTCATGAAGAAAAATAGGTGGAATTTTATTATGAAAGATACTCTGTTGTTCAGGACTATTTTCGGATGAATCAATTTTACTAGTTGAAGCATAACTATGATCGGAAAGTACATTGAACTGATTTTGTTTGCATAGTTGCGAGGGATCCAAAACGTACCTTTGGTGTGTAGAAATTAAAGCGCTACCTTTAGCTACTTTACGTTTTGGAGAGACGAATGGTTCGCCCTCTTCATGCTGTTGCTCCATATTACTTGGATTTTCATCAAAGAGATCTTCGTTGGTAAAGAACATGGCTGAACTACAATCTTTAGGTTTAACGGGTGAACATATTGTAAACTTCTGATTCAATGTTGTTTTGAGGTTAGATTTATGTTTGAACAAAGAAAGTTTTTTATTTAATGGAGCAATTACTCAAAGTTGATGTTAAAAATCAACTTTAACACGTTAAAAAAGTGTCGGTGACAAGTTCAAAAGAAAAAAAAAACTCAAACAACTAATAATTATTTTAAAAATATCACTAGCAAAAATGACAACAAACTTTGCTGCAAAATCACAACAATCCATCAAATACTCATGTTGTATATGATTATTAACATGTGGTTTCCTGAGAGCAGAGATTAAAAATATTTGAGTGAAGATTACATAAATAGAGGTGTAAAATAAATCAAAGGGACATTGAGCTATAAATAACAACTGGAGTGACCTTAAAAATGTAGAAAAGTGGCAAATGAGTTATACAAATCTGATTATCAGTAGGGGTAAGTGGTGAAATATTACTCCAAGTCATCTAAAATTGACTTGCCTTCCCCCGAGCAAAGATCGGCCCCCCAGGTACTCATAAACAACATGAGTATTACTTTGACAGTTCCCTGGTTGATTATGAACAGCTGTTACAATTCTTTTGTTTTGATTTGAAACTCCATAAACCCAATGTTAATTTTGTTAACTTTTCATTTTAGTTTTTTTACATTATTTGATTTTTCCTAGGGATGAGACCTGTCTAGAACTATTTTGATCCCAGAAATTAGTTATTTCGAACATATGAAGGAAATCGTTGGAGCCGTTTTTGAGAACAGTGTCGCAAGCAAGCAAGCAAGCAAATCTTACTCACATTAGAGTATAGTATTAATTATATATAGTACCTGGGCGGCCGAGCTTTGCTCGGGGGAAGGCCAGTCAGTTTGTTTAGATGACTTGGAGTAATATTTCACCACTTCCCCCTACTGATAATCAGATTTGTATAACTCATTTGCCTCTTTTATACATTCTTAAGGTCACTCCAGTTGTTATTTATAGCTCAATGTCCCTTTGATTTATTTTACTATTCTATTTATGTAATCTTCCCTCAAACCTTTTAATCTCTGCTCTCAGGAAACCACATGTTAATATCATATACAACATGAGTATTACTTTGACAGTTCCCTGGTTTATTATGAACAGCTGTTACAATTCTTTTGTTTTGATTTGAAACTCCATAAGCCCAATGTTAATTTTTTTAACTTGTAATTTGAGTTTTTTTACATTATTTGATTTTTCCTGGGGATGAGGCCTGTCTAGAGCTTATTTTTATCCCAGAAATTAGTTATTTCGAACATTTGAAGGAAATCGTTGGAGCAATTTTTGAGATCCGTGTCGCAAGCAAGCAAGCAAACCTTACTCATATTAGAGTATAGGATTATTAGTTCAGTGGGTTGGAATCAGAGACGACTAATAATCTCTGCACCGGCGAGGCGCCGCAGGCCTCCCTTATCCTACATTTACTGGCGTTTGTAATCAAACAGCGATTTTTTCCGAAACACTAAAAATGTGCTGAGTAACAATATTAGGAGTTAATTCAAAATAATAATTATTTAATAATCTGTAAAAATAGATGCGTTATTAAGTACGAAAGATACACCTAAACTCATGTTGCTATTCAAGGTTTAAAAATTTAAATTGAAATCAATAGTTGAAAATTGATATTTTCAGGTAATAAAAATTATTCTACTTATTCAACCATTGCGAGATACAACTAACAATGTATTATCTCCTAAAGCATGAATGCAAATTTATTTTAAAGTTCCTAATTGAATATATTGTTTACACAACATAAGGTCGCAGTTATGTATTTAGAACCGTATCACATAATTACTATGAATATTGTTGTGGCTTTCCACCATCAGGGCCTATATCACACATTTTACTTAATTTATTTTGAGAGGAAAAAGAAAACACAAGACGGCAATTACAAATCTGGATATTTTTACCACCTACAGTACTTGCACTTCATAATATTAATTTGAAGACATAGTATTCACACCGTGAAAATAGTGGTGTGTACTGTAAACATATCAAGTTTATAACTAAGACGGTCTTTTTTCATTATTTTAAATTTTTGCCTCTTTTAGCGAATTTCCCCTATAGGGAAGAAGCTATTACCGTAGGTCTCATGGTAAGACTTAAGCCCGAGACCATGATAACTTTTCATTTTGAGGTCCCCAGATACCAAAAACACCATTCGTTCAAATTTTTATATATGTATATATATATATATTTATATATATATATTGAATATTTCTGATTGATTAGGGCTGCTGATAATAATAATAATATTAACATTTTAAAAAACAAACACCCTTTTTTAAGATCTTTATTATTTTATTATTTTTTGACTGACATGTTTCGGCAATGATGCCATTTTCAAAGTCAATATAACCTCACAAAATGTTGTATAAGTAAAAAAACATCTGTATAAAATAAATTAATCTAATCATATGGTCCTAAATCAAAATTAATTTGTTTTATATAAATGTATATATACTATATTAAATATATCTATTTCTTTTGTCCTCTTATTTGTTTGATTTTATCATATAAGGAATGCTGCTGTTTTATTTGCATACTATTTAGCATGTTTGGTGCATCTTTTTTGTAGTTAAAATAGATATGCATTTCTTCTTTAACGTTTAGTTTTTCCGATCTCCTTTCATATTCAAGAATGTTTAAATTTTCTTCTAAATTTTTGTAGTTATGACCTGAATTTAGTAGATGATCAGCAAAATTAGATTTCATTGTTGTTGCATTCTTTGATCTCAGTGCTTGAATATGTTCTTTGAAACGAATTTTAAAATTTCTCTTAGTTTGCCCGATGTAGTAGCTGTTGCAATCACTGCAATTTATTTTGTATACTCCAGGTTGGTTGTAGTCTTGAGCTTGAATTTGTGGACGATTTGAAATTTTATTGTTTATCATTTTAAATATATTGTTTTTAGTTTTATAGCTAATTTTGAAGTTTGAGTTTTTAAATTAGCTATAAAACTAAAAACAATATATTTAAAATGATAAACAATAAAATTTCAAATCGTCCACAAATTCAAGCTCAAGACTACAACCAACCTGGAGTATACAAAATAAATTGCAGTGATTGCAACAGCTACTACATCGGGCAAACTAAGAGAAATTTTAAAATTCGTTTCAAAGAACATATTCAAGCACTGAGATCAAAGAATGCAACAACAATGAAATCTAATTTTGCTGATCATCTACTAAATTCAGGTCATAACTACAAAAATTTAGAAGAAAATTTAAACATTCTTGAATATGAAAGGAGATCGGAAAAACTAAACGTTAAAGAAGAAATGCATATCTATTTTAACTACAAAAAAGATGCACCAAACATGCTAAATAGTATGCAAATAAAACAGCAGCATTCCTTATATGATAAAATCAAACAAATAAGAGGACAAAAGAAATAGATATATTTAATATAGTATATATACATTTATATAAAACAAATTAATTTTGATTTAGGACCATATGATTAGATTAATTTATTTTATACAGATGTTTTTTTACTTATACAACATTTTGTGAGGTTATATTGACTTTGAAAATGGCATCATTACCGAAACATGTCAGTCAAAAAATAATAAAATAATAAAGATCTTAAATACCCCCGTCGCAGCAAACCTGCATACTCAGCGAATTTCCAATGGAGATATAAATGTCTTAATACTACATAAAGCCACTTACCAAGTTTCATAACAAAATATTCACAAATAAGCGATATATACAATTTTAATTATTCTCCATAAGAATAACATTGGGGCTGAGTACGCAGGTTTGCTGCAACAAGGAACACAAAAAATGGGTTTTTATGCTAATATCAATATAACTCAACTAGGTGAAGTCGTATACCAGTTTTTATTCATTTATGTTCATAATTAAGGGAGACAGAGCATTTAATTAATATCCATAAGAATAACATGGGGGCTGAGTACGCAGGTTTGCTGCTACGGGAGAGTTATGCAAAAACAATTTTTTGGAGCAAATATCAATAGACCTCAATGAGATGAAGCTGTATCCCAAGTTCCGTCAGTATACGTTCATAAATAAGCGAGATAAAAAAATTTTCTTTTCCTCCATAAGAATAACATTAGACAACGTACTGTGTTTAGCACTTTCAATATCTCGGTAACCAATTGACGTAGAGGAATGATCGAAATACCAAATTGTGTGTTTTTTTAAGGTGAATCGAATGGTCAAAACTAAAATTTGACTTTTTCAAAAATTATATGTAAAAAATTCAAAAAACCCATTTTCGGGGTACAAAACCCCCCCAAAATACCCCTTCGGATAGGTCGATCTGTCTGGTTTTCGAACTTAAAGTCATAAATGCTGCTTTACATGTTTATACCAAATTTCGTCAAAATCGGATCATTTTTACGAGAGTTATCGTGCTCACGGACACATATATATATATATATATATATATATATATATATATATATATATATATATATATACAGTATCGAACGAATGGTGTTTTTGGGGTCTGGGGACCTCAAAACGAAAAGTTATCATGGTCCCGGGCCTAGGTCTTACCATGCCGACTACGGTAATAGCTTCTTCCCTATAGGGGAAATTCGCTAAAAAGGGTGTTTGTTTTTTAAAATGTTAATATTATTATTATATATATATATATATATATATGTGTGTGTCCGTAAGCACGATAACTCTCGTAAAAAAGGTCCGATCTTAATGAAATTTGGTACAAATGTATAAAGCACCATTTATTTGAACGAGTTCGAAAACCAGACGAATCGCACTATCCAAAGGGGGGTTTTTGGGGGGTTTTGTACCCCAAAAATGGGTTTTTTGGGGTTTCCACATGTAATTTTGATTCAAATCAAATTTCAATTTTTACCATTTAATTCAGCATAAAAAAACAAACAATTTGGTATTTTTATCATCGCTCTACGTCAATTGGTTCCTGAGATATTGAAAGTGCTAAACACAGTACGTTGTCTAATGTTATTCTTATGGAGAAAAAGAAAAATTGTATATCTCGTTTATTTATGAACATAAACTCACAAAATTTGGTATATGGCTTCATCTGGTTGGGGTTTATCGTTGTTTGCACAAAATACAAAATTTTCACGTATGGTTCCCGTAGCAGCAAACCTAGGCAATCGGTCCCCATGTTATTCTTATGGAGAATAATTAAAATGTTATATATCGCTTACTTATAACTGTATATGAATGAAACTTGGTATGTGACTTTACTTAGATGAGTTCTAATGATATTTGCATAAAAACTAATTATTTTGTGATCCTTTTTGCAGCAAACCTGCGTACTCACCCCCAATGTTATTCTTATGGACGATAATTAATATTTTTAATATCGCTTGTTTGTGAATATATTTCTTATGAATCTTGTTAAGTGTTAATGTGTTATGTTATATATTCATTGGAAATTCGCTGAGTATGCAGGTTTGCTGCGACGGGGGTATTTAATATTTCCTTACATTTCCAGGACCACCAAGACTTTGATTCTTCTGACACATGAAATCCAACAAGAGTCTACGTATCTTATAATTTTGTTCAAAGCCTACAGAATTATAAGGTTAAAACAGTCCTGTAATCCAAACATTCTTGATGTAAACCCAAAAACATTCAGCATGCCACACATTATTACCATTTTTTCAATTCTTAATTTTACTATATCACAAAATATGTTTATAAGAAAATCGTTGCAGTAATGCGTTATTATAAGGAATTTTAGTCCTTTAAATGTGGTATCTAAACAATCAAGTCACAAGAAGGACCATGGAATCACAGAAAACCACGGTTTTCTGTGGTAGAATATCCTTCTCATGAATCACGATGGTTCCTCACATATGGAATCTCTGAGTTACATCGCGATGGGTCCGGGTCTTAATGTAATAACATTCGGTGAACCGAATACTGTAGTACTGTTTGGATCCTATTTAGTATCACTAAATTGGTTCCTTCCTTATGTTTATTATTCTTCGTAATCGTGAATAATCCTACTTGAAATCCACTCCAGTTATATCGATTCATTAAACTAGTCACCATTTACCTAGTGCGGGGTCAGGAGAAATGTGAGTGGTGGAGGGGGGGTAGTGGCGCCGCCTTCCCCTCCCCCAATACAAGGTCGAATTATCTCAAGTGTAGTTGTGATTAAGTAACATTTGGAATTATAATCTGTAGAAGTATATAACTTACTGTCAAAACTAATTTTGATAGTCAGACAACATGCAATGTGTTAACTCTTCGGAACCATTTAATTTGTTTGAGTTTATAAGCAGTTACTTCAAACTTACCCTTTTTTTCAAAGCCATGAATTATTTTTTCAATTCTCTAACCACACCGCCTGCAGTGCATACTGTTGCTTGTAAGAGCCTCACCACTCCACATGGGCGGCGGGTTTGTTTGCGCGACTCCGTTGATTCGACAGATTAGGTCCACAAGCCGCGCGGCGTAACGACGGGAGTGGGCGGAGACGACACACTTCAGACATCCACGACATTCCCGAATTAAGACCAGGGTTTATGCTCTAGATTAACATCTATGAATAACAAGTTTAGCACATATGTTTCCTATTGCTTCTGGGAGAGATTGTCAGGAATTGATTTACAAAACATAATATATACCAAACATACATAGAAACTTCATAAAACCTGAAATCGTACTGAAATTCAATTACGAATTAATGTGTTGGATAGGACTAGCGGTTCGTCTATGATATCGTGATTGCACAGCGAAGCAAACGTCCAAAAATTATAATGGATTTAATAACTAACTAATGCTTGAATGTTAGGTTATCCAAATAAATTCTAGTAATTTTAATGTTTGTTTATTTTGTTATTGTTTCCGTTTTGAAACATCAGAGATAGATAGACGATTTCGTTCTTCTTGTCAGCTAAGATTTAACGGACTTGTAAAGATTATCCGTGACGATGTCAATTAACTGAAGCTATTTTCTTCGTTCAGTTTTACTTTACGGCACTTCTCATGGAAATGTTGGATAGCTTGCTTTTCTACCCTTAATGCTTTCTCAAAAACATAAAAAAACAGCTCTGTGACGGGCTCTAAATACTTGTAAATTGTCTTTAGTATAAAATTAAGAATAATGATTATTTGGATGTAGTTTTAATGAGTTTAAATACAGTCATTAATATATGTCTAAAATACCTTGTCTCCCTAAAAATAACTATAAACTTAAAATTTACTATACATTTTATCAACATTTTTTTAACAAAGTTAGGAGATCGGGTAGAGTTATTGTATTAGTATGAACAAAGTTAAGCTGTTGTATTATTTTATTATAAATCATAATGTACAAATATGGCACTTTTGTAACCAAAGGTAAAACTGTTGGATTTGAGGAATGCAAAAAATGAGTCTTGTATTTTTTTATAGTATGAATCGAATTCAGAAGCTGACAATTCGTATATATACATCTAATTAATACGTCTCTAGCATCACATTTTAGAGAAGACAAACACTCAAGTAAAAAATAAAGTATTTCCGAAACTATAGAATTTTCTTATATTTAAAAAAATACAGCACACTTTCAACTTCATCAGAAACTTAATTTCCA